>JADRCH010000129.1:618347-774941 GCA_019843965.1 Rhynchomys soricoides | reverse complement strand
CCAGTGGCTTCCCATTGCCTTTCGCATGCAGTTTGTGGGCTGACCTTTCCCATCTCGTTGTAACAGAATGATCCCAGGCTTGACTCAGGCTCCCCAAGTCTGGCTGACACCCTAGTGGGACCTCGAACACCCTGAATGGGCTGGAGAAGCTCAGCACAGCTCCCTGGGAGGCAGATATCTGGGAAGAGCAGGTGCTTACCGGAGTGGAGCTTCCCAGCTCTGGCCAGGCAGGGACCTTAGGAAGCCCTAGTGACAAGGACACTGGCCGGAGAGGCAGACAGAGGAGGCTGGGAGTTAATCTTTGCTGCAGTGTGGACCTAGCAGGGACCCTGTGACCTGAGATCCTGTAGGCCAGTGAGCATCTTCAAGACTGCCAGCCGCTGCACCAAACATCAGTGCCTCCCCCTCTGCTGTGGGACTGCCTGCTCCATCCCTCCTTTCCCTGCGCATTTGGGTCTCTCACTCTTCCTCAGGTTCTCTTGGTCATGGGAGCACCCTTGGTTTGTCTTGCTCCCTCATCTTTCCACGACCGAGGACCTTGGCGCCCACACTCATGTGCCCCTCACAGTAGTTCTGTGAGTGGTCAATGGCGTGCTCTCCCTCTGGGCCTCACTGCCCTGCCCAGCTGCCGGCCTCCATCGTGGGCCGTCATTCCCCTGCGCCTTGTATAGGGTGCATGCTGTCCTCTTTGGGGGAACTAAACAACCCCCAGGGCTGGTCATCAGTTGGATTCCCGATGGCACAGTCAGTGGTTTCTTCTGCTGTCTACCTCCTCCACCTCTTCCTCCTCTTCCTCCTCTTTCTTCTTCTCCTTCTTTTTTTCTGGCCTAGGTAAATAAAGGCATGGAGATTAAAAATAGTGGGGTTTTTAAAAATGTGTACACTGGGCCGTGGAGCTGATTCATTGGGCTAAGGATGCTGCCAAGCCTGACAACCTGATCATTGTGTTAGAAGGAGCAAGCGGACTACTGCAAGTTGTCCTCTGACCTCTACAAGAACACACCGCCACACACACACACAGACACACACACACACATCCACATATCAATCACACACACACACCAATCACACACACACAGACACACACACACACATCCACATATCAATCACACACAGACACACACCAATCACACACACACACCAATCACACACACACCAATCACACACACACACACCAATCACACACAGACACCAATCACACACACACATCCACATACCAATCACACACACACCAATCAGACACAGACACACACACACACACACACTCACATCCACCTACCAATCACACACACACACAGACACACAGACACACACACACACACTAAATGTGGACCACGCTCTTGTGTCTTACATCGTTTCCCATTACAAAGACTGCAGCAGCAACAACAACCCTAGAGGCTGTTCACAAATCCCCATGCCTTAAATTCCAGCCCCCTAGGCGACCATTGTTACTGCTCCCCTCAAAGCCCTGGACCGAGGAGTCAGGCACTAGTGTGCAGACTCACCTTCTCATTTTCCTCCCTAAAGTCCTCTGAAATGTGAGTGGTTATTCTCATTAAAACTTGAAAAAAAAAAAAACAAACCAAAAACCCAATGCTTATTGGGGAGGGGTCCACACATGCCACCTCATGGAAGGGGAGATCAGGACAACGCCCAGGAGTCTGTCACCTCTTTCCGTCAGGTGGGTTCCAGGGGTCTGGTCACCAGGCTTGGTGGCAGATGCCTTTACTTGTTGAGCCATTTGCTGGCCTCGATTGCCCCATTTCATAAACGAGAAGACTGTGATTTAAAACCATCCCATCAGCAGGGCTGGAGAGGTGGCTCGTGGGTCACAAGCCCTTGCCGCTCTTCCCGAGGACCCACCTTCAGTTCTGAACCCCCAGATACAGTGGCTCACAGCTGGTCTGTAACTCGTGGGACTCCGATGCCTCTGACTGTACTCACATGCACATGCCCACGCACAGACCCACACCTGCTCATCATTTAGTACAGATGCATCTTAAAACATCAGTAACAAAAAACCCACCTATTGAGCATTAATCTCGAAGCTGTCATGCAGGTTAGGGGATCAGGCTTGTTCAACTTGCTCAGGACACTACGCAGGCTCCAAGGCAGGAGCTAAGTGGCAGGTGGCAGCTAGTATCTACTGAATTTGCAGAATAATCTTCTGGTGCGTCTCCTTCTACGAAAAAGAAGCCACCTCCGCTGGCCATCTGTCAGGGATGCTGAAGGGAGCTGGCCAAGGTTGCCTCCAGGGTTCCTTTCCATTCTGGCCCCGCCCCGAACAGTAATTAGGCTCAGCAGCCAAGTGTACCTCAGTGTCTCTTGCTTCATGGCCAGTGCAGCCAGGGATGGCAGCGGGCACCTGGGAACGGCTTGGTGGGATGGTGGCGTGCTATGTACTGACATCAGCCATGAGCAGCACTGAGGATCAAAGGTCAGCCCATAGCGGGAGGGACTGGTAAGAAAGAGAACCTACTCTTGGTCCCCGAGGCCTGCTGCTGGTGGCTCCTGACCCCGTGTGGCTTTCAGAGCAGGTACACAGTCACTTCAGGAGGTACGAGGTGGAATACTTGCAGTTTGCCTTCCGGTGGATGAACAACCTGCTGATGAGGGAGCTTCCTCTACGCTGCACCATCCGCCTGTGGGACACTTACCAGGTATGGAGGGACCCCTCCCTCTCCAGCTATCCCTGCTGGGCCCAACACCCTGTGAAGCTTCTCTACCCACCTTCGTCCTGTGTCTGCTGTGGGCTTGGAAATCTCTTGAGCCCATCTTCTCTGTCACAGGGAGGTTTTAGGCTGGGTTTCCCACCCTGCAGGTGGCTCAGAAGGGAGAGTGTCACTGTTGGGGCTCGGTGGCCTGCCTGACGCTTGTCTTCTTTCCCAGTCCGAGCCTGAAGGCTTTTCGCACTTCCATCTCTACGTCTGCGCGGCCTTCTTGATCAAGTGGAGGAAGGAGATTCTGGATGAGGAAGACTTCCAGGTGGGTGTGCAGAAGGCACTGCCACAGATGCTCACCTGGGGCCCTAGGGTCTTCCCAGTGAGAAGGATCTTCGTGCCAGAAGGGCTGCAGAGTGGCCGCACAGCCCGAGAGACCCCCTCATCAGACAGGTGTTGATTACAGGCATGGCCTGTGAGTCACTGTGGAGGCCCAGGACATCCTGGGAAGTGGAGCAGGCGGAGGGCCGTTCTCACAGCCCACGTGCTGAGGGAAGGCAAGGGCGCAGGGGGCTTACAGAGATGCTGGGGATAAGTACACACTGCGCCAATGCCCAGGAACCTATGGGGATCCTTAGTGGTAGGAGGGGAGCTGCAGTTTCCTATAAAGCCGTCAGGATGAGCTCACTGAGAAGGCAACATTTCAGCATAGGCCTGAGGAGGGTGAGGGAGCAAGCCATGTGGCCACTGGGGCAGAGGGGATGACTGACGTAGGGGGCTTTAAGTCAGTCACGTGCCTGGCTGTTTGAGGCAGTTGTGAAGTGAGACCCGAGCAGGCAGCCAGTGGAAGAGCAGAGCAGGCTAAGTCAGACGGCATGTAGGGCAGGAAGCTGCTGCGAGCGCCCTGGCTGTTCCTGGCTGGTCTTAGGCATGGAGTGGACACACTCTTAAAGACGACTCTGCTTCTGTGCAGCATCTGGAGGTGGGGAGTGTGGCCACAGCAGCCACCCAGGACATTGCTGTAATTATCCGAGGGGTGTGGTCCTGGGGAGTGACAGCAGAGGTGTATGTGGCCATGTGTGGGGTCTTTTGTATCCAGAGCCTAGGCTCTTTGATGGGCTGGGTTTTTGGACTATGACACAGAGATGGACCAGAATGACTCCTGGATGGAGGCTGAGGGGCAGGGGTGTAGGGAGGCCAGGGCTTCGGTGTTGAATTTGAAAGTCAGCTGGGTGTGGTGGTGTGCACTGTAATCCCAGCCTTTGGGGAAGTTAGAGGGAGAGCTGAGGCTTCAGGTATATCTTTAGCTATGTTGCAAGTTTGAGGCCAGCCTGGGCTACACGGGGCCCTGCTGCAAAAGAAGAGAAAGAACTTTATGCATACAAATGGAGATGACTAGGCAAATAAATGTACAGATGTTAGTGTTGTGGCCCAGCTTCTAGGAGCCAGGGTGGACTACACACGTGAACTTAGAAGCCTTTGGGTTAGGGGGCAGGGAAGATGGCTCAACAGTTAAGGTGCCATTTGCAAAAGCAGGTGTGGTCTGGGGTACTGGGTATCTGAGTTGGCAGCTGGAGGCCTGGAAGGTTCTCTGGCTGCCAGTCCAGGTCCTAGAAGAAGCAGATAAATAGGCGGGACTCTGGGGGCTGGGGGTGCGGGGTGTATGGGAGAGTCCGTGAGAGCTGAAATGTCTGCTTCCCTACTGACAGAAGGCCTCCTGACAGCGGCCCTGCCCTGAACTTGGCCCCAGACTGAACTTGCCTGGTGTTTGCCAAACAGGAACAGTCAGTATAGCCCCAGCCAGCCACACAGACGTCAGTCAAGGAAGGCACTGTGTTCTGGCCGAGAGTGGAGCCCAGGGAAGGCTCTGTGAGAGCGAGAGATAAGGTCGGGGAAGAGGGGAGGAGGAGGTCGCTTATGTGTCATGGGTGAGACAGGGGCATGGATCAGCCAGAGCAGAATGAAAGTGCTCTTTTAAAAAAGAATTTGTGCTGGGAAGATGGCCTCACTCACTAAGCAAGCGGGCTACCCTAGGAGCTAGGTTGTGGGGAGACCTTTGGGTTTATCTAAGAGGTGAATTTTTGCCCCTTCCTCACCATGTCAACATCCTTGGTCCTAAAGTCTGGCTCTGCGTGCCTCAGCCCTGACCTGCACTGCTTGCTCTCTGGGGATGGAAGGTGTGTCGACTTTTGGTCCCAACCCCTCAGGGAGTTAGTCAGACTCCACTGTTAGGCACCAAGCCCACAGTGTTAAGATGGATTTCAGTTCTCCTGAGCCAAGGCTAACCCTGGGACGGTAAACAAGGCTGGGAAAGCCAAGAGAGTAGCTCACTGCAGCCCATGGTTTCTGTTCCTGATCCTGTACAGGACACACTGTCATCTAGCTGTGGAGGTGAGGCTTAGGGGGGGACATCACAAAGGTGGTTAATATCAAACCCGAATGGGAAGCCCTGAATTCTGTGCCCCTGGGAAACTGACAGGCCTCCAGTGGGCACTGATGTGTCACCTCAGCGCAGCTAGACATGTGCCAGCTACTGGGACACGGGGGAAACACCTCAAATTCAGAAATCCAGAAGTGTACCAGCTGTGCCAGACTATGGGCATGCTGACAGCTCCCCACCAGCTGAGCAGCTCTGTCCTCACTTGCACCCAGGCAGAGGCTGTTCACTCTGAGCTCCAGGAAACCATCCTGTAAACTCTAGGATGCATCAGGGCTCAGGTGCTCAGTTCTGATTTGGAGAAGCAGGAGCAAGGGGCCCAAGGCCTAGGGATCACAGTCCCTTTAAATGCACGTGAGAGATTGGACAGGAGAGGCGGTGGGATTTCTGTATCAGGTAGTTTGGGGGAAGCTTTGGATTCTGTCCTAGGCAAGAGCTTTGTAGATGATGTTGATGCCCACTCTACAGTGTAGCTCTTATAGGAGAAAGAGTTGAGGCTTTGTTATCCATCTGTCGGTCCATCCATCCATCCATCCATCCATCCATCTGTAGATAGGGTCTCCTGTAGCCCAGGCTGGCCTCAAACCAACCGTGTAGCTGAGGATGACCCTGAACTCTTTATCCTCCCCCTTCCTCCCCCCAACACCCCCACCCCTAGAACTCCCAGAGTGCAGAACTGCAGGTGTGTTCCGGCAGGCTTGGGCTGGTCAGGATTATTAAAGTGCAATAGCTCAAGGCCACAGGTGTCTGAGGCCTCAGCCGCAGGGCACCTGTAGACAATCCATCTTTGACTCAGGGGTACAGTTGCAGACGGTTGCCTGAGTGCAGGGCCTAGGTAGACATTTGGTGAGCCGCCAGTTTGAACCCTGCTCCGGCAGGTTAGGGAACCCTGGGACTGGAGGATCCTCATGAGAAAGGCAGACGACTGTAAACAGAAGCAGCCAGGAGAAGGGAACTGGAAGCCACTGGGGGATCTCCAAGTGCAGTAGGAGGAACCATTGGCTTATTCGACTCTCAGAAAGTTACAGACAAGCCTGGAATTTTGAAAGATCACCCCGGGCCATTGTCAGAATGTACTTACCTGGTTAGAAGGTATACGACACAGCTGAGTCCACCTGACATCCACAGAGAATGCTGGAACACTGCAGAGGGGGTCTGCACATGAAGTCTGAGTTACTCAGATACAGTCTTAAGCCTATTTGCCATTAATTTGTTGTTGTTGTTGTTTGAGACAGGGTTTCTCTGTGCAGCCATAGAGTGTGTTCCTGGAACTCACTCTGTAGACCAGGCTGGCCTCGAACTCAGAGACCCACCTGCCTCTGCCTCCTGAGTACTGGGATTAAGGGCGTGAGGTGCCACCACCCGGCAAGATTTATTATTTTTAAGTTTTTTGTTTGGTTTAGTTTTATGTATGTGTCTTGCAAACACGTATGTATGTACCACTTGTGTGCCTAGTGCCTGTGATGTCCAGAAGAGGGTTTCAGATCCCCTGGAGCTGCAATTACAGATAGTGAGCCACCACCATGTGTGTGCTGGGAACCAGACCAGTATCCTTTAAGAGCAGCCAGGGCTCCTTCCTTTGGCTTTCTGTCTCCTTGTTTTCTCCTGGTCCTCACTTGTGGCCACAGTTCCCTCTCTGCCCAGTTCCCTTTCCTTGGAGATGGTTGGGTTCCAGCATGTGCCTGAGCCTGGCCCTGTTCTGCAGCCTGGGCCCCCTAGCGTTCTTCTCGTAAAGGTCATGGCCGGCTTCCCTCTAGTGCTTGCCCTAGACAGGCTGTGTTCTTTCACCTGACTATGCATTCTACCTGAGGAACCGCTTTGTAGAAAATCTTCAGTGCTGTTTTGGCAGTGTCTCTTCCGTCTCCCTGGCTAAGCACACCTGACTTGTGACCAGCACCTCTGCCTCTTGGCTATGGTCATTCGGTTTCTCCATCTTTATCTGAAGACCATTTTCCACTTTTTGCTATGCTAAGCCGGTGGTGGGATAGGGAGCCGGGAGAGGGAGGAAGCTGCAGTTCCAGTTTCTGCCACCAGGTGGCAGGGTGGCTCCTCCCAGCTAATGCTCTTTCCGTGAGAGAGGAGGGCAAAGGAAGGAGCGCTTGACTAGGGATAGAGTTTATTCAGAAGCGTCTAGAAAGTGTATACTAATGCTAGGGTTAGAGGTCAGAAGTGGCTCCCGTCCCAGAAATAGTGCCCTTCTCCTGAGCCGGGCCACTCTTGTTGGTTGGTTTTGTTTACAAGTTAAACAACAGCATGGAATCATTATAGAAACACTAGAATTTTCCAGTAAGAGGGGCTGTGGAAGAGGGCCAGTGAGATGGCTCAGCGGTGAAGGTGCTTGCTGCCAAGCCCGACGACCTGAGTTCAAACTCTGGTGTCCACCTGGTGGGAGGCGAGAAGCCACCCCTGCAGGGTGTCCTCTGACCTCTGCTTTCTACACACAGGCACACAGCCCACCAAGAGTAAGCGAAGCCAAAGAAAGGTGCTGGACAGGGCCTCTTCATGGAGGCTTGGCTGGCCTAGAACTCACAGAGATCTGTCTGGGGCCGGGAGGAATTAAAGGCTTGCACTAGTGTACTTGGTGTACATCTGTGCACCACGTGTGTGCCTGGTACCTGTTGGAGACCAGAAGAGGGCGCTGGACCCCAGGAACTGGAGCTATATGGCTTTAAGTCCCTATGTGGGTATGGGGGTACTGGCAATCGAACCCAGATCTTCTGGGAGAATAGCCAAGGGTCCTGAGGATGTCTCTAGCACACCCTGTCTCTTAAGGCAGGCTTTTCCACTGAGAAATGGGGCTGGTTGACCAGCAAGCCCTAGGAGTCATCCTGTCTCCACCTCCTGCAGTACTGGGATCAAACTCAGGGACTCCTGCTCCTGACAGGGAGCACTTCACCAGCCGAGCACCCTCCCTGCTCTAGGACGAATGAATCTTTTTATAAGTTAAAAAAAAAAAAAAAAAAAGACAAATATCCCAGTGCTGAATAACCAAAATGAATGAGTGAATGAATGAACTCTAAAAACCAAAACAACAAAGTCTAGCTGAGAAGCAAATATAGGAAAAGATGGCAGCTTACTGTAAGAGCAGTCCTGCGCAGCGGGATTACTCTCTATTCCATCTTCATTCTCAGCTCCCTGCATTTTGAAGAGGCACATGTTAGTGAATCAGAGAATCTGTGAGGGTTTTCAGACTTCCTGGACTAAGAGTGGGACTCAGGGCTGCATGATTGTCGGGAGGCAGAAGGCTGGACTTTGGGGCTTATGTGTCCAGGAAGAGTTAGGCACATCTCATGCACGGGTCCAGGAAGAGTTAGGCACATCTCATGCATGGGCTGCAAAGAGATGAAAGGCCTTCCTTGCCTTGCAGGGCCTCCTCATGCTGCTGCAGAACCTGCCCACAATCCACTGGGGCAACGAAGAGATCGGGCTGCTGCTGGCTGAGGCCTACAGACTCAAGTACATGTTTGCAGATGCCCCCAACCACTACCGCCGATAGGTGCTGTCTCCCCTGGGGACCCAGACTGCCCCCATCTCTGATGGCAATTTCATCACTGTGGCCACCGTGCAAGCCGTGGACCCCCGGCCAGGAACCACTCCTGCTGTACAAAGCTCACCCCCCCACCGCCACCGCAGCCACCACTACCGCCACCCAGGTCTTAACTTCCCAGCATCCGTCACTTTGTCTCTGGATGTATGTCTGGGACGACTGTCAGTATTCTGTGCCATGTGGATGGGCCCGGCTCTGGGCTCTGGGAGAGGGCCCAGAGGAGGTGAGAGTTGTCTTTCCCTCTGGAAGACACTGGACAAAAGAAGAGGGGGCCTTGGGTCTGCCCCACATTGTCTATACATACACCTGCCGGTTCCACCAGGAGCCAGCTGGTGATGCTTCTTTTACTTTCTTTTTTTAAACAGGAAAACACACATTTTCTAATATGCCCAAGGCATAGGACATTAGGCTCTATGCTGTTGCTTCTGTGACTCAGTTTGATCTGGTCACTGGTCAGAGACACTTTGTTTTCAGAACACTCCCCACCCCCCTTCCTTCCCCTCATTTCCCCTCCTCCTCCTGTCCCAGCTGAGCCAGTGACACAGTGAGTGAGCCCTTCCTTCTCAGGCGGAGGAGACACTGTGTTCACCACCCTGAGGAGAGGCCTGCACTCAAGGGCTGGAAAGTACCTTTGTCTTTTCCTTGTCAGTTACCTGTTCCCCTGTGGGCGGGGTGTGCTGTGTGTGTGTGTGTGTGTGTGTGTGTGTGTGTGTGTGTGTGTGTACAAGCCCATCAGCATTTTGTCACATGTCTGAATTTGTGTCCAGACTAACCCATCAGAACCGGTTGGGAAGGACCCCAGGGACCAAGCATCTGAAGGTCCCTCAAGAGGGATCAGGGCAGGGGAGGGAGAAAGAGGGCTGTTCAGTTCAGTTTTTAGCCACCTCTTCGAACCCTTTCCAGGGTGAAGCGCTCCAAGATATGATGTATAAATTGTGTTACTATGTATATGGGTAAAGGTGTACAAATCTATGTTCTCTTTGTAGCAGATAGGATTTTATATTTATAGCGTGCATTGGCGTGAAGCGAGCTAGGTCATCAGCACAGATGAAGTTGCTTAAGGGAGGGGCCTGGGGCCTGCTGGAGGGTGTGGCCAGCAGCCTGCAACAATCAGTGCCTCCGCCCTCCCTCGTCCCTCCCTCGTCCCTCCCCTTTCTTCCCACCCCTCCATGGCCTCTGTGGAGGACCTGCTCCCCTCTCCTCAGCCAGGAAGGACAGAAGGCCTCCCTCAGGTTATGCAGCACCAGCCTTTGTCTTCTCCGTGTAAGTCAGCAGTGTGGTCAGGACAGAGCTGGCTGACAAGTCAGTGCCAAGAGGACGGGTCCCTGTGTGTCCCCGAGACCAGAAACTCTTCCTGGAAAGTGGCATTAAGTGTCCCCCACTACCACCATCACAGCCTGCAGCTCAGGAGACAGAGGACCCAGGCAATGGAGGCCAGTAGCCATGGTCCCCTTGGGGTACCAGGCAGTGTTCCTAGGGGTGACACTCAGAAGCTCACTTCCTGTCACTCACCTCAGGCCACACCTCACGGCTCTGAGTTAGCTCCCTTAGGCTGTTTCTCAGGCGTTCTCCCCACCCCACCCCACCCACTACGCCCTCCCCTCCTGTGCCGCTCTAACCTCCTTCACAGAGGCGAGGACTTGACCCTCCCTCCAACAGACTGAGTAAAGACAGAGAGAGACTTGTGCTCCCACGTGGTGGTTTTATTTTTTTAGTTTTATGTTTGTATGGGACTGTGGATAAAGTGAATGGATTGTAAATAAACAGTGTTTCCTCCTCCCTCGGAGACAGCCACTGTCTTGTGAGTTTGTGGAGCCTGCAATGAAGTGGCTGTTTGTTTCCTGGTTTGGTTTGGTTTTCTGGTGCTTGTAAGTATTAGGGGAGGGACGTTGTCAAGGGTTAGAGAGGTGGCTCAGTGGTTAAGAGTGTCTACTGTACTTCCCAGCACCCACACCAGTTGATTCATACCTGCCTGTAACTCCAGCCCCAGGGGATCTGTCGCCCTCTTCTGACCTCGGCAAGCACTGTGCTCGTGTGGCATATATTCATAGACAGGTAGACACACTGCGCATAAATAAAATCTTCAGAAAGAAATGGGTCAAGCCTCATATAGGACAGCGGCATTCCCAGGGGACACAAGCAAAGGCCAAGTGCCTGTGTTGGGCAGGAGAAGACTGCGGAGTGAGTACCCTGCTTCCTCAGCTGCTGTTTGGCAGAGCCCCTGGTCTCACGTGGCTGCACCGAGACAAAGCCTTACTCGGATTATCTCTCAGGTCCAGCAGAGGTAAGAGGCTGAACTCTGGCTTCTTGCTAGAGGAAAGGCTCAGGAAAGCTGGGCGAGCCTACAGCCCGACACCTGAACCCACCCACCGTATCCCACATGACCTGCGAAGCTGATCAGAGTCAGACCTGGTTAGTCCCTGGATGGGAACTGCGGGTGTAAAGCCTTCATTGCTTGGTTCTGAATGAACCAAGGGTCTTCTGTAACCCAGCCTGACCCCATACCCACTAAGTAGCTGAGGATGGCTTGGAACCCCTGATCCTTCTCAGCTTCCCAGATGCTGAGATTACAGGCCTGCACCTATTGCTCTTAGAGGAAACTAGCCCAGAGCCAAGGAGGAAGTATGCAAGCTTCCTCCTGGTTTGCCTGGCTAGTGTCTCCAGCCACACCATAACGAGTGAAGGTGTGCATGGGACTGACACTCCCCACCATTGACCACTGGCTTCAGGAGGACCTTTTGGTGATCAATCATAGTTTTTAATCCTTTTTTTTTTTTCTTTCTTTTTTTTTGTAATTTTTTTTTTAATTACACATTTTTATGTGTGTGTCTGTGTCTACCATACATGTAAGTGCCATCTGAGGCCACAAGAGGGCATCCGATCCCCAGGAGCTGAGATTACTGGCACCTGTGAGCTGTCCAGTACAGGTGCTGAGCAGTGGACTTGGGTCCAGCAGAGGAGCAATGAGCCTCTTCATCCCCGAGCCGCCACCGCTCCAGCTGTGCTGCTTTGTTCTTCACTGGGAAGTAGCACAGAACAGTTTCTTGGCCATATTTTTATCTACAAAGGGTAGACTGGAATGATGTCTCTACTCCAGAACTCCCACCTAGACTCAGCTTGAGTGCTTCTTGCTGTCACAAGGGGCCATGTGTTACGAATAAACGTGTCTCTATGTGAAAGGGACCAGAATGAGAAATGTTCCCTGCTCCTTCACACAGCATCCCCAGGTTGGTAGCTCAGGGCCTATGGCACTCTGTTTTGGAGTCCATAGGAAGAAGTACTTTCCATCTTCAGTCTAGGTGGTAGGTAGTTGGGGCTGAGAGACTCAGAAGTTAAGAATGCTCGTTTGTCTTGGTGGACCAACACCCACACCGATGCAGCTTAATGACTGCCCATAGCTGCAAGAGATCCAGACCCCTCTTCGGGTCAGTCTCTGCTGGCACTGTGCGCAGGTGGTGTGCAAAGCAGAAAAATGGTAGCTAACGCTTTCTTTTTCAAGTCACAGAATGGGTTAAAGAGGGGAAATAAGAAAGAAGCATACTAGTTGTGTCTTAAGGAAGCTTCCAGAAAGCCGCTGCACAGTAAGTATTACCTCCCATAGCTCATGAAGCAGAATGGAGCCTACAATAGCTCACACCAAGTTATGGGGGTGGGGGTGGGGGTGTTGGAGGGTTGGCCTTCTGGAGGCAGCCATCTACCTAGCTAATGGGTTGCCACAGTGGAGGACAGAAAAACAAAACAAACAAACAAACACCCAAGTATTAGAGTTCAATAAGAATATCTGTGTTGGGTGGTGGTGGCACACACCTCTGGTCTCTGAGTTCCACCAGCCTGGTCTACAGAGTGAGTTCCAGGATGGCCACAGCTACATAGAAAAACCCTGTCTCTGTCTCTGTCTCGAAAAACAAAACCACCAAACGGAAAAACACCCCAAAATGGCAGCAAAAAGAATGTGTGCAAATAGGCTTTATCAGAAGCCCGTGAAGATAATTTAACATCATGAATCGGTTGACCTCAAAATTAAATTTAGAGTTTGACTTTTATTATACACCATGGGCATTCTCTCTGCTTGATATAATCTAACCAAGTGATGCAGAGATTTAAAATAAGTAATTTTAAACTAGTGTGTATATCAAAAATATCTAGTTTTCATTTATGGGGAGAATGAAATATCTTCTGAATATCTTTGACTCTGACTAGAAAATTGGTTGAAAGCTGGGCTGGAGAGCTGGCTCAGGTTATGAGTGCTTCCTGCTCTTGCAGAAGGCCTGGATTCAGTTCCCAGCAACCACATGGTGGCTCGCAACCATCTGTCATGGGATCCAGTGCCCTCTTCTGGGGTGTCTGAAGACAGCTACAGTGTACTTACATATAATAAGTCTCTCTCTCTCTGTCTCTCTCTGTCTCTCTCTCTCTCTCTCTCTCTCTCTGTGAGAGAGAGAGAGAGAGAGAGAGAGAGAGAGAGAGCGCTTTACACCCAAAGTGACTTCTGTAGTTCTGTAGTCTCCAGATAACCAAGTCAGGGTGATCTAGTTCAGCTATAAATCATCTCCTGCCTACAGTTGACATTGATCACTGTTTTGCCTGCAAAATAAACAGCCCCAAGCTCACACTGAAGGAGAGGGAAACAAGGTCGTCATTACTGACTTTGGGTTCCCACTCCTCCCCCCTTCTTAGTAAAATCCGACATGCAATGAATATTTGAACTTGAAGCTGATCCTTGACAAGCTGATGGATGTTTCGACTGGGCACCAGCCAGAAAAGGGGTGGGGTAGTTATATACTGACTGAGTTGGTCCTAAAATATCCACCCTAATTATTGATTATAGATACCTCCAGAATGGAAGATGCTCGATGGCTCATTATAAGCACTTACAAAATGAGCGCAATGCAAGGAGTCAGAAATATACAGCTTTGTTGATATAAAACAGCATTTAGTACACAAGCAGATTCCACACCTTCCATGAGTGTGCACACACACACACACACACACACCTCTCTGGTTTTCTAAGATATTTTCTTCCCAAGGCTCAGTTAGTAGAATGCCTACCTACCATGCGCTCAGCGCTGACTGTTGAACCCCAGCACTGTATAAACCAGACATGGTGGTGCACACCTGTAATCCTAGCACTTAAGAGGGGGAGGCCGGAGGGTCAGAGGTTCAAGGCTATCCTCAGCTACAAATGGAAATTGAAGGCAAACCTGAGCTACATGAGACTCTGATCGTCGCCTGTCCGTCAGTAAATAAAACAGCTCCCTTTTGAAACCAAAGGCTTCCTTCCCTTCCCATTGATCCTCACCTCAGAGGAAGAGCACTGAGTGTAGACAGAGTAATTAGTATAGTCGGCGACTCTGCAGGGCGTCAGCAGAGTAAGAGGTGCACTGGTGGGGTGCTGAGAGCGAGCAGCTCACAGACGGTGGGGAGCCTCCCTTCCCCTTCCTCATTTTTGACCGTCACTCCTTTGTGCCATCTAGGGTCTGGCTTTCCATCACTTACATTTGTCTTTTTCTCAACAGTAATCGTGAGTGGGTTCATCTCTGTGTTCCGCCTCCTGTTCACTTTCAAGCTTGTTGGAACGTGACCCGGTGGGTGAGCTTGGCTATTAGAAATTTTCCACTCCACGACGATGCTTCCAGTTTGGGTGGAATGGGAGTGTCTAGCTTAGCAGAGTTAATAGAGGAATGGCGACACTAGCAGACATCAGCAGGGGGTCTAGTGTTTCCTATTTGATTGTAGCTGGCCTGAGGCTGGCAGTGGCACCTCTGAAAGGAACATCTTTGCTTACATTTCAGCTTGAATCTATTATTTGGGGGTGGAGTGCAAAGGAGTATAGAATAAAGGAGTCAGATCAAAGGTAGATCCAGCTAGAACGTAGAGCCCTTAGCTCCAGTGAGAACGTGGAGCCCTGAGCTCCAGCTCCCTGCTCCCACCAGACACACATAGGTTGGCTCATCCTGGGGGAGGGAGGAGGACCTCACCCTCAAGTCACCCTCCAGTATCCACAAACTTCAGGTGCCTGCCTGCGTCCTCCCTAGCTCTAGGATAGGTAAACACATGCTTCCCTTATAAAGCTGGCTCGTGAGATCAGAGGACAGAACAGAGAAGGCAGGACTCAGACACGCACATCAAGACTCCTTTTTTGCCCAGCTCAGTCTTTCGAGACTCCTTCTCACTTCCCCTGAACCCCATGCAGGGAAACCCGATTCACATCCTTAGCAGAGCTGCAGCCCAGGGACCCACCCCTGCTCACAAAGGGAACTGTTTGGTGTAGGTGTTTCAAAGACATGTCTTGCTTGGACGTGGCTTATAGATGAAAGTCTAAAGCTGAAGGATTCTCTTTATTACCAGCTTAAAGAGAGAAAAAACTTATTTTTATGTTTTTTGAGTAACAGAGGTTAGAAGAAATGTCACAGGTGAGGCCTTGGGCTGTGGCTCAGTGGCCAAGTCTTGGCTAGAATGCACAAGACTCCGGGTTCATCCTCAGCACCAATAATAATAACAATAAATAACAGTAATAATAGCATAGGATAAATAAAATTGAAGATACAGCATAGGGATCGGCGGCAGCCACTGCAGAAGCTGAGACTACAGTGTCCTGCAATGGGAGCCAACAGTGATCAGGTATTTACCAAGGACCAGCAACATCTGACAAGAATTTTTCCTCCAAACGGCTCCGTAAGTGAGTGCTGCTGTTAGCATTACTCTCTGTAGTGACAATTTTGGAGTTTCGGTTTCTTTAGAAAAACAGAAATATGGTAAGAATATGTTTTAGTCCCAGGTATGAG
The DNA here is from genome assembly GCA_019843965.1 of Rhynchomys soricoides. Lineage (NCBI taxonomy): Eukaryota > Metazoa > Chordata > Mammalia > Rodentia > Muridae > Rhynchomys > Rhynchomys soricoides. The sequence goes on along the minus strand of JADRCH010000129.1, from coordinate 759,512 downwards.
ATAGGGGCTGCTTCAGACTGTCCACAGCAGCTGACTATGATTTGCCTCTTGCTCTAGCAGGGGTGTGGTTTTGCCAGGGGCAGAGAGTTTCTGCAATTGTGTGACATTTGGAATTCTGGGGACTTTTCAGAGGGTAGATAAATGCTAGGGCCCAGAGAGGCGGGTTGGTTGTTGGTTGGTTGCTATTGGTTGTTGTTGGTCTTGGTTTGTTGAGTAGCTGTGCACAAAGAAGAAGAAAGGAAGAAGAAATTATCTATCCTGATGACAAAGATCAAACTTGCCCCAAGGAATTCAATGCCCTTAATCAGCAGGAAGTGTGTAACAATAGCATCAGCCCCCCTTCCTTTCTGCCCCCTTTGCTCTCCTATCTAGTGTTTGGGAGTTGAAAGGGTGGGAGAAAGAACCCACAAAGTAGCAAATCTCAGCTACATCTTTCATCTTACAAGTTGGGAAACTGAGGCTTGGAGCAGTCAAATAGCTTCCTCAGCTCCTATAGTAAATAGTAGGGTTAGGATTTGAACTCATGCAGCCTGGTTCTGCAGTCTGTATGCCTCACTAAGCTGTAGTAGACTCCAGTCTACTCACAAGTCCAGGGAGCTTGGTCAAGCAGAAACCACCTCTGTACCTCCACAGGATCAAAGTAAGCAAAAAAAGTCAGCAGGCATGAGAAATGGCACATCGATTAAGATGAGCTGATCTTCCAGGGGACATGGGTTTGGTTCCCAGCACCCACAGGGTGGCTCACAACCCTAGAACTCCAGTTCCAGGGGATCCAACAACCTCCCTTGGCTTCTGCAGGCATCAGGTCTGCACTTGGCTCAGAGACATACACGCAGGCAAAACACCGATAAGCATACATTAAACAACACAGACAACCAAACTTCAGGGTGGAGAGATGAGGGAAAGCATCATCCTCCCCTCAGCCCCTTCAAGCCCATTTCATTCATTCTACACTCCCATATGAGCCCCAGGTAACATGTCCCATCTCTACAGATTTGCCTGGTATAATTTTTAAAAATTCAGTAACGCTGGGCAGTGGTGGCGCACGCCTTTAATCCCAGCCCTCGGGAGGCAGAGGCAGACGGATTTCTTAGTTCGAGGCCAGCCTGGTCTACAGAGTGAGTTCCAGGACAGCCAGGGCTACACAGAGAAACCCCGTCTCAAAAAACCAATAAATAAGTAAATAAATAAATAAATAAATAATATAAAAAGAAAAATTCAGTAACAAAATGAGGTCATGCAAAACATAGATGCTAAATAAGAATAGACCAAGTCGACTTTGAAATGATCAGAGTTTTTATAAATCACTCAAAAGTGGGCTATAATGGGGTGGAGGTATAATTTAGTTACAGAGTACATCCTTGGCTGTGTGTTCAATGTTCAGAATCTCCTACCTCCAACCCAAAGAAGGCTATAGTTTTAAATAAAATGGTTACGGCTATCATGAGAATGTAGTTATAAAGCAATTTTTGTTTTGTAGACGCGGTCTCATACCCCAAGCTGGCCTCTCATTGTATAGCGGTGGATGCCCTTGAATTCCTCATCCTCCACCACACTCTGCCAAAAAAAAAAAAAAAAAAAAAAAAAAAAAAGGCGGTGGGGTGGAAATCAGAGGTTCTAGTTCATTGCTGCTGGATCTGGAGTAGTGTCTTTGACGAGCGAGCGAGGAGAGGAAGGCATTGGGAAATAGTCATTATTATACTTGTGACCCCAGGGAAAGAGTGTTTCTTACTGCCATTTACTATAATTTTTAATTTAAGTGTTTCTTCGTGTGCACACACAAACCTGCTAGGGTGCGCATGTGGAGGTCAGAGGCCAGTTCGAAGGGTCCGTTTTCCCCAGCCACCAAGGAAGTGAAGCCTGAGTATCGGGCTCTTGTCTCCACGCTTGGCAGCAAGCAACTTTACTCGTTGAGCCATCCTGCAAGCCCTATAATTTACGTTTTTCGGTTTTGGGGTTCTGGAGGCAGACCTGGCTGGAGTCGGTCCGCAGCAGGAGTTAGGCTCACTCTTCTGGCTCATACCTGCGCCCTTCCGCCCGCCGCCGCCGCCGCCGCCTTCTTCCCGCTGCGCACGCGCACTGCTCGCCTTCCCAGCCCAGGGGCTGGCCCGCGCTCGCAGCGCCGCCGATCCTCGGGCGATTGCTTCTGTCTGGTGTTTAGGTATGGTGCGCGAGAGGAGCTTCGGAGGCGGCCGGAGCCCAGGCTGAAGTTTGGCTGGTTGCTGAGCGCTGCCCCGGTACCGAGCGGGCTATGGGCGAGCCCGACCCCTTGGTCTCGGGGCAGCTCGCGGCCCGCCGGAGCTGGTGCTTGCGGCGGCTGGGGATGGACCGCGAGTGGCTGCAGCTGGAGGCTGGGAGTGAGGTGAGGGCGAGCGGCCTGGCGGGCTGCGGGAGCGGGGAGGCTGAGGAGCGGCACCGCGCACATCCGGGCTGCGGGGAGGCGCCGAGGCGGCAGCGGGCTCCGGCCACCTCAGGGCCTGGAGAGACCGGGCCGCGAGGCTAAGCGAGGCCGCGGCTTGAGGCCCGAGCTGGAGGGCGGCTGCGCGGGAGCCGGTGCCGGTGCCGGAGCCGCTGTAACCGACGCGGGCCTGCCAACGAGAAGGATGGGGTGGAGAGTAGGCACGGTCCCCGTTAAGGGTCTCTTCATAGCCTTGCTGAGACGGAGAAACTGAGGCAGAGGCGTCCCCACTGACTCCTACGAATGGCGAACCTGCCCCACGGAGTCTGAAGATGGACGCCCGGAAGGCTACTGAGGGCGTGGACTCTCTGGAGTTGATTTTAAGTGTGATCGCGAGTTTAAGGGTAGCTTGCCTAAATGTAATGTAAAAAATAAAGTCTTCATTCCATCTTCGAGGAGAATTGGAGCGTCGGGGTGGGCCACGGTTGCATTCCCGAAGTGGGTCAGAGACAGTCAGCCTTATTCTCACCAGGAACTGCTCACAATATTGGATAATGTAGACTTAAAGGGCTGGTGCTGCGGACTGAACCCAGGGTCTCTGTACTTGGATGGCGAGCAGTCTACCAAATGAGCTGTATCTTCAGCTCCATAAACGCAAAATGAGAAACAAAGACAAAAGGGGAGGAACAGTTATAAGTGGGGGAGAGGGGCTGGGGTGGGCTTCGTCCTTGCAGTCAGCTCTTGAAGGAGAACTGGATCAGAGATGAGCTAGCCATGTAGAACCCTTGAGGTTCTGGAAAGTGTGTACAGTACTGAATGTTGGTCGTTGTGTGCTGGCTGGTCTTATGTCAGCTTGGCACACAAACGAGTCCTCTGAAAGGAGAAAACCTCAATTGAGAGAATGCCTCCTTAAGATCCGGCTGTAAGGCATTTTCTTAATTAGTGATTGATGGGGGAGGGCCCAGCCCATGGTGAGTGGGGCCATCCCTGGGCTGGTGCACCTGGGTTCTATAAGAAAGCAGGCTGAGCAAGCCAGTTAACAGCCCCCCTCCACGGCTTCTGCATCAGCTCCTGCCTTCAGGTTCCTGCCCCGAGTGAGTTCCTGCCCTGACTGACTTTGATGATGGACTGCAATTCAGAAGTATAAGCTGAAAAAACAAACCCTTTCTCCCCCAACATGCGTTTTGACCATGGTGTTTCCTTGTAAGAGCAATAATTGGTAAGGTTAGATTTTTCTGATGCGCTGTATATTCTCAATTGGGAGACAGACATAGGAATTTATGGCTTGAACCAGAGAAAGAGAATTTACACAGTGAAGGAGCCTGAGACCATCCGAGTGGGCCAAGGTGTGGCTTACTTAGCAATATTCTAGAGCAAGTCCTGCCTGGTGACCTGCAAAGTCAGGTTGTTGGCAGCATTAGGAGCATAGCCTGCAGAGAGTGTAGAGTTTGAATCAAAGCCAGGATGAGCTCTGTCTGTGGCTCTCGGGTGCTATAGTACATAAGGTTTGGAGAAGTGTGCCTGGTATCAGCCAATCATAACAGCTAAGGCAGGTTAGTTCCTGCCTTTCCAGTTCCCCTCAAAGCTACGTTGTGCAGATAAAAATCTAAGAACATGGACGGGTCTTCATATCACACCGAAGGGAATCCTTTAGTTCATTATCTGTCTTCAAGCTTCCTGAACCAATCTGGAGAGTTTGGTGTAAGCACAAACGAGCATGGATTGATTGTAGGTGAGCCACTTGCCAGCCTGCAGGGAACAGCTGTGCCTGCTGCCTGCCTGCTTCTCTGGGGTTTGGTTTCCTCAACTCTACTCTGAGTGAGTTGGGAAGGGGTGGGATGGCTCCTGAGTGTGTACTGGTTCTCTCAGCATCAGGCCCCTGCAGAGGAGGCTGGGGCTGGTGAAGAAAGTTCAAACGGAGTATGGATACTTCCTCTAAACCGGCTACCAGAGATGGCAGTTGTTAGTGAACACGGACGGCAGACGATCCCTAACCACCCCTCCCCCCATCACCACACTAGTCCTCAGACCTGGGCATTCTCCATTTGAAAAAATTGTGTACATATGTGTGAGTGTGGTTGTCTGCATGCTGTGGTGTATTCGTGCAGGTCAGGGGACAGCTTCCAGGAGTCTGCTCTCCTACCAAGATGTCGAACTCAGGTGTCAGGCTTGGTAACCAGTGCCTTTATCCACTGAGCTATCTTGGTGGCTTCCCCCCAGTTTCCAACTTCTGATATAAAACAAGACTCAGATATCACCCATTTTGGAATCTGGGCCTATCGTGTAGGCAGGCGGGCGTCCTCTTCCCGTTCCCACCTCGTAAGTGCTAGGGCTATTGGGGTGTCTCACCACAGGGGGTTTGGGCAACCACCCCTGTGTTCTAAGTATCTGCTGTGCAGTGTGTCAGATGCAGTGCCAGATGAGAGTCACACTCGGAGGAAGCAGTGAGGGTGGGATGGCTAGCAGAATGAGGTACCTTAGGGCCTTGCTATCGCATGCTAATGACGGAACAGCGCATTACCACTTTTTAGGTAAGTGTACTTAGTGTAGGCCCTGAGGGGGTGAAACTGGGAAGAGAGATTTGGGGTCTGAGGAAAGAACAGCTTAAGCAGAGCAGTGGTGGTGCACGCCTTTAATCCCAGCACTCGGGAGGCAGAGGCAGGTGGATTTCTGAGTTTGAGGCCAGCCTGGTCTACAGAGTGAGTTCCAGGACAGCCAGGGCTACCCTGTCTCACAAAAACAAAACAGTATTTATGGAAAGGCCCTTGAGTTGACTGGAGTGTGGGCAGCCTTAGGTTAAGGTGGGTTTTGAAGAAAAGAGGTGATCTAACCCTTTTTACTTACTCCCTCTGCAGCTGCTGTGGGAAGAGAAAGACTCAGAAAGGAGCTGAAAGCCTGGGGCTAGGTGAACTGAGAGATGGCAGTAGAGAGACCTAGGGCAGAAATGACCGCAGGACTAGGTACAGTTGGGATGCGCGAGTGAAGGACATGGAATCAAAGGTGGCTTCTGCGTTCTCAGCACAGGTCTAACTCAATGGCCGTGTCTGTTACTGAGAGTTTACAAGCAACTAATCAACTAGGCCAGGGCTGTCGCTGGTCTTTAAGGAGCTCGGAGATGTGGTTCTGAAGGATTTACAAAAGGAGGAATGAAGGCATGTTTTAGAAAACCACAGACCCTTCATGCCTTTAATCCCAGAACTCAGAAGCAGAAGGTTCTCTGAGTTCCAGGCCAGCCTGGTCTACAGAGAGAGTTCAGACCAGTAAAGGATACATAGTGACCCTGTATCAAACAAACAGAAAATCATAACCTTGGCTGTTTTCTGCTAAGGTCACCGTATAGGTCAATCAAAAGATCACTTAAGCACAGAAAAAAATCAAGAAACTAAGACCCGGATCTCAGAAGAACCTGAGATGTGGTTATCTCTTCTGTGGTTATGAATTAGACATACATACATGAATTAGACACACCAGGAAGTGTGACAGATGGGAATCTGAGCTTTGTTTCTCTCTTCTACCGAAACTCAAGCTGTTCTTGTGGGAAAGCGTGGGCCCAGGACTCAAGGAATTTTGTTGTAGACTACTAACTAGACTTTGCAGAGTGTGTACCCATGTGTGTACAGGAGCCTGCAGGGGCCAGAAGAGGGCATTGCGTCTGGATTTGGAGTTATGAGCTCTTAACCCCTGAGCATCTCTCCAGTCCCCATCTCACTTTATTTTTGTGTGTCTTGACTGAAGGCACAACTTCAGCTACTGTATCAGTTTCTTGGGAATCTAAAGCTAGAAGGAACATTGTGTCTGTCTGATGGCAGATCAGAAAGGTAAAAGAAGCTTTACCAAGGCAGTGTGACAGGCTGAACTAACAAGATGACAGTGAACCAAGTCAGCTTCGGGTCCTGCATTTGAACATACATTTGCCAGCTAGTCAGGTATGGAAAGAGACACACCATAGTAATCTTGGGGGAGAGGAGGATCAAGATACATAGTCCTGGGGCCGGAGAGATGGCTCAGTGATTAAGGGCACTGACTGCTCTTCCAGAGGATTGGCGTACAGCACCCACATGGCAGCTCACAGCTGTAACTCCAAGATCTGACACTCTCACATAGACATACTTCAGGCAGGCAGAACACCAGTGCACATAAAATAAAGGTAATAAAATTTAAAAAAAACTTTTACAAAATACCATTTCTCAGGCCGAGGATAACTTGGCAGTGTCAGGGAACACTGTGGCAGCCAGTGCCACACATACACCAGTAACCTTGCCTAGAACTGGGAAGCTGACACGTGACTTGGTCTTGTAGAAGCAAGAGAGAACTGCTTGGAGAACTGGCCATCTAGAGCCTCCAGCCTGTAACCCTGGTTTGACCTCGAGTTGTTGGGCTGCTTTCCAGCACTCCTAAGGACTTAACCTTGTTTTTCTTAGTACAACAGCTATAAAAACCTGGAGTCCTCTCAGCCCTACTGAGATGACACACTCAAACTCAGGCCCTGGGAGTACAGAGCGGGAATGGTGACTCGGGAGACACTTGACAACTGAGAAAACCCCAAGGCCTGCCATAAGTGCTCGGGATGAGTTGATGGTAATGTGTCTATCATCTCACCGATAGTAGAAGTAAATGACCTTTCAGGATTGTACTAGCCTGAGAATTTATATCAGCTCTTTTTTTAATTATTATTTTGTGTGTATGATTGTTTGGGCTGCGTGTGTATCGTACACACAGATGCCTGGTGCCCAGTGTGGAGGTATGGGCAGAAGAGGGCATCGGATCTGCTGCATATGTAATCGCGGATGGTTATAAGCCACCACGGGGCTGCTGGGAAAACAAACCTGGTCTTGTGGAAGAACAGCCAGTGTTCTTAACTACTGAGCTGTCTCCTCAGCCCTCCATGGTTAAATCTTTTGTTGTTGTTGTTTTGTGTTTGGTTTTTGAGAGAGTTTCTCTGTGTAGCCCTGGCTGTCTTGGAACTCACTCTGTAGACCAGGCTGGCCTTGAATTCAGAGTTCTGCCTGCCTCTGCCTCCCCAGTGCTGGGACTAAAGGTGTGGGCTCCTACTGCCTAGCTCCCCCAACCCATTTGGTTACTGTTAACTCTTAAATGTTCTCGTATCACAAGGTCTTGCTTTTTTCTATGTGGTGGCTCCCTGGGGCAGCGGAGGAGGAGCAAGAGGAGGAGGAGGAGCAGGTGGAGGAGGAGGAGGAGCAGGTGGAGAAGGAAGAAGAGCAGGAGCAGGAGCAGGAGATGAACAGTTTAGGGTCCATGGGTGTTTGGTTTCATAAGTCAGGACTTGTGTTTGCTGCTGGTTGGTAAGACTGCAAAGAACGTCCCCTGTTAGCACAGTGACTGTACCTTTCATTGCCTTTCAGGTGACCATAGGACGGGGATTTAGTGTCACATACCAGCTGATATCCAAGGTTTGCCCTCTGATGATTTCTCGAAACCACTGCGTTCTGAAGCAGAACTCTGAGGGACAGTGGACGATTATGGACAATAAGGTATGCAAGCCCACACAAGCCCGGTGACCTCTGCTGAGCTGTATGGATTTTTAAGACTTGTGCATTATTTGAACTTATGAGTGCTTTGGGGGAGGGGCGGGTATGAATGTCGTGTGCCAGCCCAGGCCAGTGTGCTGCCAGATCCCTCTGGAACTGGAGTTGAAGTTGTGGGCCACTCTGTGTGTTCTGGGAACCGAGCAGGAAACATGGGATGCTGTTACCGCCAAGCTATTTCTACTTTTGTGTGACAGAATCTGGCATCTCAAGTCCTGTGAGTGTTTCCCCTGTGGCTGAGCCTCACTGCTTGGATAGTTCAGCTTCAGGTCTGCTAGCATCAACAGCAGCTGGTGGCCTTGGCTTCTGTTTGCTCTTTGAGCCTTTATCTGTGATACACATAAAGGCTATTTTATGTGTATGGGTGCTTTGTCTGCATGTATGTCTGTGTACTACATGCATACAGTGCCTGTGGGAGCCAGAAGAGGGAAGCAGATTCCCAGGAATTGCAGTTACAGTTGGTTGTGAGCCACTGTATGGGTTGGGAATTGAACTTGGGTCCTCTGCCAGAGCAGCTTTTAACCACTGAGCCATCTCTCCAGCTCTGGCATGCTTCCGAGGAATTGGGATGATAGGCTGAGGACATGGCTCAGTAGGTAAATCACTTGCTACACGAGCATGAAGAGCTGAGTTTGGCTCCCTAGGACCCACGTTAAAGCCGTGAGCTATCGCATGTCTATAATCCCTGTGCTCCTGCAGCCAGATGGGAGGCAGGGCCGAATCCCCAGAGGGGCAGCGGTGAGACTCTGTCTCATACCAGTCTTGGGGCCTAAAAACATTTGATGAAGTATAATAGAGTTAAGGACTTCTGTTCTTCAAAAGGCACCATTAAAGAGATGAACCCAAGGTGGGAGTGACAGCTGGTGACGTCTGCTCGTGTGTGCAGAACTCCAAATCAGGTTTTCCCAAAAGGCAGATATAACCCAGTTTCTAAAATGAATGAAAAGACAAGATATGGACATCACAAAAGAGTGTACCTAATTCTCACCATCCGTGAGAAGTTGTTTAACTCAGTGCGTAGGGAAATTCAAATCCAAACCACAAGGGAATACCACCACACATTCTGAAGTGGCTAAACAGAAGACTGGTGACGCTGGATACCAGCTAGGAGGAGGGACAAGAACCCTTTCCCCTCCAGAGGGAAGGCCAGTAGGCACAAGTACTGTGTCAGTCCGTGACACCCATCCTGTTGCACGCTCGCATGTGTAGCAGTTTCTGTCTCTAGGAAACATTCGTGATGTCCACCCACGTAGAATGTATAAATATTTCTACAGTGGGTTTCTACAGTGCACCCTACTGTCCTGCATGGATAAGTCTTGGAATCATGGTGTTGAGTGAAAAGGCCCCGAAGCAGTTTGCCACACATGCTAATATTTGCCTGTAGCTCCAAAACTGGGGTTTGGGGCAGGAGATTCTGACTTCCACGCTAACCTGGGTTATCTAGCCAGATGCTATCTCAAGAAACAAAGTAGGGGCTAAGGAGACTGTGAGGCAGGCATGCAGCCCTGACTTCAGATCTCCATGTAGAAATCTGTGTGTGTCTAAATCCAGAGCTGGGGAGGTGGGTAGAGATGGAGTTCTAGAACTCACTGTCTCATCAGTCAGCCTGATTGCTGAGCTCTAGTGGTGAGAGATCTTGCTCTTGACCTCAGAAAGCCTGAGTTCAGTGCCCAGCACCCGCCTCAGGCAGTGCACAGCCACCCGTAACTCCAGCGCTAAGGACCCTCTGACCTCTATGGGCATTTGCACTCAAATGTGCACGCACACAATTTAAAACAATAAAATCTTTTAAAATGAGGTAGCCAGGTGTGGTGGTACATAGTAACTCTCGCACTAGAGAGGCAGAAGCAGGCAGATCTTTGTGAATTTTAGGCCAACATGGTCTACAAAGCAATTTTTAGGCCAGCCAGAGCTACACAGTGAGATCCTTTCTCATAAAAAGCAAACAAAGCCAGGCGGCAGAGGCACACACCTTTAATCCCAGCACTCAGGAAACGGGGGAAGGAGGGTCTCTGAGTTCGAGGCCAGCCTGGTCTACAGAGTGAGTTCCAGGACAGCCAGGGCTACACAGAGAAACAAAAGCAAACGGCAAAATAACAATACTAAGGGAGAGTGCTGTGGAGATGACCCTGGTTAAGAAGGCCCACAGCTCTTGCAGAGGACCCAATTCCCAGCATGTACATGGTGGCTCACCACTGTCCACAGCTCTGGGTCTACGGGGTCTGATGCTTTCTTCTGGCCTCCATGGGCGCCACATATACACATGGTACACAGATGAGCATATACACACAAAGCAAACTGAAGAGCACCTGAGGAAACACCCAGTGCTGCGCTGGTCTCGTACATGTGCACACACACCTGTCGGCAGAAGAGTACAATTTGTATAGTGTTCAGAGCTAGGTAAAGCCATTATGCCAAGATGCTGGCCCCTTGGATGCTGTGATGTGCTTTTTTTTTTTTTTTTTTTTAAGATTTATTCATTTATTATATGTAAGTACACTATCGCTGTCCTCAGACACACCAGAAGAAGTCATCAGATCCCATTACAGATGGTTGTGAGCCACCATGTGGTTGCTGGGATTTGAACTCAGGACCTCAGGAAGAACAGTCAGTGCTCTTAACTACTGAGCTATCTCTTCAGCCCCTGTGATGTGCTTTTAAAGCCACACTGTAGATAGTGCTGAGGTGTTCACTTTGTGATTCTTTATCTAGCTGTACATTTATGATTTATCCATTTACATTGCATTTGTTAAAGACATTGAGAATATTGACTGATAGTTTTAACAGATTGCTAACCTAAAAAATACAGTGTAAATGTCAGTCTTCGTCTCAGGTCAGCGGTGAGTTTAATCTCTGGCTTCTCCCCCACTGTTAAGAGCCCTCCCAGTAGCTCATTAGCTCTGAAGTCTATTTTAGGACTTGTCATCTCCATTTAGCTAACCCGCCTTCACACGGTACCCTTTGCTGTGCCATAGCCTCTCATATTTGGTTGTGTCCTCCTGCTGTTTTTCCCACAAAGACCTACTAAGAGCTCTTTTTTATATCTGTTTTGTCCTTGGCGTCTTTACCTACTATCTTACTTGGGGTTTCCATTGCTGTGAACCATGACCATAGCAACTTTTATAAAGGAAAACACTTAATTGGGGCTGGCTTACAGTTTTAGAGTCCATTGTCTTTGTGGCATGGTGGCAGGCAGGCAAGCAGGGAGGCGTGGTGCTGGAGGAGCCAAGAGTCTACTTCTTGATCCTCAGGCAGCAAGGATAGACTGTCACCTGAATGTAGCTTGAGGGTAGGAGACCTCGAAGCCCGCCTCCTCAGTGACACTTCCTCCAACAAGGCCTCCTAATTGTGCCACTCCCATGGCCAAGCATTCAAACACATGAGTCTATGGGGGCCATACCTGTTCCAACCACTGTACATGGTAGGCTGGTGAGCACAGAGGTGAAGTGATGTATCAGTTGTGCCAGGGACTGTTCTAAGTATGCTACACATGTTAAATTCACACAGGATCACCAGAAAGATTATCATTTTAAAGACACAGGAACCAACCCCAAAAACAGGAAGTCCGCCTTGTGTCATTCAGCTCCTAAATGATGGCCACATTGCAAATGTGGGCAGTCTGATCCTAGACTCCAGTGTTAGGCTTGAGCTGGGTCTTTGTGTGCTTTTACCCCCGAGCTCAATCTCCTCCCCTTCCATGCTCCTAACAATGTCATTTCACTAAAACAAGAAGTTGGGGTGCAGAGACTTATGGTATTGGGGTGCTGTGCTTTGCCTTTCACAGTGTCAGGTAGATTCCAGACTTCATTTTACCATTTACCAGACAAACGGAGAAGTTGTTAAAAGCATGCAGCTGACAGCCAAGTGTTGAATTTGGTCTGACAGCTCAAGTGAGAGCCCCAGCTCTGCTTGCTGCACTGGGCCTCATGTACACAGCTGCTGGTGTTCCTTGGGTCTGTCCCACCTATGCTCAGACTCCCTGTACAGAGTATTGGACTGTCCTCTCAGTGTTTTACACTGGGCATGTTTGCTTGCTCAGCATGTTGAGAGCCCACATGCGGAGCGTGGGTGATTCCTGCCTCAGCCTGCCTGTGGTTCGCTGTGGTGGTGCTTCCCTCCTTAGGAGCATTTTCTCCAGTCTTGACTCATTGCCTGGAGTTTAGGTCATAGGAGGGATTGAGTTTGAGTATTGCTCGGTGCGTGGCTGTGTTTTTGTGAGGGGATTTTGGCCTGTTCCGCAGACGGTTCTCTGTGGAGGTGTGAATGTGACATAGGTAGAGAGCCAGAGCGCTGCGCACAGTGCGCTTTCCAGAGATGATGCTTTATGAACCTTTCATTTCTGTTTGTTCTCGGGGGTTTTCTTTCTGAAAAGGCAGAAGGTTTTGCAGCAGCAAGAGAGAAATTCCATTAAGAGGAGGAAAATCGTGAGCTTATTTTGTTTTTCTTTCTTTTTCCCCAGAGTCTGAATGGTGTTTGGCTGAACAGAGAACGTCTGGCACCATTACAGGGCTATTGCATCGGGAAGGGAGACCATATCCAGCTCGGAGTGCCGCTGGGGAACACGGAGGCCGCGGAGTATGAGTACGAGGTTATTGAAGGCGACTGGGAGAGCCTGGCTCCCTGCCTTGCCCCCAGGAGTGACCAGACAGCGGAAAAAAATAGAGGCATGCTGAGAACTAAGAGGAAATTCAGTTTGGACGGGCTCCAGAGTCCTCCAGCCGAGGGCCCCTCGGATCTCAGATGCCCACTGGCTAAAGTCTCCAGTAAACCCGTGGAGCCAGAGAAGTTACATGGCAGAGGTGAAGCAGCAAGTCAGCCCTTGGGATGTCTGTGCCCTACACTGACTTCTCTGTCGGCGAGTGAGAGGACCGCCGGGCCTCATGCTTGCTCTACTCTTCCAAAGGTCCTCGGGCTCTGCCCTAAGAAGCAGAAGGCCTACAGCCCGTCAGCATCTCAGAGCAGCTTAGAACTGTTTAAGGTGACCATGTCCAGGATGCTGAAGCTAAAGACACAGATGCAGGAAAAGCAGATAGCTGTCCTGAACGTCAAGAGGCAGACCCGGAAGGGGAGCTCAAAGAAAATGGTGAGGATGGAGAAGGAGCTTCGAGATTTACAGTCTCAGCTTTATGCAGAGCAGGCTCAGCAGCAAGCAAGAGTGGAGCAGCTGGAGAAGACTTTCCAGGAAGAGGAACATCACCTCCAGGTACCACAGAGGCAGCAGGCAGGGGCGCCCTCAGGTGGGCAGGTGCTTCGTGAACTCCAGGAGGCAGTGGGAGTGGAAAACTGAGGTGCAACTTGGGAAGGATCAGGGCTTCAGCACACTGGTGAGGTCAGGAGCCAGGCAGGGTGCCAGAATGAGCAAGGTGACCACAGCAGCCAGCCTGGAGACAGCTGGTCTCTGCTTGGAGACGGGTTTGAGATCTGAGTTAAAGTCAGGGAGAGGCTAGATAAAGGTTAGGATGCTAGCACACCATGTCCTCGGGGCTTCTTTGCTCTTTGTTGTCGGAGCAGGTGCAGGTCAGCTAGGTGCCCTGGCTTTGTGTACATGACAACACACTGGCTGTGTAATTAACTCTAGCTCACTGGTGGCAGCGGCAGAAAGTGGTTTTGTTCCTGACTTCATCAACCAGAGTGCCATGGAGACACACAGCTTACTGAATGATAAGCCACTGTCCTCTCCTGGAAGGTAAAAGAAGTATCTGAGTGGTATGGAGGTTGGACCAAATGTGTTCTCAACTCCAAATCATTTGCTTTGCTGACAAGCTCTTGCATAAAGCTTCGGGCTGGAGCTGATCCTGTTCTTGCTTAAAATGTCAGTTCCCGTGTGGCAGGAACCGTGCGTCCCACCCCAGCTGCTCGGGTAATGGCGAAAGTCAAGAATTCCCTACTGTTGATTTAAAACCAAAAAGGACCAGTCACAGCAGAAATGCAAAGGCGTTTGTTTTATCTTGCTTGGGTCTCTCTGGGCGAGGAACAGCCTGTAGTGGTGTTGGCTTGTTTCTGAAGAGTTTATACTTTTCTTTCTAACCTCTGCTGTCTCCTTGAGCTGGTAGGGTTAGCAAAATCTTGGATTACATAGGTGCCTCAGGGCATGCATGGTGGGTGTCCATGGCGTCTGCTCCCCTTGTCCAGCCCAGACCTGTAAATTAACAGGGTGGGAATCTTCTGTTTAGGGTATCACACCACCACTGAGCAGAATTCTCTTTAAAAGATGGCATGTTCAGAGATGATAGTGTGCCTGAGATTAATATCCGTGGCTACTCTGTCCTAAAGAGACAACTGCAAAGTCTTTTCTGGGGCAGAAGGTTAAAGGCAGAAAAGACTGGTTAAGAAGCATGCCCAATGCTGTGTGTTAGCTGCATCTCCCTCTACCCTCACAGAATCCTGGCCTGACATTGTATATGGAATTCTGCTTGGTATTAAAATGCCCCCCCCCTTTTAAATTATTAAGTAATTTATCTTGTAGAAATAAGATAGGCTCCCCATTAACACATTGGAAGAATGGTTGGCGCATTAAATTAGGATGAGTCGGAATCCCCCACCCTGTGTAATCCCTAAGGCAGCAAGAACACAGAGATTTCATGGAAGAAGCTGGCCAGAGAGGAGTGCTGGTCTGAAGGCATCGGAGGGAGGCTCAGGCCAGGGCACAGAGTACCATGGGGAGGCTGGTCGGTGGGGAGAGACGAGACAGGGAAGCATTGAATGGATTTGAGTTGAGATGTTAGGAGCGCAGTTCTGACCCCATCCATTTGAGTATTACAGTAATAAAAGCAACTCAGACTGCGGCTCTGTGGTGTTTCAGAGCCGCTCTGTGGGGGGCCTGAAGCAAATAACACTGCTCACATCCCTTGCTGGTAGCAGTTTGAAGTAAACTGGGGTCTTCGTGCCCTCTTCCTGCCCCGTGTTCCTTGTCGTGGCTGCTCTTAGGGTTTTGTTCTCTTTCCCCTTGACCTTCCATTTTGATTTGGCTTTTCAGGGTTTGCAGAAAGAGGGAGGAGAGTGCGACCTGAAGCAACAACTGGTGCAGGCTCTGCGGGAGGTACGTAATCCCTCCCACTTCCAGAGGCTGTGGGAGTTGTGAGTGGGGAACAGCTAAGCACCACATGGCCACTAGCTGCCTGCTGCCTCTGCCTCTGAGCCCACCCCTCTGTGTTATCTCCAGTCTGCAAACAGAACAGGTGCCAGATGCTCACACCATCAGGCTGGAGACTTGGAGCCTCACAGATACACACCAGATCTCAGTGTGGAAGCTTATGTCTTCATCAGGCAGAAGGCACCCTGGTGATGACAGATGAGCCTGTAGACGCTCTCTCTGGGACAGGGGCTCTACTTCCAGGATAGTGAGGGCAGCAGTGGTTAGCTCTGCCTGGGCCTTAAGGCCCGTGAGAGCCTTGGTACCCTCATCCCTACACTGTGGCATCCAGAAACCATTCAGGGGTGTTCTCGTCTAGACACCCGTTTAACCAAAGAGTGCTGCTGATGGCGTGGAGTCCTCCCACAGACCGCCGCCTGTGGTTCCGTTCATGGAATCCTTGGGCTGCTTTACTCGACTACCTTTTATATGCTCCTTACACCTTTGAAACCTGCCTCGGCCAGGCATGGCGGCGCACACCTTTAACCTCAGCACTCAGGAGGCAGAGGCAGGTACATGTATTGAGTTCAAGGCCAGCCTGGTCTGCGTCTCAAAAAACAACAACTTGCTTCATCTTTGAGCTTTGATTGTGATCAGTAATTTGCTGCAGGTTCAGCCGAAAGGTTAGTGAGATAGTCGAGGCCTCACTGAGCACAGTGAGCAGCTGGCATACAGTTCGTTCAGGGCTCTCTCTCTGCGGATTACAGACTGTCAGCCTTATTAGCACTCACAGTTAGGTGAGAGGGAACCTGCCTAGATCTTGTGGGCGGATGCGTAAATGGCTTCAGAAAGAATTAGGTGGGAATTCTGTTTCGGATTTTATTTTTTGAGCTTATCTACTTCATAGGAGGAAAGGGTAGGCATGGTTCCCATTTGAGGATTTAAATACGTGTTTATTTTATTCTCTGCGTGCGTGTGTACGTACGTGTACGTACGTACAAGCATTCCCATGGGGCTGGAGACTTGGTTGCCAGCACTCAGACAGCTTTCAGCCCCTCCCAGCTCCGGCTTCAGGAGACTGGACACTGTCTTCTGCCTCCCAGGGTGTGTGAACTCACACACACAGTGTGAGTGACCGTGGGTGCTCATGTACCACAGTGTGCATGATGGGAGCTTTGAGAGTGGTACCCTCCTCCATATGGACCCCAGAAGTCAAGCTCAGGTCTGCAGGCTGCCCTGCAAACGCCTTTACCCAATGAGCCAGCACACTGGCCTCCTGAGTGCTTTTAAACCAATGCTTAGATGTTTTTGAAACTGGCCAGAGAGAGTCAGGCTCTGCCCTGCGGTGAGGAAGGCACAGCTCTGGCCCCACGCCTGCTCTAACACATGTGGAGTGGCTTGGTCATGCAGTCACGCTTCTCTGCTGTCATGCTTGAATGGGCGTGGATGATCCCTCCGAAGATGCTGTCTTTTCAGACTGGTAGAAGACCTGTGGAACCCTTAGTCACAGTGAAACAGCTGCTGGCACTTGGGCATGCCAGCTTACAGACGACACTGGCAGAGTTAGTTCCAAAGGACTAACAAATCTGCTGCCCCCCTTTCCCCTGTCCTGATCCGTCCATCCTGAATGAAAGAAGGCTGTTTTTGAAATTGTCATCACTGGTGCCTAAAGCAAAGTCACTGAGCAGAGGGAGGAGGCAAAGGTGAGGCTGACAGAGGGTGGTTCTGCACGCAGCTTGTCCTGACGGCTTACCTGCTGTTTCTGTAGCACCGGGCTCTAATGGAAGAACTAAACCGCAGCAAGAAGGACTTTGAGAAAATCATTCAAGCCAAGAACAAAGAATTGGAGCAGACCAAGGTACGGGACAGAGGCCAGAGGCTTTAGTGTGTGCGGCCTGCCATTCTCTAGAGTGCATGGTTGCTGTGGTGAATACAGACAGTTGTTCCTTACCTCAGGGAGATAATCTATAGTTCCTCACCCTATATAAACTCACTGTGAGGCAGCATCCCTCTCCTTCCTTGTTGAG
This sequence comes from Rhynchomys soricoides, assembly GCA_019843965.1. Taxonomy (NCBI): domain Eukaryota; kingdom Metazoa; phylum Chordata; class Mammalia; order Rodentia; family Muridae; genus Rhynchomys; species Rhynchomys soricoides. The sequence continues at coordinate 742,469 of JADRCH010000129.1, read as the reverse complement.
AAGCTGAATGCTGGGATGGAGGTGTGGACCCTGCTTGCTAGCCTTTGTCTGTCGTCTCCCCATCAGATCAGTAGAACTCTTAAATTATAAGTTGCCAACATCAATGCCTCCCAGGGCCTGACCAGTACTGAAAGTAAGGGAATGCCCTGAGCGTAAGAACACTAGGAGCTGTGAGGCCGGTGCTTCCGCCTGCTTCCCTCCTTGGTCAGATGCCACCCGCGGCGGCAGCAGCAGCAGCAGCGAGTCCAGTCTTCTCAGATCCAGCTCTTTCACGGGAGGCAGAAGCCCAGGTGTGGAAGCGTGTGTAATCATAGACTACATACTTGGGAGGAACCATGTATGTTTGATAGACATACAAGTTCAGGCCCACAGGTCGTCTTGAGTCAGACTGGATCTCACCATACTCGGGTTCAGAGCTGGGGCAGAGTACAGAAAGGAAGACACCTACTCCGGCAGCTTTGCTGCCCCTGCCCCTGGTTAAAGCAGTACCACTATTTTGGGGTAGGGGTATGTGTTTGCTGGGAATGGACCAGGGTCTTAGGCATTCCGGGCAGGCTCTCTGTTGCTGAATTGCAACCTCTGCGTACAGAGAGGTGTGTGTTTTTTGAGACAGGATTTTACTATATAACCCTGGCTGGCCAGTCATCTGTTAGGGTCACTGCTGCACACCACCCACGCCAGGCTGCCTGCCTCCAACATTTCCTTTCCTTTCTTTTCCTTTCTTTTTTTTTTTTTTTTTTTTTTTTTGAGGTGGGATCTCATAGTCCAGGCCGGCCTCAATCTTACTATGTAGCTAAGATGACCTTGAACTCGTTTTCTCTCTCAAAATAGTCCACATGAGTGTGTGTGTGTGTGTATGTGTGTGTGTGTGTAAGAATTTTGCTTGCATATGTACACATACGTATGTAGTAGCTGAAGAGGCCAGAAGAAGGTGTTGGATCCTCTGGAACTGGTGTTACAGACAGTTGTCAGCTTCCATGTGGGTACTAAGAATCAAACTGGGTCCTCTGGGAAAGCAGCCAATGCTCTTAACCACTGAGCCATCTCTTCAGCCCAGCTCCACTTCTACTTTAAACTCTTAAATCCTGTTTCCAACTTCTAAGTAGCTATCATTTTGCTTTACCGCATATATTTTTTTTTTTTTTTTTTTTTGGTTTTTCAAGACAGGGTTTCTCTGTGTATCCCTGGCTGTCCTGGAACTCACTCTGTAGACCAGGCTGGCCTCGAACTCAGAAATCTGCCTGCCTCTGCCTCCCGAGTGCTGGGATTAAAGGCATGCGCCACCACTGCCCAGCGACTTAATAGTCTTTTGATTAGAAAAGAAAAGGGCAAAAAGAGCTGACTGCTCAGATGTAATTTGAGTGGCTTTTCCTTCCTCTCTCGGACTCCTTTTGCTTCCTGTTCGGTGGATGATGCCATAACCAATTTTCAGCTTAAAAGAGCATAGCTAGAGTCCCTCCTTACAGTAAGTCCACAGGTGCTCTGACCTTGAGGGTAGAGGGGAACAGAGGCAGGAGGTGGCAAGCATTGGAGGTTGGAGCCCAAAAGGACTTCTTTCCAGCTATGTCTGAGGGTCGGGGGGGGGGGGGGGGGGATAGGAGGGATAGGTATTCTTCTGTCCTCAAAGACAGCTGCTAACTCTACAAAGGACTGCCCGTCACTCAGCCTCCTGCCTCTAGAGTGCTCTTTTGTCTCTTGTCCTGTGAAACTATAGTGTGGGGGAAAGTTTTATCATTCAGGTTGTGACTTGCTAGCCCACCTTGTCTATTCGCGGAAAGGAACAAAAATTGCATATAGAGCAGATACCAAGAAAGCATAGTTTTAGTTCATCCAGGCCGGTGCAGCCAAAACACTGTAAGTCGGGCAGCTAATGGACAACAGAAATGTATCTTTGAGAGTTCTGCAGGCTCAGAGTCCTGGAAGGTACTGGCAGATGTGGGTGGAGTCTGGCGAGGACATGGTTTTGATTCACAGATTGGGGAGAAGGGCAGAGCCAGTTCCTGCAGCCTTTGTTCTAGGTCACTCACCCAGTCCCACCCATCCTCCTAGCGACCACAGAGCTGTCACATTGCAGGTTAGCTTTCAACACACAGGGAGGGGGAGGACAGGGCGCTAGCTTCTGTGCTAGGAGGCAGCTCTAGGGAGAGGGTAACCCACGGGGAGAGTTGCATTTTTGCACAGGTCCCCCATCCTGCCGCATTCCGCCAGCCTTGCTCCTGGCCTGCCCTGCATTCTGGCGTTTCCCCGTGACAGGCGGTGTCGTGTCTTTGCAGGAGGAAAAGGACAAGGTTCAAGCGCAGAAGGAGGAGGTGGTCAGCCACATGCAGGACGTGCTGGAGAATGAGCTCCAGTGCATCATCTGCTCAGAGTACTTCATCGAGTTAAGTGTGCTCCGGGGAATCCTCCTCAAGACAGGACGGCCGCTCCTCGTCCTTACTGTGCTATTCCTTCTTAGATATTTACCTGCACAGTTACCTCTTAACTGCAATGAACGCCTGTCGGAGCCACAGAGCATTAGGATTTTGAAGTGTTGGAATGAAACTGCCCATTACTGCTGCTGTTCCTTTACTCTGGATGGGCATGGTGCTCCGAGGGCACTTGTAGTTTGCCTTTGAAGCGGGGTAGTGAATGCCGTTGATTGTGTGGTCCCTGTGGGTCTCCACCAGAATGAATATATTTCATGGCTCTGGGGGTCCTTTTGAAAAGCAAACACCTGTCTCCTAGGCTACCGTTTGTTACTTTGCCGTAGTGTTACACCAGCTGTTTTAATTCTCTTCAATCTTCCTGCCATTTCTAACCAGCTCATTTTATGCTAAGAGTGTTAAGCTTATGCAGTTGAATAGCAGGTGGGGTTTCTTTTTTCTTTTTCTTTCTTTCTTTTTAACCTTTGGAAAGGAAGATGTATGTGCAGAGGGATTCCTGTTTCTAGGCAGCCCCTAATGAGGTTGGGTGTGTCAGCCTCCTGCGGGAGACCAGCACCTTTGACTGGAGTCCCTGTGGCTACAAGTCATTGTTCCCTGCAGAGTCTCTAGTCTGAGGATTCTCTTCTGTGGAGAAACTCAGCATTGCTCAGGACTCTGGAAGCTCGAGGGGAAGATGAGGAAAGGGAGGCAGAAAGATGGGGAGCAAGCTGGCCCAGAGCAGCGCCTTTGTGAGCCAGGACTGTGGTGAGCTTGCCTGTGCACAGGCCTTGGAGATTTGCTCTGTTGTGCTTTGAGAAAGTAAGAGTGTCCCTTTCACATTGCAGGCGGTCACCCTGAACTGTGCCCACAGTTTCTGCTCCTTCTGTATCAATGAATGGATGAAACGGAAAGTAGAGTGTCCCATTTGTCGAAAGGACATTGAGTCCAGAACCAACTCCCTGGTTCTGGACAACTGCATTAGTAAGATGGTGGATAACCTAAGCTCAGATGTGAAGGAAAGAAGAAGTGTCCTTGTTAGGGAACGGAGAGGTGAGTGGCTTTGACAACTCCTCCTCCATGACAGAGGGCTTCCTTCTTAGCTACAGCAGGTATTTTTACGGGGTACAGTTGGACAGTAGAGTTTAGTAGGTGGTTTTTGAATGAAGTACAGGCAGGAGAAATGGAAGTAAGTGGGGAGTTCAGAGAACCCACAGAGGAGAGAACTGACCTGGAGTTAGTCTCTGTCCTTTGAGTGTCCACCATGTGTGTCCCTGCTTGCTTCCTGGAGTGAAAAGCTGGGCCCGGAAAACCAGGTGGCGCTGTTGCTGAAGGCAGCTGACCAGTTAGAGATAGGGTGTGTGCAGGTGAGCTTCCCCTAGGGAAACAAACACACATGCTCTCTCAGGGCTTAGGGCTGGGGTGCCGTCCGCTCTGCTTGTCTAACATCTGCAAGGCCATGGATTCAGTCCCTAGTGGGTTTGATAACACTTCTCCCAGTCAGGGGACTAAAGGTGAAAAGATTGGGAAGGATAGCGAGTGTCCCTGAACTGTCACTCTGTAGTGAGCGTGTGTTCATCTAAGTCAGTGGTTTTCAACATCCCTAGTGCTGCAACCCTTTAAAATCGTCCCTCTCGTGGGGGTGACCTCCAGCCATAAAATTACTTTGTAACCATTTGTGCGTTTGCTACTGTTATGAATGGCAATGCAAATATCTGTTTCTGGTGGTCTTTGGGGGTCATGGCCCACAGATTGAGAGTTGCTGGTGTAAGTGATGCTGCCACACTTGGGGCTTGCTGTGTTAATGGCTGCAGAGAGCCTCTCCTTCATCTTGCTGCAGTAGACTCTCAGCGCAAAACAAGGAAGCCACTGGGCAGGCAGTATTGGCTAGGGTATAGAGAGCCATTGCATAAAAGGCAGGGTGCCCGTGGCTGTCATGTTCTGTCACTACCTTCTGGGAATAGGAAATTAACTCAGTGCTGTCCGTGATTCTGTCACATGGCCACTGTGTATGTGGCCTGGTTGTCCTTCTGAGCTGAGAGATGCTGGGCAGCCTAAAAGGCCGAATGCTGTTCATAGCAGTTGAGTGTTCTGTTCATGGCCACCTTCTCTCCTAGCCCTTCTACAGAAAGTAGCTTTTCCAGGTAGGGACAGGAATCTTGCTGATTCATATTGCAGCTATAGTGTGAAACTGGGCAGGTCGCAGGCTCAGCACAGAACTGGGTGGTGTGGATGCTGAGCAGGAAGTGTGTCTTAACCTGTCCAGGAGTATGCTATCTGACCCTTGAAAGAAGTGTGCGATTTTGCTTTCCTGATAACTGCTAGTGTATTTGTGCTCGATTGAGTCTCCGTAAGTTTTACCTCTGCCCTTGGCTCTGACAGAACCCCCAGTGGTCTCCATTTCTATAGGGACATTACACTAGCCCACCTCCCCCCTCCCCCGGGGAGATACGCACCTCACCTGCTCTCCAGCCACTTACTTGAAGGTGCTGTGCAGCTTCAGAGGAAGGACTGCTCACGCTGGTCTTGGCAGGTGGAGCTGATAGGGAATCCCATAGAGGAAGCCATGTTTAGGCCAAGCCTTATGGTTTTTTGGATGCTTGCTTTTCAAACCGAGGACATGGCACATGTTTGCAGAGCAGCCAAAACTGGGAGGGGCCTGCCAGTGGATGAGAAGGCTTTTGTTGTCCTGGGAGCCAGATTAGGTGAGGATCAGGTTATGACTTTTGAGCTCAAGTGTGTTGTCTGGGTCAGGGTGGGATGCCTATGAGAGTTTCTTGGGCCCAGCCTATTTTCTTCATCCATCACAGCTTATGACTGGAAGAGCCCATGTCCCAAGTCCACCTCTGGCCTCTTATGGAGAGTCTCTCACATAGACTAAGGACCCCAGTCCCTCCCTTCTCTGCAAAGGCTAAGCAGGCTACCCCTGGGCCTCTCTGGCAAGAGGAGTGACTGTTCAGGAAACAGCTCCCTGTTACATACCCTGCTCACAGCATGTCTGGCAGCCAGTTCCACTTTCTGCACTTGTCACAGCAAGTGCAGCTCTGAGAGTTTCTCTAGACAGACAGAAGGTTCTGAGACTTGATTTAAGGAACGATATGCCAGAGCCATCAGCAGCTTTGCTGGCTGCAGTGTGGGCTTAGAGAAAATTTTAAATCAAATGCCAGCTCCCTTGGAGTGTCCTGGTGCCATTTGAAAGCTGGCTTATTCCTTAGTGTGTGGGAATTTTTAAAAAGAACTTAGGATCTAGAGAGAGTTCAGTGATCAAGAGCACTTTCTGTTCTTCCAGAGGACCTGTGTTCAATTCCCAGCACCCACGTGCTGGCTTACAACTGCCTGTAACTCCAGTCCAAAGCCATCTGACACCTTTTAGCTGCTTCTGGCACCAAGAATGCACATGACATGCATATATGTATAGGTAAAACACCCATACACACAAACAAAAGTGAATAAACACAGAACACAGGCTCTGGAAACTAGTTATTTCTCGTACAGATGTCCTGTGCTCTCTAAGAGCAGGGCCTTCCTCGGCTTCTCTGATGTCTCTAGGTTTAGGTCCCAGTGGGAGCAGCACCCCCTGACTAACCCGTTAGCTGTTGAGGGGAGGAGGGATGGTAGGAAGCTGGATTAAAGCAGAATTAAAGACGTGTGCCTTGCAGCTGGGGTAAATAACACAATCAAATGAGCCGCTTGTACCAGTGTATCGTGGCTGTGTGGTAGTGGAGCAGGCCCCTTCTGAAGGCGAAGGTTTGAACACCCCTGTAGGGAGATGGTTAGGGAAGGCCCTTCTGTCAGGGTCTCCCGCCCCTATTCTTCTGCTCCCATAATTAGTTAACAAGTATGTTCACCCTGTTCTCCCAGCAGTCCTCCTCCTCGCTTCCTCCTGGTTTTGTGATGGTTGTAGGGTGGGTTTGAGAGTCAGACTCTAGGCCAGCCTGAGACTCACGGCCGTCCTCCCTCTGGACCTCCCAAGTGTTAGGATCTTAGGCTTGAGGCTCTGTGCTCAACTCCTCTGAGTTTCGGAAATGACAAAAGCGGGGCTGGAGACGGCTAGAGCGTAGGGCTCCTCACCCAGCATGGAGGGGATGGCATAGGAGACCAAAAGACCTGGAGGGGAGCTGTTCTCTCCCAGCTCTGGCTCCCGCAGGTTGCATTCGCCCCTCCCCTTGCTTTCGTAACACTAAACTGAAGCTCCCGATGACTGTGAGGTGGGCTGTTCCAGAGTTGAAGGCCCCTAGGAAGCCCCACCTGGCCTGTGACCTCAGCCACTTCCATTCCTAAGAGGAAGGTGGTGTAGAGAAGCCCCAAGGGTCCCGGACTCCGAACAGGTCTTTCTGCTCCCCTGGAAGCCTTGAAAGGATTGCTTGGTGGGTTGGTAGCAGTCAGGTGGTATCTAGTAAAGAACCCACCCCGGAGAGAATGCTAGAGAGCAGACACTCTGTGACCCTCTCCGCCCTGCCCTGAGAGACTGTTGTGTACACAAAATCAGGATGTAGCTTAGGACTGTGTGCCCAAGGAAAATGGCTTAACAGGCTTGCACTCAAGGACTGTGTAACACCACACTCAGATTGATTGATTTTTTATTGAGGTAGACCTGTGTAGACCAAGCTAACCTCAAACTCAAAAAGAGATCCATCTGCCTCAGCCTCCCCTCAGCCACCATGCCCACATGTGAGTTTTTGATTTTTTTTTAAAAAATTTATGCTTTGCAAAATTATTGTTGGGTGAGAGTTAGCAGACATTACTGGACGCTTTCTTGTGTTTTCATTAGTGCTCCCTTTCTTTGTTTCTTTTCCTCGTTGCTAAGAGTTTTCCTCTTGAGTCTGTCTCTCTTTTCCTCCTTAGTCAGATAGGGTTTGGGATGACAAGAAGCTGGGGGGTGGCAGAGTGCTCACAAGCTCGAGGGCCCAAGTCTGACTCCCAGAGCCATTTACGAAGCTGGGCCTGGTGTCACTTAAAATCCCAGTATTGGAGTAGTGGAGACATGCGTGTCCTTGAGGCTTGAGCTTCCTCAGTGGGCCTCGGGTCATGGTAAGAGAAAGACTGTCTCAAAGAACCAGGTTGACAGCTCAGGAGGTACATCTAAGGTTGACTGGCCTCCATTCTCACATGCACAGACATCTGTCTCTGCAGGCTTACACACCCAGGGGAGTGCACACGTCCACAGAGTAAGACAGAAGCATCACAGGAACAGCTAGAGAAAGGGCTGTCCTGTGGTGGTCAGCTTTGGGGCTATGTGGACTGTATGAACTAGTGACCCAAAAGTCCTGGCACCTCAGACTTCTTGCAGGTCTAGTTCTTGTGATTGCAGAAGCTGCCTTCTGCCTAGCAGAAAGCTTCCCCAGCTGAGAAGACCGGCCTTCCCAGGGACCATCAGTCCTCTTAGACAGTTGAGAGACCGGGTATTGGAGTAGAGGCAGTGGGATGACCATGATTATAGGCCCACCTCACATTTACTCACACATGGTGCGTGATCTAGTGCTGGAGAGTAGTGACTCCTGAGCCTGCCCTGTCGTGAAGGTGACGCCCTGCCTGCTGGCTCAGGGGGATGGATGGATCCTTTAGCTGCAGTACCGTCCACCCACAACCCAGTCTCCACCAGGGCCAAGCGTCCCTTCTCCCTTTACTCTAGTGGTTACGGGGAGCAGGCAAAGGTGGCCAAGCTGGACGGGGGGTGTGAGGGGATGAATCACAGGCTCCTCCTTCACGTATCTGTCTTTCTCTTCAAAGCAAAGAAACTGTCATGAAGGTCATGCTCCAAGGACACGTGAGAGACTCTAGGGGGATGGCAGCTTGGTGTGTTCTAGAGGATTCCCTGGATTCCCTGAAGGCTGCTCTGGACATCATCTGGGAAGCCATGTGCTGCCGAGCCTGAGTTAGGAAGTCTGTATCTCTAGCCTTCTGTCGTGCTGGCCCTGCTGACACTAGAGTCTAAAGTGCTGCTGGGACTCCGACTCTGACCGCCTCACTACGTGTTAAATGAGTTGAGTTCTGTGTTTCTTAATTTGTTGATTGTCATGTACCCTCTAGACATCGTCTTGGACAGTTGGGTGTACCCTACGGCTGCATGGAAGGTGGCCTGTATTTTGAGAGTCTGGTTTACCTTTTTATGAAAACAAGATGTCATTTCTTGGAAATAAAATGTGTAAAACCCGCAGTTGCTCAGCTAGGCTTCAGTGTATTTACCTTCCTTTGCCTCCCGTTCCCTGACAGTCTCCCAGGTAAACACGGGCAGCTCATAGCCTGCCTGGTCAGGAGTGACTGTCTCTGATAGACTGCTGGCAGCCCTCAGCCCGAGAGCTCAAGTTCATGGCCGCACCTGTGGGCTCTGTTTTCATCCTGGGGAGTATGGGGTGTCACTGCTTTCCTTGTTTGGGGAGTTTTTCATCTGCCATTGGGAGGAGGTTTTCTGCTCTCTCTTCCTCAGTCTCATGAGCAAGCAGTGATTTAATGAGAACCTGACACACCCTCCTCTCCATTTAAAAGCTGTCTACTTTTTTGCCTGCCATCTTTTTCCACACATCTTTTTTTTTTTTGAACCCCCTTGAGACCATTTCATGTAGCCCAGGCTAGCCCCGAATTGTATAACTGAGGGAGACCTTGCCCTTTGTGTCCTCCCACCTCTGCCATCAGGGTGCTGGGGTCACAACTGTGGCAGTTTGTGTGTCACCAGTGTTCAATGTGATGTGAACAAGGGAGAACCCTGGTCCTGTAGTGGTGACGCAGAACTGTTACATCACACAGTGCCTTGATCCCCTCTGCTTGGAGGGCATGCGCGTGAGTGAGCAGAGGAAGCCCAGGGTGTGTGTGCTGTCAATATGAGCACAGGCATTTCAGGGACCCATGGGAATGGCCACATCCACCCCTGGTGAACTTGGGAAATGGCGGCTGAGATTGAGACTTTCCACTAACCTCCCATGGAGACCAGCTGACCAAACTAGCTAACCACTCTTCCATTGTGCTGTACATAATAAACTGTTGACTTTCTGGTTTTATAGAGGGCGAAACCTGCATCAAGAAAGAGCTCAGCCAGTCTGTTCCCAGCCGTGTGTGTGTGTGTGTGTGTGTGTGTGTGTGTGTGTGTTTAGTTTGGGTTGGTTGTACTTTGGGTTGTTTTTTGGAATTTGGCCTCTGTTTGTAGCAGTGGCTGTCCTAGAACTCACTATGTAGACTAGACTAACCTTGAACTCACAGGAGATCCTCCTTCGGCTGCCTCCCAAGTGTTGTGATTAAAGGTTTACACCACTGTGCCCAGCAGAATATTCGATTTTTAAAAGTCACAAAAATTAACCCAGACTTCCATGTGTTTCCCTCTGAGCTTCAGGATATTTCTTGCCTGGAAAGATGGCAGATAACAAACATCTTTCTCACCTAGAAAAAGACATGCTTGCTCTTCTATGCTGTAGCATGAGCGTGGTGCAGCAGAGCCAGCTGCCAGACAGTCTTCCTCTAGTTAACCTACACCAGGGGAGGCTCTGAGAAACCTGGCGAAGTAAACGGATGAGAGCAGCCAGCTCTGTAAGGGGCTTTGCAGTGAGTGGCAGGTGAGTTACGGGAATCTAGGAAAGGCTTTCCCTATCCTTACCTCATCCTTCCTCATCTCTGCAGATTGTTGTGGCAGGAGACATTTCCCTCTGTGGGCTGGATAGCTGGAAGCCCCTGTTATTAAGAAGAACCCTCAAATTCCTCATTAGTGGCAGCATCTCTCTTCACTCTTTTCTTCTCTGTGAGTGACCATCAATCACATAAGTGTAGTCCCCATGACACAGGAGTCACTGTAACCGCTGGAGTACTTAGACTGTGCAGCTCGAGCCAACTGCCCATGTGCCAACTGGGCATTTCATAGCCTTTCTCTACAAGGAGGCCATCCATCTCTCATCTGCGGAGCAGCCCAAGTACAGGGAGCCCCAGCAGTGCTTAGATGACATCCATTCAAGCAGGCCTCTGATGAGTGCCAAGATTAGCATTTGATACGGAAACCAAGAGGATCTCTGACTTCCATTGAGGTCTTCACCTAAGAAGAACCTAAAGAGGAGAAGACCCCGGACTCTTGCCTATAAGTCTTGTTAGAGGACATGTGAGGGCCTGGTCTGATGTGAGGCCTTGTTCTGAACGCTGTTAAACTTCATTCAGAGAAAAAACTTACTTGGCTGAGTTTTCTTTTTATTTGTTTTGCAAATGCCGGTTGCAGTAGGAGTGGGTGGCTTCTCTGAAGAAGGTATGGCCTTGTGGACAAGAAATAATGAACTGTCTTATTCAGTCCATTAATTGTAGTGTCGTGACAGGCTGGGCTTCTGACAGATGCTTAGCAAACACTCAGATGCGGTAGTTCCACTGTTGACAGTACCTTCAGGCCTTCTCCATGATGGCCTAACCTGAGCTCAAGGAGTCTCCACAAAGTTCAGCCTAGGATCCCTGCTGCTTAACTCACTGAGTGCTGAGAATACCCAAAACTGGTCTTCTGTTTGTTTGTTGTCGTACAGTGGACTTCCAATACATACAATTCAGTCATAGTTACTGAATTCTTATTTTAAATTGTACACATTACTTGCAAAGTTTATGTGTACCACTTGTGCTTACAGGAGCCTAAAAAGGCCAGAGGAGGGTCAGATCCCCTGTGACTGGAGTTACAGGCAGTTGTTAACTGCCAAATGGTTGCTGGGAACTGAACCTAGATCTGTAAGAGCAGTAAGCCATTCCCCCATTGTTACAGAACTCTCTGTTTTGCTTTTCCAGACCAGAATCCCTCGGTAGACCAGGCTGGCCTCAAACTCACAAGAGATCCACCTGCCTCTGCCTCCAGAGTGCTGGGACTAAGGGCATGTGCTGCCACCACCCAGGCTAATTACTGAATTCCTAAGACACTGGCTTGCACAAATCTTTCTATTTGTTCTGGTAAAGGTAGGCTGATAAGACATTCTCACACTGGGTTCATGGGTCAAAGGCAAGTCTCAGAGACTTGATCCTTCCACAGGCTTCCTACAGAACTAACTTACAATATAGAATATTTTTTTTCACATTTTTCTCAGAATCCAGGCAGATGAGGCCTACAAGCCACACTGCATCCACCCCATCCTCACAGGTAGTATCTCACACTTAGCTAGGCCAAGAGGTGTAGGAACCACCACCTTAGAGCTCATTGGCCTTTCCCCAGCTCTATTGCTGGGATGAGTTTGGGCTCTCCACATGAAGACTAGGTCCAGAAGCTATCCAACATGTTTTTTCTTCTCTCTGGAAATCCTAAACACTTTTTATGTTTGTCTCATCCTCTGTGGAGCAAAGACTTCCCTCATCCCACAACACTGAGAAGCCAGGTACTTCCCTAGCATGCCTTGCAGCTAGAATTGTTTACCTGTTAATGATCCTTTATTTAGTCACCCTCAAGCTATGCAGTGGAAACTCGTGATGCACAGAAGCCAGGGCCAGCTGTTGTGTGACAGTTCCCAGGGGAGGATGTGAACAAATGCCTACTTAAGAGAACCAAGTCCAACTTGGAGAGTCAATGATTGTATCAGGACTAATTACAGGAATGTGGATAAGGGGTTACTTACAGGAGCAGAAATGACTCAAAACCTACCTTTTTATAAAAGCCAGAAACCTCAGGAAACCTAGAGGCAGATCAACAGGTTAGAGAGTGTCCTTTCTAGGTATCTCAGTGTGTCTGAGCCTCTTGGGCAGTTGGGCTTGTCCAGGAGTATGTAATGGTTGGGGAAATGGCTGGATGGAGCTATTGACTCTGCTTAGTTTCAGGGACTTCCTGAGACCTTTGAGTTAACTTCCTCAGGTTAAGAAGCGTTCCTGAGGATGGACTGTCTCAACCTCTCCTTAGAACACATCCCGATTCTTCTTTTTTCTTTTCTTTTTTTTAAGTATTATTTATTTAATGTATATGAGTACACTGTTGCTGTCTTCAGACACACCAGAAGAGGGCTTCGGATCCCATTACAGATGGTTGTGAGCCACCATGTGGGTGCTGGGAATTGAACTCAGGACCTCTGGAAGAGCAGCCAGTGCTCGTAACCACTGAGCCATCTCTCCAGCCCAACTGGTAAGGTTTATGGATTACTGGGTCATATTAATACTGTTAACTTGATTTTTTTTTTTTTGAAGGTAAGTAAGGGACTATCCTTATCTTTATGATATAAAACTGTAGTGTTTTGGCATAAAAAGGCATTTTTTTCCCCACAATCTCAAATTATTTATAAAAATTATATATATGCTCATATAGAAAAATGAACACATAATAATACAGAAAACTATAAGAGATTGATATGATTATATATAGAAAGAAAAGGGTAACCAGGCATCATGGCACATCCCTTTAATCCCAGCACTTGGGAAGCGGAAGCAGGTAGATCTCAGTGAGTTCAAGGCCAGCCTGATACAGAGTGAGTTCTAGGCCACCAGGCCTACACAGTGAAACCCTGTCAAACAAAACTAAACAAAAACAATTAAAAGGTATGTATTAGGAAATAATCTGTGTTATTCTTAACCTTTTCTCTTAACTGAAATAATTTCAAAATGAAAATTTTTCTTTTTCTTTTTTTTTTTTGTTCGTTTTTTTTTTTTTTTTTTCGAGACAGGGTTTCTCTGTGTAGCCCTGGCTGTCCTGGAACTCACTCTGTAGACCAGGCTGGCCTCGAACTCAGAAATCCACCTGCCTCTGCCTCCCGAGTGCTGGGATTAAAAGCCCGGCCAAAATGAAAAATTTTAAATGTATTGAACCAACTGTTTCTTGCCTTCATCTTGTGTCTGTTATTTATTTGTTGAAAGGATCTCTCTGGCTGGCCTGGAATTCAGTCTGCCTTTGTTGTGTGTTATGACTCTGTCTCCTGCGCCGCCTCCTCCCATTAAAGGTGTATACTTCTGTAGGGTTTAAGCTTTTTAATTTGCTTATTTATTTATTTTTTTAATGGAGGAGTACTGTCTGCGTGTACACCTACATGGCCAGAAGAGGGCATCAGATCCCTTTATAGATAGTTGTGACCCTACCATATGGATACTGGGAATCCAACTCAGACCTCTGGAAAGCAGCCAGTGTTGGTACCTGCTGAGCGATCTTACCAGCCCTTGTTTTGCTTTGTTGAGACAGGCTCTCAAGCCCTGTCCTTGAACTCTTATGTAGACCAGGCTGTCTGTCTTCCTCTGTGTCCTGAATCCTGGGACTTAAGGCTTAGATTTTTTTTTTTTTTTTTTGTGGATTTTTATTTTGTTTTATCACCTCAATTAAAAAAAAAAAAAAAGATATCAATGAAAAGAATGATAAAAAAAAAATCATGTATTACATTGTTTCATTTCTATTACTGACTTGAGAGAGAAGCTTCCCAGCCTGGTTTGTTGGCAGAAGCCTTTAATCCCAGTACTTGGGAGGCAGAGGTGGGCAGATTTTTGAGTTTGAGGCTAACCTGGTCTACATAGCAGTTTCCAGGACAGCCAGGGCTACACAGAGAAACCCTGTCTTGAAAGAGAGAGAGAGAGAGAGAGAGAGAGAGAAAGAGAAGACAGAGTAGTTGTGTGTGTGTGTGTTAAAATTAATTTTAATTGAAGTTTGATACCAGCAAAACTGAATGTGCATGTCACATCTCCCCAACTTGAAAGAATATCTCAGTGAGCTGTGCGTCCAACAGACATCTCTTTATGTAGTCAGCTCTCTTCTTTCTTGTGTGCACACTGAAGCCATCAAAGAGTGTTGTGCATCCTTTTGAAAACTACGAAGAAGGCTTTGAACACTTTGGAAATAGTAAAAAGGAATTTTTTTCCCTGCCAAATAAATTTTGGAAATAAACCCTGGCCACTGTGCCCAGAGGGGATGCCCACTAATGGATCTAGTGGGGCGGATGTAATGAGAGTAGCCTTCACGTTGGCATTATTATCTTTACATACAAAATTTATTTACACATATATGTAATTTTTTTCTTCACGGTCGGGCACCACAAAGATTCTTCTTACAAGCCTGTAAAAGAAGTTTTGTCAACAGCCTTAAATGTCATCAACAAAGCAGGTTTCTGAGTCAAGCAAACACATTTAAACAGTTTTTTTGAAAGATACTAGAAGAAAACACAATTTGCTTTTATACCTCGTGGAAGTCTGTAGCTGCCCTGTCATGAAAATACATCTTGAAGTGTTCTCTGAACTAAAGGCAGAAATACTTTAACTGAAATAAAAAAAAAAATGAAAAAGAAAACTCACTCCAAGGACATTATTAAAAAGGAATTCTATTGATGTATTGGCTTGCCTGGAAGATTCTTTTAACCACGAGAATGAGTCTAACCTTTCAATTCAGGGTTAGGAAATCAAGAGTATGAGTGCTATTCAAAAAATATTAGAACATTCTTGGCCAAGTGGTCAATACAGGAGGAGCTGGAGGACATGCCTTTTTGATGTACAAGTCGGTGTTTTCTTTGAAAAGAAAATTCTGGAATACGTGAATTTTTTTTTTTTGGTTTTTTGAGACAGGATTTCTCTGTGTAGCCCTGGCTGTCCTGGAACTCACTCTGTAGACCAGGCTGGCCTCGAACTCAGAAATCCACCTGCCTCTGCCTCCCGAGTGCTGGGATTAAAGGCGTGCGCCACCACGGCCCGGCTACTTAAGAATTCTTTCAGAGCTGTTTCTACCTCGATGGCTTCTAAGTTGAGTTATAGTCACACAATCCATCTCTTACATAAAGTGGTTCAAAATTCTTAAAGATAGTGACTTAAGGGATGATGAATTCTTAATCTTCAGAGAAAAGAAATACAACTGACTTAAATCCTGACAAAAATCCTGGAGAACTATCGTATTTCTTCAGAGCAGATTATTCTTGCTTTGATTTTTTTTAAAAAAGAAAAGCCTAGAAGTTTTAATTTTACCTGTCCAATGCTACTTTTAACTTTAGCCATGAAAATGTCCCCGTTTATGACCACTGAAACAAATTAAAAATTAAATGTCAGGGTTAGAGAGATGGCCCAGTAGTTAAGGATGCTTACCCCTCTTGCAGAGCACTAAAGTTTGGTCCTCTGCCACCCATGTGGGCTGCTCACAACTGCCTGTGACTTTAACTTCAGTGGGCCTGACTCTCCTGGCCATTGTGATCACCTGTGCTCACATGTGCCCATGTTTAGACACAAGCACGCACACATACACACACACATGCACACATACAAATAAAAATGGAATATTTAAAAAACTAGATACATTACTGGGCAGTGGTAGTCTACACCTTTGATCCAGCACTCAGGAGGCAGAGGCAGGTGGATCTCTGAGTTCAAGGCCAGCCTGGTCTACAGAGTGAGTTCCAGGACAGCCAGGGCTACACAGAGAAACCCTGTCTGGAAAAACCAATAACAAACAAACAAACAAATAAAAAAAACCTAGGGTATGCCATGCACGTGTCAGCTCTTTTGTTCACAAGTGTTCCTCATGAGTACTGTACTTGTAGATATGGAGAAGTGAACTCTCTAGGCTTGGTCTACTTGTATTTTGTTTCTGTAATCATGAAGGACATTGGTCTACGAGTTCTCCTGTTGTCTGAATCTGGTTTTGATAGCAGAGTCATGGAATATTCTGGAAAGTGTTCCTCTTAAAAATTATTCTCCAGAAGAGATTGTACAGAGTTGGTATGACTTCTTTACATGTTTGTGGTTGTCACCAGCGAAGTTGACTTTGATGCTTAGCTTAGTTCCTCTTGCCAATTTGACATGACCTGGAATCACCTGGGAAGAGAGAGGCTCCATACAGGACAGCCAGACTGCCTTGTGAGTAGGACTTTATGGGACTGTCTTGATTGGGGAGACTCAGCCCACTGTGGGCAGCACCATTCTCTAGGCTGGTGGTTGTGGGCTATTAAGTGTGGAGGGCAAGCTGAGCCTAACAAGCATTCCTATCTGCATACGTTCCTCTGTGCTCTTGACAGTGTGTGTGAGATGTGGCCAGCTGCTTCAAGTTTTTGATGCCTTGACTTCCCTTGGGTGAACTGCTCCCATTGTAGCTAAAGTGAGGCCTTTCTCCCCGATGTTTTTTTTTGCTAGGGTGTTTTATCTTAGTAACAGAAATGAAACTAAAGCATCATTTGGACTTCGAGCTTTTAAAGGATGCTTTAAAACAAACAAACAAACAAACAAACAACAACAACAACAACCATGAATGCAATTTCTTTAGTAGATCTAGGACTAGTCAGTTCTCTATTTTGTCTTGGGTAAATTCCAGTAATTTGTAGTTGTTAAGGGATTGGCCCAAATCAGCTGGCATAATAGAGGATGTCAGAATGTCTTTATGAAAGTCTTAACATTTGTGCTACTATTTAACATCTGTAGGATGTCCCCTCTTTCATCCTGATATTGGTAACTTGTAACCTTTTGTTGCTATTTGATAATCTGGAAACAAATGTAACAAATTTACTGATCTTGTCAAAGAACCAGATTTTTGTTGTTAAGCGGGTTTCCTGTAGCCTAGGGTGGTCTAAAACTTGCTGATGCGAGGTGCTTGAATTCTCTATCCTTCTTCCTCCGTCTTCCAAGTATGTGGACTATAGCTGTGTGCTCAGGATGACTAAAAATTTATTCTTAAATAAAAAATATTTAAAGAATTATTTATTTTATTTTACTTATATGAGTCCACTACAGCTGTCTTCAGACACACCGGAAGAGGGCATCAAATCCCATTACAGATGGTTGTGAGCCACGCTGGGAATTGAACTCAGGACCTCTGGAAGAGGAGTCAGTGCTCTTTACTGCTGAGTTATCTCTCCAGCCTCTTTAAATAAAATTTTAAAAGAAGTTTAAAAAAAAAAATAAAGGATTGAGGGATTGTCATATAGATACTTTTACATTACATTGCATTTAAAAATCAATATTTTCCTTCTTCCAGTGGAATAGAGAAAATTTACCTCTCAATTCCTTCACCTTCCTCTGTTAGAATCTTTCTGAGAATCATTACATTTACATACATTGAAAACCCCACCAGACAACGTTATATTTGCTTTTAGTTAGTCTGTATATATTTAAGAACTTGCAAGTATGAAAAACGAACCAGGCTGGGCAGTGGTGGTGCACGCCTTTAATCCCAGCACTCCGGAGGCAGAGGCAGGCGGATTTCTGAGTTCAAGGCCAGCCTGGGCTACAGAGTGAGTTCCAGGACAGCCAGGGCTGTACAGAGAAACCCTGTCTCAAAAAACCAAACAATCTTTCTCCTTTTCTTCTGTGACTCTGATGCCAAATGTTAAATCTTTTGGTTTTGTTTTCTGAGGCTTTCTAGCCCACCCCCACACTCGCCCTTCTCCCCCTGCCATGTTTCTTTGTTGAACTTGGATACCGTTAAACTTAATCAAATTGACCCTCTACTTGACTTTGTATTGGGGTCATATGTGGCCTAGGTCTGCTCCATGCATATTACATTGTAACCTATCTTGATGTGTAAAGAAATGTAAGGAAACCTGCCAAAGTAACCAAGAAACTGAATCTCAAGCCAATCGCAGCAACTGAATCCTCAGCCAATCACAGCAACTGAATCCTCAGCCAATCACAGCCTGGAGGCTTCCAAAACAAGCCTGTGTAAAGTGATCTTGGATACAGGACAAAGGATTAAACTAGCCTGTCAGTTCTTGACTTTCCAGTGAAGGATACAGCTTCTCCTGCTGTTGGTGGAGGCTTCCAGAACCTTCTTCAGCCTGGAGCACCCTCTCACTGTAAAACCAATCTACCTATCCTCTCTCTCCCCCTCCCTCCCTCTCTCTTCCTCTCTTCTCCCCCTCCTTCATCCATCCATCCATCCATCCATCCATCCATCTATCTCACGGTTTTTCGAGACAGGGGTTCTCAGTGTAGCCCTGGCTGGCCTTTAGAGATCTGCCTGTCTCCCTACTGCTAGGGTTAGAGGTGTAAGCCACCACCTCCTGGCTAGAGACTGTTATAGCCCAAACTTCCTTAAATTTAATTCTTCACAGGTATTTTCTAAACATTAGTCTTCTGGAGTCTTCAAGTTTTGTGACTCTCCTATTGTCTCTCTTACACTATTGAGTCCATCTTGTGAAACAGTCATTGATACTGTTCCCCCCACCCCCACCTCCCTTCCTCCTTCCCTCCCTCCCTTCCTCTCTTCCTTGGTTTTTGAGACAGGGTCTTCTTGGTTGGCCTGGAATTCAACTGTGTAGAGCAAGCTGGACTCCAACTCAGAGATCCGTCACTGCCACACCCAGCAGTTATATTGTGTCTTCCATTGATTAATTTCTCAGTCACTTATTTTTTGCAGAGGTCATCACACAAGGTTCACACTCTAAATTCCTAACTATGGTCCCAAGCTTATCTCCCCAAGGCTGCTGCTCACCTGTTGAACATATCCTAGCTGAGGGCCAGATCCAGTCTTTAACAGAAGACTCTGATTTGAGGATCAGGATCCTGGGGAGACTCTTCAGCTACAGGGCAGATCATGGTATTGTCTCTCCAGAGGTGCAGAGCTGAGGGTTGCTCTTAGTCTCTACTTGCATACTGTCCAGTGAGCATCATGGGGTCCTAGAACTGTGTCTGATTATCTTAAGTGAGTGATGTCTCTGGGTTCTGGTTATCTGGGGCAGCCTTGGGTGTAGTGAGGATCCTGACTAAGCTATAATTTACTACCGCCACTACACTCAAACCTGAGGGGTAAACGGACATTAGCATCATCCAGAGAAAGGATGGTCCACTAGGAGAAAGCAGCGAGAGAACCCTTAGGGACACAGTATTTGAGAAAAATAGGACCAGGAAGGTAAGAATCGAGGGGCTAGCAGGACAAGGCTGGAGGTCTTCAAGGCCACCCAGAGAACATTGGTGTTATCCCAAGAGCAGTGGGAAGTCACTGGCAGGTTGAATCACAGATGGGTTGCCATAGGACCACACACGATAATACAAACAAAACAACAACAATAAAAAACCCATAACACAGCAGGGCAGTGGTGGCCCACGCCTTTAATCCCAGCACTGGGGAGGCAGAGGCAGGCGGATTTCTGAGTTCGAGGCCAGCCAGGGCTACACAGAGAAACCCTGTCTCGAAAAACCAAAAAACAAACAAACAAACAAACCAAACCAAACAAAAAAACCCAAAACCCAACCAACCAAACAAAAAACCCATAACACTTCAGTTTCAAACCGTTTCATGTTGAGACAGGCATCATAATTTGGAGATTACTGCAAAAGCCTTAGGGGGGTAAGAGAGGGAGGGGAGGGGGGGGAGGGGAAGGGGGAGGGGAAGGGGGAGAGGGTAGAGGATGTTTACCAGACAAATAGAAGGCGAACTTGAACTCAAGTCTCAAGTGTATTGTTGGCTTCAGGGAAATGAAGAAAGGTAAACTCATCAGATCTCTGGATGAATAAACAGACTAAATCATATAGTGCCAGTCACCTGGGAAAGGGGCTGAAGAGACGGTTCAGGGGTTAAGAGCACTTAACCACTCTTCCAGATCTGGGTTCAGCACAGCACCCACAACTCTCTGTAATTCCAGTTCCAGGGGATCCGATGCTGTCTTCTTGCTTATACAGATACCATATGCATGTGGCACACATACATAATGTGCATGCACGACACGCATACACATAAAAATAAAATCCTTTTTTATAAAGAGCAGCATTATGGGAGAACATATGTTGACATTTGAATTCTCGGGGTTTAAGAGACAGATGCAGCTGAGAATGCCCAACAAAGTTATAGTAGTCTGAAAATGGGAAGAGGGGTTAGAGGTGACAGTCCAACTCAGTCCATATGGTCAAATGCTGCAGATGGCATTACTTCTTTTTCTCTGAGACATCATTGGGAATCGAACCTAGGACATGGTGTGTACCGGGACCTGGTGTGTACCAGGCAAATGGTCTTGACACTGAGCTATGCCTAGTCCACTGTCCTTGGTAAATGTGTCCTATGGAACATGAACAGGCCTTTGACCTCGGCCAGCCTACTTGTGTGTCTGTGTTCTTAAATCTACAGAATGATGATGAGACTGTAGTGAGCTACCAATGCTGTGAAACCCTTCCTAGGAATTTTTTGTTTGTTTGTTTGTTTCCAAGACAGGGTCTCACAATATAGCCCTGGCTGTCCTAGAACTAAGCTGTGTAGACCATGCTGGCCTTGAATTCACAGAGATCTGCCTGTCTCTGCTCTCTGAGTGCTGGCATCCAAGGCATGCGCTGCCGCCACCACTACCACCCAGCTCCTAAGAATACATTCATTGCTAAAACTATCTTGGGCAAAAACTGGTCTCTGGTCTTTTAGACCAGCCATAAATTCCTATGCTAAACAGGTCTCTGGATCAGCTAAAAATTCCTATACCATGTGATTGTGATTCTGACCTAAAGGTTAACTGCCTGACCATTTAATTGCTTCTAAAAAAAAAAAAAAAAAAGCAACGCTTGCTTGCTGCATACGTCTGGAACTGCCTTTCTGTATATATCACAGTTGCGGTCCTTGTCTTTAAAATGTCGAACAGTAGCCGGGCAGTGGTGGCGCACGCCTTTAATCCCAGCACTTGGGAGGCAGAGGCAGGTGGATTTCTGAGTTCGAGGTCAGCCTAGTCTACAGAGTGAGTTCCAGGACAGCCAGGGCTACACAGAGAAACCCTGTCTCGAAACAAAACAAAAAAGTAAAATAAAATAAAAAGATAAAAGATAAAATATCGAACAAACTGGAGGTCCGAGGGTGCTTCCCGCTACTCTGCCTTAGACAGCCCAGCTGGTGATAATAAATAATAAAGACTCTACATGATTTATTAAGACAACTTGGGAGTTCTTCTTTTTCAGGTACGACATAACAAGATGAATAAACTGAGCTGAAGTATTGATTTCTCCTCAGAGCAGGAGTAGACACAGGCTACTTTCTAATGGTCCCCCTCCCTTCCCGCCCCCATTCTTTCGAGGTCGCCCTTCCGCGCAGGCGCCTCGAGTCCTGAGCGTTTTGCGACCTGGGCAGTTCCCAGGGGCCAAGCATGAACCCATTGGGGGCGGAGCTGGCGGGCTCGTGACGTTATCAAGCGGCGCCGCCCGCAGGGCGGGATCCGAGTGCGACCGCGCAGCCAGCCGGCCCTGCGAGGAAACGAAAGTGGAGGAGGAGGAGGAGGAGGAGGAGGAGGAGGTCGCAGGGCCAGGCTCGGCGGCGACAGTGGCGGCCTGATCCCTCGTGTCCGCTCTCTGGCAGCTCGCCCCATCCCCTCAGCGTGAGTGCCGGCGCACGGCCCGGGGGGTGCGAGCGGGCGGGCGCGCGGGCACAGCATCCTTCCCCTGTGGCGGCCACTCTGCCCGCCTTCTGGTAGCCTCTCTCCGCTCCTGCCCCCCTCTCCTCTCCCCAGGAACCTCTCGGAGCCGAGGTTGCCCTTGCTGCTGAACGCTGCGCATATACTCTCACACCTGACGTTTCCAAACGAGAAGCTCGGCCGGGGAGATGGCGTTCCCTTCTTTCCCTCTGCATAGGGGGGTAGCAGCGCGTCTGCCATTGTAGGTCACTCGATAGCCCTTTGGCCTTCCCCTTGCCGAGGAAATGAGAGGATTGGCTTGGATTCCCTGCGAGGCCCCAATCAAAGGCGCTGTGGTGGAGGGGGACATTCGTATCTGCCGCCTTGCCTTCTACAAAGCTGTTAACTGTTCTCGCACCTGCCCCATCGCAGACCATCCTGAGTTCCCAGTGACACCCCCCCCCCCCATACACACACACCGGGACAACTTGAGAGTTAAAGTAGACCCATTTTATGTGCTGTGGCCAGACGAAGCCTCAGCGATGAGCTCACCTGTGGGCCTTTTCGGGAGATCTGTGATGTCAAGTTGGAAATGTGGCTCCTAGGGCCTGGCTTTCTGTTGGCTCAGTCGCCTGGCTTTCCTGCTTTCCTCTGATAGGCGCTGCCAGTGTCACTTAAGCAGTTGCTTCCTGAGATTGGGACAATTGATTGTACACCGGGTCCACTGGTTCATCCTCGGGCTGGAAATACGGGAACGTGATCCAGCATTTTGCTAGGTTTCAGGGGGAGGGATCCCTCTATCCCTTCAAATACCATTACTTTTTTTTTTTTTTTTTTTTTGGTTTTTCGAGACAGGGTTTGTTACTTTCTTGCCTCGACTGCTGATGCTTATTCTTTCCTTCCCCTCACCCCCACAAATATTTTGAAATAAGTTGAACTGGCTCTAATTTTCATATGACAGTATTGAGTAGTCAATTCACAGTGAAAAGGTGGTCTTAAAACCACCATATGTCTGACTCAATGCCAGAGAAGTCCGTTCTTGTATCTCTGCATCCCTATACCCAAAGATATCAGTGTACCTCCAACTTGAAGTCTTTTCTCTTTCCTGAGTTCTCTGAATACACTACTTTTCCTGAAGAAAAGTAATTTGTAATTACTTCATTCCATCCATTTTTTTAAAAAAAAAAATGTTTTTTTTACCATTCTAATTAGGCATGTGGGTGCCTGCATAGGCCAGAGATGTCTGTTTCCCTCGATCTAGAGTTATAGGCAGTTGTGGGTTGTCCAGTGTGGGCCCTGGGAATTGAATTTAAGACATATACATGTCTCCAGCTCTTCCACCCCACCCCCCCCTTTTTTTAAACTTTATGCTTCTCCTAAACCAGCTCCTGGCCATTGTGGGAAGCTTGCTTCCCGTTCTTCCCTTTTCCCCGTGCAGAGCTGGGCTGGGACCCAGGGCCTTCATGTACGGGGCAAGGCTCTCTGAGAGGGCTACATCCTCAAGCCCTTGGTATTTTGCTGCAGGTTCTCTACAGGTTTCCTCAGATTCCCGAGTGTTTTTTGTTGTTGTTGTTGTTTTTGAGACAGGATTTCTCTGTATAGCCTTGGCTGTCCTGGAACTCACTCTGTAGACCAGGCTGGCCTCAGAACTCAGAAATCCGCCTGTCTCTGCCTCCCAAGTGCTGGGATTAAAGGCGTGTGCCACCACTGCCCGGCTAGATTCCTGAGTGTTAAGACAGGCGGATGCTAAGCACACCCAGCTCTCCAGTCCTTATTGTGGAGTTGTATTTGTATTTTTAAAAATTAATGTCAAAAAATATTTTTTAAAGGAAAAAAAGTCTTTGTACCCCACCACTACAGCTATCTGTTGTTTCTTTCTTTCTTTTTTTTTAGATTTTATTTATTTATTATATGTAAGTACACTGTACCTGTCTTCAGACACCCACCAGAAGAGGGCATCGGCATCGGATCCCATTACAGATGGTTGTGAGCCACCATGTGGTTGCTGGGAATTGAACTCTGGCACTCTGGAAGAGTAGACAGTGCCCTTAACTGCTGAGCCAGCTCTCCAGCCCCCCTATCCCCGCTGTTTCTCTCAGCCCTCTTGGTTGTCACTCACCTAGTACTTCCGTGCCTTACACTATGCTTTTTCTTATTTCAAAACAGGAAACAAGCCAAATTCCATCATTTTTGTCATATATACTATCTTAATTGTTCTGGCAAAAATGATAGGAAAAAAATTATTCTCTGGCTGTCCTTGGAAATAATGGTAGCCGTTACTTGTAGGGTTCATAATTTGCTTTCCATTATACATTGTTATGAAAGGCCAGTATTGTCTCAAAAGTTATAGAATAACAAGTCCTCAAAGGCCTTTCCTCTGCCTTGCTGAGTTAATCTTAACTTTTTGGTGTCCGATACCAATAGTGCTGAGGTCTCTGATTCTGAGATCATCTTGGCTAGCCTCCTACCTGGACCTTTTCTTGGGGGAAGAGGCTGTTCAAGTGTCAGCACTAGGAGATGTGTGCAGTGGTCACATCTCATCCAGCTGGTGATGGTGTTATCTTTGAGATCCTCGCCTCATTCCCAGGAGTTCTAACTTCAGAGTTGTTAACTGATGGGATTTATGGTTTCAGTGACAATGAAGAGGAGAACTGACCCAGAGTGCACTGCCCCCCTCAAGAAACAGAAGCGGATTGGGGAACTTGCCCGGCATCTCAGCTCCACATCTGATGACGAACCTCTCTCCTCTGTCAATCATGCAGCAAAAGGTATACTGGCCTGTGTGATCTGAGGCCACTGGCCATCTAGTTGTTTGAATCCTTAGTGTGTGGATTGAGCAGGATGTAGTTCACTGTCCCTTGGGTAAAATTAGCAAATTTGACAGAAAGATGGAAGCGATGTAGACTCTTCCATTCTGCTGCTATTCTCCTACTAAGAGTAGGGAAATTTGTTTTAAATTTTAAAAGGCGGGGCAGTTCCAGAAGTGCCTTTGATCTGTTCCTGGTCCTTCAGCAGGTGAGCCTGTCACTGCCTTAAATCAGGTAGGAGTGTTGAGCATTGAATGCTGTACTTTTAATAGCTATTAATAATTCGGGAGCTCCTCTATAGAGGTGGGGTGCAGCTGCCTGGTCTGACTCAGGTCCTTGCATAGAGTTTTCTCAGTTCCTTCAGTTGTAATCAGAACTGCCCAGCTGTGGTGGCGTGTCCTTCTGCCTGCTGTTTATCTCCAGCTCAGAGATTGGATGGAAAGATCCTTTGCTTTGCCTGTTTAAACACTGTGGACATTCATGGTGTCTGAATTCACCCCATATACCAGACAGTTAGAAGTACTCTGGTTGTTTGTTGTTTGTTTGTTTTGAGATGGGTCTTACTATGTGTCTCTGGCTGTCCTAGAACTCACTATGTAGACAAGACTGGCCTTGAACTCACAGAGATCCACCTGCCTTGGCCTCCCGAGTGCTGGGATTAAACATGCACACCACTATTCCTTTCTGAGAGCTCCTGTATGCAACAAACTCTTGTGTGCTACACTGCTTACAATAGAATGCTATTCTCTCACACATCTGGAGACTAGTGATCTCAACTAGGTTGTCAGCAGGGCTGCATGCTTTCTAGGAAGGCTCTTGGGAAGGATTCCCCTTCCCTGTCTTACTTCCGTAATGCCTGGTAGCTCACTGACAGTCCTTGCATGCCTCTGGTGGTAGTGTGTCTCTCTAGTTTCTGCCTCTGCCTTCCTGCATCTGCATCAGCATTTCCCTATTAGGAGGATATCAGCCATTGGATTAGAACTTATGCCTCTTTAGTGATATCTTATTTGAATTTAATTATATCTGCAAAGACTCTGTTTCCAAATAAAAGTCCTCCCCAGTTTATAGTGACAGGACTTTTTCGAGGAGGATGCTGTTTTCAACCCAGTACACTAGCAGACTTGTATTTCGCATGCCCTGTGAGATCAGTGGTTAACTGGAATGAAACTTTGTAACAGATTGTTGACTAAAAGGATGTGATGCTTCCTTGGTAGAGTGAGGAAGTGAAGTTTACTTTCTAGGGGTAGGCTCATGGGAGGACAGTTACATATTAGCTGATCCAGGGAAGATGGGCAGAGAGAAGTTTGACAGGCAGCTCTGGTGCAGCTGTGGTCTAGGATGGACCACACTCATGGCCTTGCGTGTGGAGGTGTGGGTGCCTTCAAGGTCTCAGTGATGATGAGCATCGTCACACTGGTTCCTGGCTGGATGGGAGGCTGACCCTGGAGAGATCACTCAAGCTGGTGAGCTTGAGGTGAGCCTGAGCAATGTAGTAGGACCTGTCCAAAAGCAACTGTGAGAGTCTGTATGTGACCAGTCTGTATGTGCTGGTGCATAGGTCTTCTTGGTTGTGGAGAAGCCTGTGAGGGACAAGGGCGAGCGTGTCTAGGGAGTAGGTGTCTTGTGCTAAGTGGTCTTTGGACATGTCCTGCCAGTGACATTTTGAAAAGAGGACAGGTCCCAGGTGAGGTTGGTGAGCACATACAGTTGAGGCTCCTTTAAGAAAACTAGTCTGATTGACCTTTGTTTTGTTTTTGGTTTTTCGAGACAGGGTTTCTCTGTGTAGCCTTGGCTCTGATTGAGATTTTAAACTTCTTTTTGTTTGTTTGTTTTGTTTTTTCAAAACAGGGTTTCTCTGTGTAGCCCTGGCTGTCCTAGAACTCACTCTGTAGACCAAGTTGGCCTCGAAATCCCAGAGATCCGCTTGCCTCTACCTTGCAAATGATGGGATCAAAGGTGTCATGCCGGCTGACATTCTAAACTTTAAAAATGTGACTGTGAAGTGTGATTACCAGCCTGGCACAATCCTTTAATTGTACAAAATAGCTTTAACCTTTTCTGGAACTAGCTTCATGACTCAATTAGGATTGGCTGTGGCTGTTATGTGTGGAGATTTGGAGCTGGCCAGTTTCTCATGTGTCTGACAATAGACCAGGTGGTTTCTTTCAGTTGCAGAAATCAAGGCAGGAGGCAGAGGCAAACCTTCAGAGGTACATACTTCAGGTTAATTTACCATCAGAGGTACATACTTCAGGTTAATTTACCGTAAGAAGGCAACCTCACAGGGACATAAAAACAGGACAAGAGGGCTGGAGAGATGGCTCAGCAGTTAAGAGCACTGATTGCTTTTCTGAAGGTCCTGAGTTCAAATCCTAGCAACCACATGGTGACTCACAGCCATCTGTAATGAGATCTGATGCCCTCTTCCGGGGTGTCTGAAGACAGCTACAGTGTACTTAACACATAATTAATAAATCAATCTTTTAAAAATAAAAATAAAATAAAATAAAATAAAAAACAGGACAAGAGTCAACCTGACTACTCAGTGGTTCCTGCTCACTCCTCCATGACTGGCAGTGCAGCAAATGCTTAGTATGTAATTATTAGACAGGATTGAGAAAAGGTCATAGTGTCAACTTCCTAAGAATCTTAAGATTCATGATGTCTTTACTTTGCCCATCCCTCCTCCATCCTGGCGACTGTGTTCCTCTTCGGTGTGTCCTGGACAGTGTGCTTGGACAAGTTTGCCATCTTGTCCGAAGCTCTGTCTCCCAAGGTGCACGTGCAGTTTTCCTTTCCAGATTGTTGAGTTCCAGCAGGGTGCTTCCACTTGCTCCAGCTGCCTCTACCTGCACACACTGTTCAGCTCCATGACTGAAGAATGCCCTTTGGGGACAATCAGAAAACAGAAGAATAGTAGTGATTTCTTGCCTGGACCTTGTGTCTTCTCTCTGCGGTTGATTGATGTGATGGTTCGTTAGCAGAACTAGTTAATCAGTTTGTTTGTTTTACATTATTCACAAGGTAAATACATTGCCAGGTCAGCAGCTTGACATTTATCCAGGGAAAAGAAGGAAGGGGTGTTAATCATGGGTACCTTGGCATCATGCTCTTCCAGGAGTTCTCAGGGGAATTTTGAAGCATTTTCTTTTCTTTTCTTTTCTTTTTTCTGAGACAGGGTTTCTCTGTGTAGCCCTGGCTGTCCTGGAACTCACTCTGTAGACCAGGCTGGCCTCGAACTCAGAAATCTACCTGCCTCTGCCTCCAAAGTGCTTGGATTAAAGGCGTGTGCCACCACTGTCCGGCTATTTTGAAGCATTTTCATGTATAAATAAACTCTCAGGAACTTAGAGTCAAACAGTCTTTTTGAAGTTAAGAGAGGTAGGTAAAGGGCATTTTGTTCTTTTTAGTTGTTTCTTACAGGAAAACTGTAAGATCCTAAGACAATTCCCTTTTCTTTATAGCTGTGTACTGTAGTGTGGGTTCAAGATCCTCTTATAGCAGGTTGGTTCAGAAGTTGCAAAGCTCCTTCACCACATTAAAAGCACCCTTCCCTCTACCAGGTTTAATTCTTCCCTAAATAGATTTTTGCCCTGAGACACCATCGCTTTCCTGTCAGTCCAGATTCATGACCTTAATCAAAAACTCCCTTCGGTGTCTGTTTCAATTGCTCTAATGAGTTACTGTTTGTTTGGCGTGAAGGAGACATGGCATCTTTAAGCAAGAATGAATGTATTTCCCAGCAGTTGTTAGGTAGGATGTTATGTTTATTAAAATTCATAAGTTATTCTGTATGTGCATGCTGCTCCCTTTGGCCAGGATTGGTTGGAGCGCTCTCTCCTGCGCTCTCACTTTAATCTTTAACTTTGGCAGGCTTGTCCTACTGTTCACAATTTAGCCAATAGCTGGGAGACCTGTTCCTTTTTTTTTTTGGTCTTTCAAGACAAGAGTTTCTCTGTGTAGCCCTGGCTGTCCTGGAACTCACTCTGTAGACCAGGCTGGCCTCAAACTTAGAAATCCACCTGCCTCTGCCTCCCAAGTGCTGGGATTAGAGGCGTGCGCCACCACTGCCCGGCTGACCTGTTCCTTTATAAGGTCAGCCTTTAAATGATTTCTATCAGGTAGGGAAGAAATCCTAACTGAGAATCCGAAGTATGTTTGGGGCTTTCTGATAGATCTTAGAAGGGACGCTCCTGGGATGTAAAAAGGGATGTCACCCAGCTTTGGCAAGTTCTTAATGAAACTAATGATTTTAATAGACTGGCCTTACTAGTCCTGTTAATGTAGATCTTCATTACTAAGTTCTCTCAGTGTTGGCTACCTTCTTACTGGTCTCAGGAAACAGAGCCGCCCCTGGGTCTCCTACAGCCATGACAGTTCTCTTACCTCCTCTGAGAGCCGCCCCGGGTCTCCTACAGCCATGACAGTTCTCTTACCTCCTCTGAGAAGAGTGGTCCCAGGCCAGGAGGGTAAAACTAAAGTGGCTGCTGCCGTCCAAGGACGCTAGGAGCAACTAGGAAACGTTCCCCTAAGTCATGTCAAGCGAGGAACTGGCTTTATGTGCATGAAGAAGAGAGAGACCGGGCTTATTAGCCTTTTCATGTTTTTCTTTGAAACTACAGGACTTTGAAATTACAGGACTTTGAGCTGCCAGTGTCCTCTCTCTGAGTTTGACGTATGGTGTCCGTACCATACATAGCTCAGCAGAGAGCCCAGTGACAGGAGGCGTGCAGGAGAACGCTCTCTGGGCCAGTCTCATGCAGGACTGTACCTAGTCCAGCACTGACCTGCCTAGTAAGGTTTCCACCCACATTTGACTTTTCTTGTCATTTTTTTGCCCAAAGATGTTGTTATGAAAGGAAAGAAAGGATGACTTTCTCTCAGGGAACTGAGGCTGTTGAGAACCCTGCACGTCTGGCAGTGCGGTGTGTGCCACAGCACTGTCACTGTTGGACCTCAGGAAGGCTAACAGCTGGATGACTGCTAACAGCTGGATGCCTCCCTTGAGCTGGACCAAAGGACACGGGATGCTATCTAGGCTTCTGATAGATGTTTTCAGGGTAGGCCTGTGCATGTCCACAAGGCTAGTAAAAGGATTAAGAGCTGTGTCAACATTGCATTCTAACGAACCCTCTAGCAGTCGACTTCCCAGAAGTGCCGTGGGGCACCCTGCACACCCTGCCGTCAGTACTGAGCGGTGCCAGTAGAGGAATGGAGGCAGCTGAGAAGGGAACCTGCCCCTCGACGCAGCCCTCCTCAGCATTGGGCACTCTGCGGCAGAGCTCTCATCCATTTGGCGGGGATGGGTTGCAGCCCAGGAGCCTAGAACCGCTCAGGAGCCTCCCTCTCCCCGCCCCTGCCCCCAGCTGCCTCTTGATGAGTCCTCTGGAAAGGAACCAATCTCATTTCAGAGCTTGGAATGGCAAGCCTTTGGAGCTCTGTGGGCTTTTTTTACCCTAATTTTTGCAGGACAGTATAAAATGGAAAATAAACATCAGCTCACCTCTCTGTTTCCATGGTTACTTATTGTTAATCTTCTGGCTCTCTCCTGAGTAGCACTCTCTGCCACAGCGGCTTGTGCTGCATTGGTGGATATACGCAAGATACTGCCTTATTGAGAAAATTAGGCAGCCATCTTAATAGGAAAGGGCCAATTCCATGGCTCTTTAAAATTTCTTCTTACTGTGTGTGGGATCAGTATAGAAAACACAGTTTTGAGTATATTTTGAGTGTACTTTGAATGTTTTGGAGTTTTGGTTTTGTCTTTTTTTGTCCATGTATTTACTGGCCTTCTCTTTCTTTTACAAAACGTTCATATTCTTTATGTTAATATTCTTTAGACCTCTCATAGAACAGGATCTGAAACAAGAGTTGTCTGATCTAGACAAGCAATATCTTGTTTTTTACATAAGCACTAAGGATCCGCTCTAGGCCCTTGTTTGTGGTAAGCAGTGTGCTAACACTGTGCTATATTAGCAGCCCCAGTTGCCCCAGTAAACAAGATCAGCATTGTGAGTGCTAATGTCTCTCGTTTCTTCTAGGGTCTCCCTTTCCCCCCTTTAAGACAGGGTTTCTCTGTGTAGCCCTGGCTGTCCTGGAACTTGATCTGTAGACCAGGATAGCCTCGAACTCGAAAGATCCGCCTGCCTCTGCCTCCTTTGTGCTGAGATTAAAGACATGGACCACTACCTTGTGGCCTAGTTTTTAAATTAAATTTCTTTGTAATTATTTTTTACATTTACTTATTTTTTGTTGTGTGGTGGTGTATTAGTTGGGGCTTGCATAAATGGCTCGTGGGAGGACAAAGGACAGTCAGTGGGCATTGATCCTCCCCTCCTGCTGGGGTTTTAGTGTTAGGACTCAGACCCTCAGGCCCCATGGCAAACACCTGTACTTGCTGAGCCATTTTATTGGCCTCTGATGAATTGATCCTATTTCAGACTTGTGGTGGTGAAATTGGGGTTAGGTGTGGTTTGTGGAAGACCCAAGTTCTTTGTATGGTGTATCTGTCTTTGTCTTTGGACAGTTGAACACCTGGCACTTCTTGTGCCAGAAAATAACTTGAAGCATATTGTCTTAGTTAGGGCTTTACTGCTGTGAGCAGACAGCATGGCCAAGGCAACTCTCATAAGGATAACATGTAATTGGGGCTGGCTTACAGGTTCAGAGGGTCAGTCCATTATCATCAAGGTGGGAACATGGCAGCGTCCAGGCAGGCATGGTGCAGGAGGAGCTGAGAGTTCTACATCTTCATCTGAAGGCTGCTAGCAGAAGACTGGCTTCCAGGCAGCTAGGATGAGGGTCTTAAAGCCCACGCCCTACAGTGACACGCCCACTCCAACAAGGCCACACCCACTCCAACAAGGCCACACCTACTCCAACAAGGCCACACTCACTCCAACAAGGCCACACCTTCTATTGGTGCCATTCCCTGGCCCAAGCATATACAGACCATCACACATATACTTAATAGGGCCTCAGAAAAAAACAACATCTGGCTGATTCAAGTAATTCCTACTAAGTGAAGTACCCTGAGGGTTGGAGACAGCATTGACTGTGTGGCCGAGTTCCTGCTCTTTATGAGTCATCATGACCCTTGCATAGCATGTGACACGAAAGTGGCTTTAACTCGCACAGTGGGTGCCCTGCTGCTGGTGGGATGACTTAGTACTGGACCCAGGGGACAGGCATGATGGGGAAGACACAGGAGTGAGTCTCAGTTGCAGAGGGGTGACGTTGGTCAGCTTGAGAATCAGGATGTAGGTTTCACGTTGTAGTCTGAATGATGACCACCTTGGTTCAGTACAGAGCTGTGCAGTGGAGCCTTCACTCCGTCTTTGGACTTCCCACAGCACCAGTGCCTCCCCTCCCCCTTCTTGGGAGACAGGCTCTCCATATGCGACTCAGGCTCAGTCTGAATTGGAGATATTCTTGCCTTAGCCTCCAGGGTGTTGGGATCATGGGCACATGGACACATGCCACCGTGCCTAGCTTTGGCTCGCAACCTTCATTTTCCTCAAGGGAATTATGCCATGTTGCTATGTTAATTTAAAAATAACTTATATTTTGATAAATAATATATATTTATGTGGTTGTTTGTTTGTTTGTTTTTTCGAGACAGTGTTTCTCTGTGTAGCCCTGGCTGTCCTGGAATTCACTCTGTAGACCAGGCTGGCCTTGAACAGAAATCTGCCTGCTTCTGCCTCCGGAGTGCTGGGATTAAAGGCGTGTGCCACCACTGCCTGGCATTTATGTGGTTCTTATACATTTAAGAAGATAAGGTGGGAGATATTTCTCGGGCGGCTCACCAAGGCCTAGATTTCTTGCTCATGGGGATCCGACACCTTGTCTGGACTCAGCCCTGCCCTCATGCTCGTATGTGTATGAGTTTCTGTTTTTGTTTTCCTTCGAGCAAGGGTTTCTCTGTAGCCCGGGCTGTATGAGGAGCTGTGTAGACCAGGCTGGCCTTGAACTCAGAGATCTGCCTGAGTTGCTTTTGGTCACAGTATCAAAGCAGCAGAAAAGCAAACTAGAACAGAACTTGGCGTCAGGATGACAGGCTATTGCTGTAACTGATCTGGCCATGCTGTCTTGGGGAGGATTGTGGAAGGAGTCTGGAACACTGGGCAGAAATGCTACTGAGTGTTGAGAGCTTATTGAGCTGTGTGGGAACTTGGAAGATAATGCTGAGGGCAGTGCCAACGGTGGAGGCCCAGCTTGGGGAGTTCCAGAGCTCCTTAAAAACTGTGGGGAATTGGTTATTTCTGTGAAATTTCAATTCAGACTCTTAGCTGTGGTTAGATGTAACTGATGATCAGCTAGGATTATGAAGAGGTCAGCCCCACTCGAGTGGAACTGCATTACTTGGGACAAGTGATGCTGAGTAGCTAGAGCTGAGAATCCGCTGAGATTAACTGGAGACCAGCATCACTGAGGGAAAGTCTTCTGGGGGTTATTTCCTCAGGGTCAGCACACAGAGGCTGTGGCCGAGACTATAGTTCATTTTGGCTTTGATAATGTGTAAGTTTCTTCCGTGTGGTCCTGTTTTTGTTGTTGTTTTCCATTTTATGTACGTTGGTATTTTGCTTTCGAGCTGCCATGTGGGTGCTGGGATTTGAACCTGTGTCCTCTGGAAGAGCAGTCAGTGCCCTTGATCACTGAGCCATCTCTCTAGCCCATATTCCTGGTTTTAAAGACATGAAGGAGTCATAAAGAACAGCAGAGGCTTGGAACTTTTGAGAGGCCAGGAGAGGTCATTGGATACACCAGTTCAGTGGGAAGACCACCAAGGTCAGCAGTAGTGTGCTCCTGGCTTCAGACGATGCATGTGCTGTGAATGGCAGAGCTGGAGAAAGAGAGGATCATGAGCGGATCCCAGACAGTAAAGGTGAAGAGGGTTTTTTGTTCTGTTTTTGGTTTTTTTTGTTTTGTTTTCTTGAGACAAGTTTTCTCTGTGTAGCCCTGACTGTCCTGGAACCAGCTCTGTAACTGGCCTCAGACTCACAGAGATCTGCCTGCCTGAGCCTCCTGAGTGCTGGGATCAGAGGCATGTGCCACCATGTTGGGCCTGAATTGAAAAAATTTATTTAAAAATTAAATATTTTTAAAAATTTATTTATTTATTTATTTATTTTATGTGAGTGCACTGTAGCTGTCTTCAGACACACCAGAAGAGGGCATCAGATCCCATTACAGATACTGGGAATTGAACTCGGGACCTCTGGAAGAGCAGTCAGTGCTCTTAACTGCTGAGCCATCTCTCCAGACTGAAAACTGAACTTTTAAAGTGTTAAAATTTTTAAGACTGTGAGACTTTTAAAGTTATATTATGTTTTATATTGTGGTGTTAATATTAACATTACATTTCAGGGACAAATGAGAAAAGAAAGACTGTAGTTGAATGGTGATATGTTGTGTGTCAGACTGACAAGTGCTCATTTGTGCTAGCTAAGTTGTGACAAGCTGGGGTCATCTGGAAAGAAAGAACCCCAGCTGAGAAACTGCCTTGTCACATTGGCCTGTAGGTCATTTTCTTGGTTAGCGGTTAACGCAAGAGGACCCAGCCCAGCTTAGGTGGGGCCATCCTGGCCAGGTAGTCTTGGCTTGTATAAGAAAGCAGACTGAGCAAGCCATGGAGAGCAAGCCAGTAAGTAGCACCCCTCCGTACGTAATCTCTGCCTCAGTTTCTGCCTCCAGGTTCTTCCCTGGGTTCCTGCTGACTTCCTTGAAGAACAGTGAGCTTTAAGATGGAACCAGTCCCTTCCAGCCTGGTTGCTCTTGGTCATAGTGTCTACCACAGTAGAACTCCTGACTAGAAAGTGGTTTGGATGAAGTAGCCTTTAGGTAAATAGGTTTATCAAGCACATGTCAGAGGGAATGTGGGCACCCCGGGAGTGCCCAATCTGGAGAGCATCCCACCTTGATGGAGGGGTGGCTACCCTCCTTTCTGGCTGCTGCTGAGTTGGGTGTTATGTGGAGCCCGCTGACAAGGTTGATGATGGACAGTAGAGAGGATGGCATGACCTGCTCATGCTCCAGCCCCTCCTGCAGCATTCACTTTGTCTACCTGCCTGTCTGCCCAGTCGGTGGTCCTGTCAGGGTTTATCTTCATCACTAGCTGGCCTTTCCTCCTCCCTCTGCCTTTCCGTGTCTCTTCCCTCCCCCTTTCCTATTTCCTCTTTTTCTCTTCCTGTAGCCAGCTTCAGTGAAGACCTACTCTCTTGTCTCTAAGTTTGAAGGACTGAATGCGAAGAGAACTAAAACTAGGAGTTTTAGTTCAGAATCGATCAGAATTGAGACATCCGGGAGGGAAAGATGGCTCAGCAGGTAAAGGTGCTTCCTGCCAAGTCTGAATGAAGACTTGAATCCAATCTCTGAAGCTACTCAGTAGAAAGAAAGAACCAGCTCCTCCAGGTGTCTCTCTGACTCCACACATGGCCACTGTCCAGGAACTTACACAGGCAGGCAGATGGATAAGTGGGATAAAGCAGATCATTTTTAAAGGAAATAGATGTTAATTACTGAGCATTACTGGAAAACACCAGCGTGGTCTCTGTATACGTGACAGTTGAGAGCGTGCTTTCTTCTGTGTTTAGATTTTAAGCAGCCGGATGAGGCAGGCTTATCATCTCCGTTTGATAGTAGATGGGACTGAAGGTGAGGTCAGGGAATGGTTGTGTGTGCATTCCCACTCCGTGGCATAGTTGATGCCATTAGGCATGTTGGTGACATCCACGTACACAGCTGGTAAGAGCAGAGATGTCACCGTGTGACTTCCATCGGGTGCAGGACCCATGCTAGATACAGGCGTAGCACGTGTGGGTGTACGAGGCCGTCCTGTGGTCCAGGCCCTAATGCTTCTCGTTCTCTTTCCCAGCATCTATTCCAAGCCTCCGTGGGTCTGACGGTGAGACCGAGGGCAAGCAACCCTGCTCCGATGCCGTCACGGCAGACTCCCTCGTGGAGGGCACATCTTCTCGGTATTCCATGTACAACAGTGTCTCTCAGAAGCTCATGGTATGTCGTGGCTTAGAATGGGTTTCTGAGCTGCCCAGAAGAGAGAAAGAAAGAGGACCAGGGTGTTATTGGGGTTGGGGGTTAGGGTGCGGCACAGGTTGGCACAGGCTAGGTTGTGAGTATTTTTTCTCTTTCTGGCTGTTAATTAATTAATTTATTTATCTATTTATTTTGATTTTTCAAGGTGGTTTCTCTGTGTAGCCCTGTCTGTGCCGGAACTAATTCATTCCGCAGATCAGGCTGGCCTCAAACTCATAGAGATCTGCCTGCCTCTGCCTCCTAAATGCTGGGATTAAAGGTGTGTCACTACCACCCAGTGTTAGGCTGTTGAAATTTAGCAGAGAAAGAGCAGCCTCCACTCAGTAGACATGTCTGTCATGTTAGAATCGTCCATGAAAAGTGCCAGTACGTGCTGTCCTGCAGAACTGGATTATAGTTCAGTGTCCTCACTAATTCATGACCATCATAAGTATGTGTGGGTACCTCCTCTAGACATGGGTGCATGTCAGCAGTAGTGAATACCCTGAAGGAAAGGACTCAGTGCCTTTTGATTCGGAGGTGCTGGGAAGCGGGCAGCATGTAAGGCCCAATTCTCCATGTAAGGCCCAATTCTCTTTCTCAGCTTTCGTGCCCACTTGCAGGCACCAAGATGAGAAGGGAGACCCGCTCACTCCTCAATTTTTATTGAGGAGTAGCGGCTGCGTGACGTTTAGAGACGTCTGCGTTTGCTTCTGTCCAGCTTTGCCAGCGTCATGGTTGGCTCCTGTAATTTTGTTGGTTTAGATTAAAAATGAGGTATGTCCCTGCTGAAGTCATGGATCAGGGTTCTAACCTGAAGCAGTCAGCTTTGGGTAGGTGGAACATGGGAAAGCTCAGGACTGAGGCCCTGGAAGGGTGTGGCTGCTCCAGAGTCTGCCCCATTCCTAAGCTTCAGCAGCAGCTTTCGGACAGAATGGAGGCCCCTCCCCCCAGGAGGACTCAGTTCTCGCCATTAAAGTTCCTCAGTTGCGTAAGACTCCTGGGATTTGGGTCCCTGGTCATTGAGGTCTTACCTTTGTCTACTCTGGGATCTAGCATGCACGTATTTATACCTTTAAAATGCCATTAAAAAGGCATTTCTGTGCCAGGACCTCCATGTGTCCACCCTCTCTGTTTTACATGAAGTCAACTTTTAAGTTACTCTCCTAACTGACTAGGTTCCTGTGAGCCCGCATGTCCTGGTCTGAATACCACATGCCTGGGCAAAGGGTAAGATAGAAGCTGCTGCTTGAAACTGCAGTGTCCTGAATTAGGTTCTCTGTCCGCTCTACTCTGGATTACCTGTTCACTTAATCAGACAAAATGGCTGCTAACGTCCAGTGAGATTCATTAAGTATTCTTGGTGCTTTTAATTACAGCGCTTCAGTGGTTTATCTAACCTGGGGTTGCCCTAGACTTTCACCTGCAGAGCCAACCACAGTGAGTTAGGTACGCTTCTTGCCGCGGTTAGGCTAACAGGCAGACCGTAGGCCTCAGTCATCAAAATTTCTCCAGGTTTATCAGTGTGTATGGCTTGTGATAGAGGCTAAACACATGTCTGTTGACTGAATTAACTGCGCTTTGTTCTGTTTCCAGGCCAAGATGGGCTTCAGGGAAGGCGAGGGATTGGGTAAATACAGCCAGGGTCGGAAGGACATCGTGGAGACCTCCAGTCAGAAAGGTCGACGTGGTTTGGGTCTGACACTGCAGGGCTTCGATCAGGAGCTGAATGTGGACTGGCGAGATGAGCCGGAGGTAACTGGTGAGGGTGGGAAACGAGAAAGCTGCTGGTGTTCTGGAATGGGTGGCTCTCTGCAACCATAGTTTAACAAGTTAGAACCCTTGGGAGGGTGGTTAGGGAGACTCAAAATTAGCAGCTTATGGCAACTTAACACCAGCAGAGCCATTTAGAAGAGAAATTGTCCCCAGCAGATTGGGCAAGTTTCTGGTGCATTATGTGATAGATGGGGGAGGGTCCAGCTCATTGTGGGGGATGCCACCCCTAGGCTGGTGGTTCTGGGTGCTATAAGAACACAGGCTGTACCCAGGCAGTGATGGGGGCGCACACCTTTGATGTCAGCACTTGGGAAGGAGAGGCAGGCGGTCTATGAGTTCGAGGCCTGCCTGGTCTATAGTGTGAGTTGCAGCACAGCCAGGGCTATACAGAGAAATGTTATCTCAAAAAACAAAAAAGAAAGCCTGAGCAAGCAGCCCCCCTCCATGACCTCTGCATGAGCTCTACCTCCAGCCTTCTGCCCTGTGAGTCCTGCCCTGACTTCCTTCAGTGATGGACTGTGATGAGGCAGTGTGAGCTGAGTCAGCCCTTTCCCTCTCAATTTCGTCTTGGTCATGGTGTTTCATCACAGCAGTGGAGACCCTAACTGAGAC
Organism: Rhynchomys soricoides; assembly: GCA_019843965.1. Taxonomy (NCBI): domain Eukaryota; kingdom Metazoa; phylum Chordata; class Mammalia; order Rodentia; family Muridae; genus Rhynchomys; species Rhynchomys soricoides. Next base: position 704,675 of record JADRCH010000129.1, on the reverse strand, counting down.
AGAGAAAAGAACCCTTGAAGCGGCACGCGGAGGCGGCAGCGTTCTGCTCTCTAGGACTGAGGCTAGTAGACAGCATGGTAGGAGGACACTGGCTACACAAGCCCTTTCCAGGCTAAGTGGGGCGTTCCTCGTAGCCCTCACAGGCTGGGGAGCTGTGCTAGGAGGGCTGGGCAGACAGTGAGCACCCCCTGCCCCTCCTGTGCAGGACAGAGTAGGAGCCTCTGAGAGTCTGTCCTCACAGGTTCGTCAGGCAGGCCCTGAGCAGGTGTTTGCTTGTGTGCTGTTTGTTCTTCTTCTGTGCGGGCAGCTTAATAGTTTATTACTTGGTCGTATTTGTTGTGAGACAAAGAACCTTCTGCAGGGTTGAGAAACTTCAGGGGGCTGGAGGGATGGCTCAGCGGTTAAGAGCACTGACTGCTCTTCCAGAGGTCCTGAGTTCAAGTCCCAGCAACCACATGGTGGCTCACAACCGTCTGTAATGGGATCTGATGCCCTCTTCTGGTGTGTCTGAAGTCAGCCACAGTGTACTCATATACATAAAATCTTAAAAAAGAGAGATTCAAACTTACACACTTCAGGAAAGCACTTACCACCAAGCCGTATCTCCAGGCCGAAGAGAGGCTTTTTCTTTGTTTGCACAGTAGTGTTGGAGTTTTACCTGTTTTTACCTTTATTCCTCAAGGGTTTGAAGTGTCCAGGTGTGACAGAAGCACCTGAAAACAACAGTAGTCTGAGCGCTACAGAGTTGAGGTCAGGACACAGCACAGTTGTCTGACTGCAGCGTGGTGGCTATAGTTAGGCAGCCGAGGCTCTGAAGGCCAGGAAACTGCTGCGGTCCTGGCCTCTGTGACCTCTCAGGGAAAGGAGGCCAGTGAGCTGTGTATGGAGAAATGTACTGAGATTTTCTCCGACTGACGGGCCCTGACCTAACAGCTTCATGGTGGGCCTGCTCTGTTGCCTCATAGCTGTGGGTGCAACAGTGTGGAATTGGGTAAAAATTTATAATTGTGGCTACATGCAGCCTGTGGCCTTAGAAAGACCCAAGTGTTTTCCTCATCTTCATTTGTGTGGAACAAGCAGGTAGTGGCTCTGATCCTTTCATGGAGCAGAACGTGAATATACTTTGTTAAATTTGAAGAATTAAAGTCGATTGTAAAAATAGCTTTCTAGCCAGGCAGTGGTGGCGCACGCCTTTAATCCCAGCACTTGGGAGGCAGAGACAGGCGGATTTCTGAGTTTGAGGTTAGCCTGGTCTACAGAGTGAGTTCCAGGACAGCCAGGGCTACAGAGAAACCCTGTCTTGAAAGACAAAAAAAAAAAAAAGAATAAAAAAAATCGCTTTCTAAGGAGATAGGCTATTTTAAAAAACCCTTTTTTTTGGTGAAGCTATTGCAGTTGCCTTTGACTATAATTTACTTTTCTCAGACAAAAGCTGCTGGTAAAGAAAGAAGGCCTTGGCCACTAGTCAGTTGGTAGCCGCTTCCTTAAGGCAAATGAGGCTGGGAAGGCCACAGCACGGAGAGTGCTCAGTGGTTCCGGGAGCCCATGTGTTCAGGGTTTGACATCTCAGGCAAATCCATCCCCTGAATCTTAATGTACAGGCTTCCATGGGAAGATTGGTCCTGTTTTTACTCAATGAAGGAATGTCCAAGGTGTGTTTGCGTTTCTTGTCACGTACAGTGTATAGGTTGCATTTGTGCTTAAAGTGTGAATTTGAACAGGAGAAAAACATACTTCCCTACCAGGTCCATGCATGAAGGCTGCAGTGATTTTCCTTCTTAACTTTCCTGTCTTGATAGTGGCTACCTTGCCCCGAGACCTTGCATTGTGATACCATTTCATGCCGTTCAGAGCATGTAATATTACCTTTAATCTCGTTGCTTCGATTTGCAATGGTAACTCTTGCATGTGAAGCAGGCTGCTCGGCTGCCACTCAGGTTAGCCACTGGGTTAGGATTCTCAGTGTTCTAGTCCTAGACTTAACGGACAGTTATTTCGAGACTGACATGTATTCGGTCCCCACCTCTGACCAACCTCAACCATGTGCTGTAAAGGGCACCGCTCTAGAAAAGCTCTGCAGCAGTGTCAGTGTAGGGCCAGGTGAGAACCTGCTCAGGTCTATTCAGGAGAATACTTGAAAAGCTAAGGGGAAGCAGCCATTAGGGATGATCTGCTCTTGGAATCAGTGCTGGGGAGACAGTCTCTTGGTTTCTGGGTTATTTTGTGACCAGAACTGAAAGGCTTTCGGACAGCTGTATTTCTGTGACACTGCCTAGTTATTTCTCTGTCCTCCATCTCTTATGGAATGCCTTAAGCCACGGACTCTCTTACCGCGTTCTGCAGTTGAGTGTTTACACACAACAGGCAGTCAGCAAGTAACACTGAAACAGGAGAGAAACCCTGATAATCCAGAAACTTCCTAAAGGATTCGAAACAGAGTGAGCTGTCCTTCAGAATTCTAGCTTCGATGTCTGACCACTTTCATTTCTCACGCCAACTTAGGTCCTTCTCAGCCTGTCTAAGTCCCTCTGCATTGTTTTGGGGAACCCCTGGTGAGTTGGGCAGAATCCTAAAGGCCTGTCTCATCTGACTTGCCTCTTTTTTTTGTTTTGTGTTTGTTTTTAGCCCAATGCCTGTGAGCAGGTGTCCTGGTTTCCAGAATGTACCACTGAAATTCCTGACTCTCGGGAACTGAGTGACTGGATGGTCGTGGGAGAGGTAGGCTTTCTTGAAAATGGACCCGTCTTTGCCTTTGCTTTTCTTTCCCTTGAGTCTGGTGTGTGCTTACCACACTGCCGTTTTAGAGAGATGTGGAAGCAGTGTCACGGGTGTGCCCCAGGAGGTGTGGCGTGAAACCTGGAGAGTAGAAACGTTATCCCCTGCCTCCCCTCTGTGGGTACCTTAGGAGTTGCCTGTGTCGTGTCTGTGCAGCCTCTGCTCACTGCTAAGCCCTGTTCGGGGGGGGGGGGGGGAAGGACAACATTCTGTCCTCAGAGTGACAAGGGCAATGTCAGCAAAGGCCCTTGTTTACTGACATTCTATAAAACTGAGAGAGGTTAGTGGTCACCACTCAGTGTGGTCTCCAGGGGTAGGGTGACTTCAGGAGTGCCGCAGGGTCACGGCTGCCTTCATGATCCCCCTGAACTTTTTCTCCATGTGTCTAGTGGGGCTTTCCAGAGGTCTGTGCCTGCCTGCAACAGCTGAATACAAAACAAGGCAGGGGGCCGTCCCCGTCCTTGTCCAAGCCCCACACTGAAGAATGTCCAGGAGTAAACTTGGTTTTGAAAATAAGGTTATTTTAAATAAAATGGTTTAGCACATTACTCTTTTGAAGTAATGAACATTTAAGAATCTGTTTTGATTTCTTTTAATAAACTACTATCTAATTTGTATAAGCGGTAGCTCTTGGGAGGTTTTATTTGTTTGTTTTTGGAGTGTTAGGGGTTGAACTTAGGCAGGCTAGACAAGTATTCTGCCCTGAGCTGTATACCCTCAGCTCCCTCAGTGACTTGGGGACTATAAAATCTGACACCAGGCCAGTGAGATGGCTCAGTGGGCCAAGGCATACGTGTATGCAGGCCTGATGAAGTGAGCCTGATTCCTGGATTCCACGTGATTGGCTGCAGAGAACCAACTTGTGAGATTGTCCTCTGAACACAAAAGCATGCCATGGCATGAATGTGCCTTCACGTACACACGTGCACACATATACCCCATGGAGGGGGAGGGGGACTTTGGGACTCCAAAATTTTGGATGCTGTCTTTGAGGTGGTGATGCTTGGATGGACTGGGCTAGACCTGACGTCCTACGAGGGCTGGTTGGGTCCTTGTCTGTAAAGCCCACAAGTCAGTGCCTAGTATCCGGCATTTCTGCTCAGGCTTGCCATGTGGGGGAGCCCCGTCCTCTGCCTTTGCTCTAGGGGCAGACAGCTTGCGTATCTCCTTCCTGTGTGCTCTTTCCAGCCTCAGCATTTGGGCATGCTGTGACCATATGGTATCCACCCAGAGCTCCCAACACACTGCTTCATCTCACAGCCGTCTGGAGCACAGCCAGAGGGATTGGGGATTGGCTCTTTGTGCCCCTCAAGGATTGCTGGTTCTTGACAGGATCTTAAGTCCTCCCTCGCTCCGAGCACTCAGAGCCCTAATCTCCACTCTCCAGTAAACAGTTCCACCGGGTCAGTGTTTGTGACTTTGCTCTCCCCACAGAGGAAGATGGTTATTGAAGATGAAACCGAGTTCTGTGGGGAGGAGCTGCTTCACAGTATGCTGAAGTGTAAGGTAAGGCTGGGGGGTGGGGGGGGGAAGCCTGTGGTGAGGGCATGGGGCGTCTTTAGTTTGTTTGTTTGTTTGTTTGCGGGAGTGTGCTGTTTTTCCTGGAGATGGGAATGGAAGTATTTGTGACGGGTATGTCCAAGGCAGTGTTTTTCTGGTTACTCTCTGGCCTTGGACTGTTGTGTCGTCTATGTGGTGAGTAGTCAGCAAAGACCTCGCTAATCCTCAGTGTGTCAGAGCCTGGCAATACCCAAGGGGCCTGGTGAAGGGAAGGTTTGGAATTATTTTGTAGTATCAAATCAGTATTTAAGCCTCATTTCTACAGTGTTTTTGCTGTGACTTTGGGCTAGGAGCTTGGGTGTCTCTGAGTGTCTTCTCTGTAAAACTGGAGAAGTACTTCTGGGTGGTCATGAGTGTTACATGAAGTCGGAGTGGGCAGCAGCACTTGGCTGTTAGCTTCCCCTCACATCCTCTGACCTGGTGCAGGTCAGGAAGCACACACTGGGTACACTGGGATGGGAAGTGGGCTAGAAAAGAATGAAGGCTACCTCGCAGAGCTCTTCTTTGGGCAGACAGGTTGGGAATATATCCATAGGTAACAGTGTCTCGGGTGAAGTGAGGGTGTCTGTTTCTAGAGGAGTATGTGTGTCTGTGTGTGTGTGTGTGTGTGTGTGTGTGTGTGCATGCGTGCGCACATGAGCGTATTTGTGTTTACGTGGTCTTGATTTGTTTTTAAGTTTATTTGCTTGCTTGTTTGTTTTGGCTTTTTTGAGACAGGGTTTCTCCATGTAGCCCTGGCTGTCTCAGAACCCACTCTATAGACCAGGCTGGCTTTGAATTCAGAGATCTGCCTGCCTCGGCCTTCTGGGTGCTTGAATTAATGACATGTGCCACCACCCAGCCCCTTTTTTAAAAGGATTTATTTATTTTATGTATGTGAGTACACTGAGCTGTTTTCAGACACACCAAAAGAGGACATTGGATCCCATTACAGATGGTTGCTAGGAATTAAACTCAGGACCTCTGGAAGAGCAGTCAGTGCTCTTAACCGCTGAGCCATCTCTCCAGCCCCCAGCCTGTTTTTAAGTTTTGAGTTTCAGTCAGTGGTGTTGAATGCCAGGACTTCAGTCCCTTGGTAGGTTGTGGCATCATGAGGAAACAATTTGCTGTGAGGATTGATTAGCTGGGCATAGAGTTGGCTTCTATGTAGCAGGGGTGCTTTTAACCACAAGCCAGGTACCTGCTTCCCTGGGGCTTTTACCACTTACAGGTAACTGAGGTTCGGAGAGATTGAGCAGCTTGTCAGGGTTACAAACTGGCTATTTCAGAGCTGTGATACAGTAGGAACCCAGTTCCTTGGAGGGCAAAGACCCTGGTCATATCCCCGAGGGCCTGGGATGGTACTTGCTCTAGAGTCTTTTTCTCTTTTGGCAGAGTGTGTTTGACATCCTGGATGGGGAGGAGATGCGGCGAGCACGCACCAGAGCCAATCCCTATGAGATGATCCGAGGCGTCTTCTTCCTTAACAGGTTGGCTGGACTCCCCCACTTCTTGTTTGCGTAGCTCTGCCTTTCATTTGAACCTGTTTTCTGTATCCTGGGATTGACCCATGCTTTTCCATCTTGCTTTGTTACAGGGCAGCAATGAAGATGGCTAACATGGATTTTGTGTTTGATCGTATGTTCACAAATCCCCTGGACTCTTCTGGGGTGAGATTTTGTGGTGCCAAGTGCATTTAAGCTTGGGTAGCCTGGAGATCACCATTTGTTCAGTGCGAGTGTGCTCCTACTGTGTGATAGCGATGCGTTTTGCTGCATTCTCCAGATAGAGTTCTTCGTGCTTCCTGGTCCCAGGAGTGGCCCAGTGTGCCAGGCCCTAAAGGTCTGATTTCAGCAGGGTCATTTTCTCTTCCTGCTACTCTGAACAAGCCGTGTGGGGTCGTAATTATGAGGCTTGGCCTTCCTCCAGATGCAGTAGAGCAGAATGATTTTCTGCTCTGCTACAGCTCATTTCTCTGAACGTCAGCCCTCTATAGTGATAGAGAAAGCAAGAAGGGAAACCCCATCCTAGAATTCCCTTTGGGGTCAACGCCTTTTTACCCACTCCTAGAAAGTTGGTTTCCTTTACAGCGACAGGGCCAGGAGCCAGCTGTCCTCAAACCTGTTTCTGCTTCACAAACCCTCATTCCACTAGACCCCGCCCCTTCACTACCTGCCAGCTAGAGGAACTTGTTTCCAAGTTCTTTGATGGTTCAGCTCTACCTGCCTAAGTGCTTGGTCCATGCTGGTAAAAACTGGCACGTAGACCCTCCGGCCTTTACTCATTTGCTTTCCCTGGGCTCCCTCCCCGTCTTCCAGGGCCAGCAGACAGCACAAAGGCTTTTGGAATTAGCATCTTGAGAAAATTAGGTTGATACAGTGTTGGTTTAATTTTCTGAGCTCCCAGGGATTTCCTTCAAAGCCCCTGCCTAGCAGAGGAGCTCTGTTAAGCTGATGGGAAGCCACAGCATCGTCTGGGCTTTTGAATGTGTATGCCCTCGGCAGCTGGAATCTGGTTATTGTCTTTTGCTGTCATGAGAATGAAGTGTAGGCACGGGACTGTACCATTCAGATGCAGGTGGATGCTTGTTACATAGGGAAATGCCACGGGTTTGGGCAGCCCCAGGCAGCTTCCTGGCCTGAATGGATTGTTGGTAGCCAGGGAGAATTGCTCTGTCAGAGTGTGTCTTTGCACTCCCAACACAAAAAGGGGTTTCTCTCTAGTGCACAGTGTGTTCTTCTTTTTCATCTCCATTTTCCTTGAGGACCTAGTGTGTTCTCAGGGAGCAGTTGCCCGCAGACGTGGGAGTGGCCAGAAGCACAGGCACACTGGGGCCTGATGTTTTAGGTCTGACAAATCATTGCCCAAGCATTAGAAAACCGGAAGCTTGGGGTGTAGAGAGGAGAGAGGGGGATTTTGTGCTGAGGATTTTATTTATCTAAGAGAAGCCTGTCTGTAACCTGTGATGGAAGACAGTGAGTGTGGGTGTTCCCTTTTGGTCTTGTGAGTAGCAATAGAGTCATCAACAGGGCCCACTTTATGAGCAATACTGCACTTGGCAGCTAGAGGAGAAGAATACAGAAACAGCTAGAGTTTTGACTCTAAGGAAGTTGATCTAGTTGAATATAATGCCACCTTATATTTGTGGCTAGTTTATTGTTTAGAAAGATTTTTGCTCCGGGTTGCATTATTTAATCCTACAGCAGCCTAGAGGAATACCTACACTCGTCCCAATTTATAATTGAACAATTGAGTAATAGCTTCAGATATGTGCTTGTTCTTGACTGCACGGGGAGGGAGTGGCAGAGCTAAGAACCAGCTAGTCCTCCGCCTTTCTTTTGTTTTAATTGTACGTAAGTTCACTGTAGCTGTCTTCAGACACCCAACAGAGGGCGTCAGATCTCATTACGAATGGTTGTGAGCCATCATGTGGTTGCTGGGAACACACGACCTTCAGAAGAGCAGTTAGCGCTCTTAACCACTGAGCCATCTCTCCAGCCCCAGCTATTCCTTCTTGAGCAGACTTCTGGACAGGCCCCTTGTCTCATTACAAGGTCTTGCTACGTAACCCAGACTATTCTTGAGTTCACAATAATCCTCCTGCCTTAGCTTCCCAAGTGCTAGATGGTATATGTACAGTTCCATGGACCTGTAAACTGGTTTTGAAATCACAGGATGAGATCGTATTTAGGCACCTTATGGAGATACTTTGAGTCCTTGAGCTTCCTGCCTTCCCTTTGGCCAGGGAGGTTGGAGCCTAGGGCTAAGGTGCCCGCACTGAGAAACATTGTTTTTCTTCTGTGCAGTGTTTATAGTGCTTAAACTTAGGATCCCTGCCTTATACCCACTCTGCTGACTGCGAAGTGCTACATGATGCTCTTGGCAAATATTGGGTGTATATATATATATGTATATATATAAATGATTATAATCCCAGTATACGAATGACGAATGGATCTTCAGAATCCATCCCAGCATACTGGCGTAGAGTAGTGAGCAGGCTGGGAAAGAGCTGATAGGTTCCAGTGTTCCTGGGTGGGCTTGTTACTGGTTGGGGATGTTTACTTTTGCTAAAGTCACTTTCTCCAGAGGTGTGCTCACTCGAAAGTCTTTGACACCTAAGAGTGACAGGGTTGTAGATACAAGTGTGTCATTTTCCTAGAACTTCAAGCTTCCTGCTCTTATCTGGCAGTTGCACACTCCTGGACAGTCTGCCTGCTTTGTTCAGCCTGTAGAAAAGGATGACTGAGGTAGCCCCCAGGCAGGAAGGAATCACAGACCAGGCTAGCAATAGGCTTCTGCGGTCACTCATTCTTACAGCTTGTATTGGCTGGTTTTGTGTCAACTTGACACAAGCTGGAGTTATCACAGAGAAAGGAGCTTCAGTTGAGAAAAATGTCTTCATGAGGTCCAGCTGTAAGGCATTTTCTCAATTAGTGATCAAGGGGGGAGGGCCCCTTGTGGGTGGTACCATTTGTGGGCTGGTGGTCTTGGGCTCTATAAGAAAGCCAGCTGAGCAAGCCAGGGGAAACAAGCCAGTAAGAAACATCCTTCCATGGCCTGTGCATCAGTTCCTGCTTCCTGACCTGCTTGAGTTCCAGTTCTGACTTCCTCTGGTGATGAACAGCAATTGGAAGTGTAAGCTAAATAAACCCTTTCCTCCCCAACTTGCTTCTCGGTCGTGATGTCTGTGCAGGAATAGAAACCCTGACTAAGACAAATTGGTTCCAGCATAGTGGGGTATTCCTATGACAACCTGACCATGTTTTGGGGAGGACTATGGAAGGACTTTGGAACTTTGAGCTAGAAGAGTCATTGGGATGTTAAGAGCTCTGTGGGGTGTTCTGTAGGAGCTTGGAAGATAATGTTGAGAACAGTGCAGAAGATGGAGGCCTGGCTTGGGAAATTTCAGAGGGAAGATTAAAGACTCTTATCAGGGCCATTGCTATTTTGATTGTGAAGATTTTGTTTAGCTGGGGCTGAAGCATCAGCTGTGATTAACAAGATAACAGAACTACTAAAGCAAAAACTTTGCATTACTGGGACTATTGATGCTGGTTAGCTGGAGCTGGGAAGTTGGCGGTGATTCGGAAGAGACCAGCATCATTGAGGTGAAATCTTCTGAGAAGTGTTTTCTGAGAGCACAGAGGCTGCATTCCAGAGATAGCCAGGGTTGTACCTTGTGCTGTGGATGGACTTGGTAATGTGTAAGAGTCACCCAGGTGGTACTGGTTTTGAAGGCATAAAGGAGTCATGGAGAGCAGCTGAGGCTCAGCACTGTGAGAGGCTGCGGAAGGCCATTGGTGAAGGTGCAGCCTCAGTTGCATTGACAGCCCAGGATTGAAAGGGTCATGCAAAGGAGGTGAGGCTTGGCACCATGAAGGAAGCCTATGAGAGGCTGTTGGTAAAGCCTAGTTACAGCAGAAGACAGCAGTGTTTTGGAGATGCCAGTACCATGAGATGACCACCAAGAACAGCAGCAGCAGTGGAGCACAGGCATCTGGAGCCTAGAAGACAAGGTGTGTGCTACAAAGGGCAGAGCTGGGGAAGTGACTCAGGCCCTTGGAGGAACCCAGAAGATCGTGAGAGGATCCCAGACGTTGGATGGTTGGAGTTTGATTTTGCTTTTGATTGAGACTGTGCTCTGATATATTTGCCCTCCTGAAGGAAAGAAGGTATTTTAGTGGAGCCCACAGTTAAGAGACTTTTAATTGTAAAAATACTTTTAAAGTTATTTAGATCTTGGAGATGAATAAGAAAGTAAGGCTTGAGGCTTAATAGTGATGTATTTGTGTGTCAAGTTGACAAGGGGTCAGTTGAACTGGCTGGTTTTGTGTCAACTTGACACAAGCTGGCGTTATCACAGAGAAAGGAGCTTTAGTTGAGAAGATGCCTCCATGAGATCCAGGTGTAAGGCATTTTCTCAATTAGTGATCAAGGGGGGAGGGCCCCTTGTGGGTGGTGCCATCCCTGGGCTGGTAGTCTTGGGCTCTGTAAGAAAGCAGGCTGAGCAAGCCAGGGGAAGCAAGCAAGCCAGTAAGAAACATCCCTCCATGGCCTGTGCATCAGCTCCTGCTTCCTGACCCGCTTGAGTTCCAGTCCTGGCTTCTTTTGGTGATGAACAGCAATGTGGAAGTGTAAGCTGAATAAACCCTTTCCTCCCCAACTGTGTTGGCCCAGGGCTGCATGTGTAAAGCTGAAGCACCTGCTGCTGACCAGTGCTCGGGTCAGTGTCAGTTCATGGTTAAAGGTAAAGTGACCTGAGATGAACAAACACTGTCACTAGCCTGGCTGCTGCTGGTGGATCACACCCTAACCTTAGCACCTAGGAGGTAGAGGCCAGCCTGGTCTACAGAGCAAGTTCCTGGACAGCCAGGGCTACACAGAGAAACCCTGTCTCAAACTGACCCTTACCTAACCACCCCACTCCCACAAAAAAGGAGAAAGAAAAAATAACTATCAATAAAAAGTGATTTTTTTTTTTTTGGTCTTATCAGTCCTAACATGGCTTGGGGGCTCTGAGGGTCTCCAAAGACTACTGTTGCTAGACTAGCATCTCCTCTGCCTGCCTCAGCAGCTCCCAGCATGCACTGGGCAAAGGCATAAGGACAAAGGCGGGTAGAAGAGGAAACTCATGATGTGGTATGCTCCGACAGCAAAAGGCCGCGGAGAGGTCTCAAGGCTGGCGCTTGCCTTAACAGGGCTGCGCTGCATGCCGTGGCCACACAGACTGTTAACAAACTGGCAGCTACATGAAAAGCACAGGAGCTCTGCACTGTTGGCAACTGTTATCTAAGGACAAACTTATTCCAGAATAAAGGCAACTGAAGGACACCAGGGGAGAAGGAGCCAGGGAGCAAAGATTGAGGCTACCCCATAGGAAGGTGGGCCTTTGAAGCTGGGAGGCGGGTCATGCTATAGCCACCAGACTGGGGCTGCTTAGAGAGAGCCGTCATCTAATGCTCAGGCCTCCTGGACAATGACCCAGCTCTGTGCCAGCTGCTGTGGACAGTTGCTGTGTGTCTTGGTGTTTCTTCCTGTCTGCAGTGTTCCGCTCACCAGGATACAAGCAAGGCACAGTGTGCCGAGGGAACAGCCCTGAGACATGGAGACACACAGCACTTAGATAGCCACAGAGGTGCTTGTCTGAGGAGTCTTGAGTCGGCCTGGTTGTGGGAAAGGTGCTCGGGATATTTTGGGTGAGGAAGCTCCAGTGGTCTGTGGCTGGGTGGACGGAGTGTTGGCTCAGGCTTGCTGATGAGTGCTTCTGGGTTTTTTTTTTGCCTCCTCTTCCTTGAGTTCTTTCTTTTCCTCACTGAGCCACCTGTTTCCCTGTCTCCTTTTCTTCCACCTCTCTCTGCAGAAGCCACTGCTGAAGGAGTCGGACGTTGATCTTCTGTACTTTGCTGATGTGTGTGCAGGCCCGGGTGGCTTCTCTGAGTACGTGCTGTGGAGGAAGAAGTGGCACGCGAAAGGCTTCGGGATGACGCTGAAAGGCCCCAATGACTTCAAGCTGGAGGACTTCTACTCAGCCTCCAGTGAGCTCTTCGAGCCCTACTACGGTAGGGACACCGAACAGAGCAGCAACTAGGAAATACGAGGGTCGCTTCCGTGTGGGGACTTTAAGCTGTTGCTACCTGTGCTCTTATTCCAGGGGTTCACAGACCCTGGCATGAGGGTCTTAGATCCCTCTCAAGTATCTTTTGTGTTTTTATCCACAAGCCTGCACTCCTTAGGTAAACCCATCAAAGCAGTATTAATTCCTCCTTGCGGGATGGTGGATCTTGTGTGGTGATGGGGAGCAATGCAACTGCCTGATTCCTAGCTGAAAACTGGCAGTTACTAACAAACAGGCCATAAGCCCCGCTGCAGCCCTGTGTGTTGGTGTGAATGGCACTTTCTAGCACACAGCTCGGTTGCTCCAGCAATCCCTCAGCCCTGACAAACAGACTGTGATGTGTCAGCAGATTCTACATTCTTTCCTAACAGTTCTTACGGAGGTGGTGTTTTGTTTTCTTACGGTTTGGTTTTATTCTGTTTGTTTGCTTGCTTGCTTGCTTGCTCGTTTTGATACAGGGTCTTTCTATGTAACTCTGGCTAGCCTGGAACTCAGCTGGCCTCAACTCACAGAGATCCTCCACCTGCTTCAGCCTCCTAAATGCTAGGGTTTGGTGTTTTGAGACGGGGTCTCACTTTGTATTCTAGGCCAATGTAAAACTCCCCGTGTAGCCCAGGCTGGCCTCACATTTATGGGCAGTGCCCCTGCTTCAGCCTGCGGAACACCTGTAGGCCTGAGCCCCATGTCTGGCTAGACTGTTTTTTAAACATGAGTGCTTTGAAAAGCAAGATCCTCTGCTTCAGTGGCTAACTTTAGGCTGGTCAGTTCCCTTCGAACTGTGGCTTCTGGGAGCAGGGTTTGGCTCTTGCTGGCTTATCAGCGTAGGTAGAATGGGTCCTGGTTCTCAGAGCTCCCGGCCCAGCTGCTGGAAGCAGATACTCACAGGGTCCTTGTGTCCCCTCAGGTGAGGGTGGGGTCGATGGAGATGGAGATATCACCCGCCCAGAGAACATCAATGCCTTTCGGAATTTTGTCCTGGACAACACGGACCGCAAGGGCGTCCACTTTATGATGGCAGATGGGGTAGGTGACCCTCTGGGAAGATGCGGTAAGGGTGTGTTGTGAGTTTAGAGGGTTGTTTTGATTGCTCTGCTCGGAATTGAACCCTTGGCCTTGGGCATCCTTAGTAAGTGCTCTGCTGTGCGCCCCCTCCCCTCCCCGAAAAATGATTTAGTTTTGCTCTTTAGCTGACCCAATAGATGGTAACTCATTGTACATGTGGTAGGGATGCACATTTTTATTTATTTTATACATTTTCCTACAGTTTTTGTAAAAATTCTTTTGTGAACACATTTGCTTGAGCTTACTTTGCTAACACAAAGGCCTCTAGTTACTGAGGGACTGATGAAGCGTGGACCCCAGCCACGGTCAGCTCGATGGAACTGAATGCGAGGCACACTGCTGTCACTTGTCAGCTGGTTGTTGCTGTTGGAGGCTGTCTACAGGTGACCTCTGAGCCTCGTATGCAGTGACGGGTACTTAAGCAACAGCAGCGGCCCAGAATCCGTGGAGGCCCTTGGCTAGCTAACATGGATTTTCAGGGTCTACCTGAGTAGCTACTTGGAATGCAGAGAGAACCTACCACCATGGTGTTCAGCAAAGGCCCTCTCATCCAGTAATCTCAGAGCCCAGGGAAGCCACTTTGGGAGAAAGGACAGACAGGATGCCATTTGCTATAGGACCACGTAGCTGGAGCTGAGAAGAGCCTTGGGGTTCTTTGTGTGTGGAAGAAGGCAGAGCATTAGAGAGACCTGAGAGGCATCCTCAGATGCCCTGGCGCCCTGAAGCCTGCACACAGTAGGGCAGCAGATGGATAGCTTTGGACAGGCTGAGAGGAAGGGACCACGCCCATTGAGCAGATGTGTGGGGTCTGCCAGTCTGTCTTCTTTCTGCCTTTACTGCAGCAGACAGAAGGGCTGCAAGCTCAAGGATTTTCTGCCTTGGTAGCAGGAGGGCTGGCCTGGCCTTTCGATTTATTTCTGTTACTTACTTTAAATGTTCATTGTATATGGTAATGTGTCATATGGATATTCTCATACAAGTTTATATGTATTGTACGTTGAACATATTCCCACTCTCCCTCCCGTCTCTATCTTTATCTTTAAAATTTCTTTTTTTAGTCAGTGTCTCAAAATAGCTCAAGCTGGCCTCAGACTTTCTATAAGATAAAACTCTTATCTTTCCATAAGATAAAAATTGGCCTTGACTCCTGACCTCCAGCCTCTACCTCCCAAGTGCTAGGATTATAGGCATGTGCCACCATGCCTGGCTCTGTTTTTGAATTCCTAATTAGCTCTAAAACAAGCATGGACTTTGAGAACCATCTTTAAGTCTGGGAGACAATGGTTAGCATCACTTCTATAGGACTGCTTCAGTGAGATCCGGCCTATGGCAGCGGCTTGGCAGAAGCTAGTGTTCTTGCTCTCCGCTGTGCAACATGCAACGTGGTCTGTCCTAAGTTTAGTAGTTTGTCTATTCAGTCTGTTGTGTAACTGCTTTCCAGAACTTCTCATTTTGTAAAACTGAAGCTGTACCCATTAAGACCGGTCCTTTCTTCTTCCATGGCCTGCCTCTTTTCCTTGGCTGTAAGCGTGGTTCATGGCTGGCAGCTCTTTGCTGAAGGGAGATGCTCAGGGAATCGCAGCATGCATTCTTGGAGCAAACCCTGGCCTGAGAGAGTGCCAGCTGGAAGGAAAGGCTCCACAGCCAAGGCAGAGCAGTGGTTATTGTAAGTACATTCTTGATCAGATCTTTGTCAGGCCTGGGACCTTCAGAGGTCAGAGCCGTGGCAGAGCACAGCAGAATATTTAATGTTTACTCCAGTTTTCTTAGGACTTAAACATTTTCCTGTCTCTTGGTTGACCAATGAGAAAGCCAGCACTTTGCCTCTCTTCTGCCTTACTTGTCCCTGGGTTCCCATGTGGAATTCAAAGTTTTCTGGACCATTCTTTGGAAGCGCAGACTTGGTCCTGTGGCTTAGGAGTGATAGAGCAGGAATGGGGCCGCGTTAAGCAGTAACCACTCTGACCATGAAATTGTTATTCTGACAAAGAAATTGAAGTGCTGATCAGTCGATGGCCGCTCCCGATGAAGCTGAGGTGGGCTGTGCTTCTCAGTCCTTACCGTTCCTCCCTCCGGGCTTGTGCTCTCATTTCAGGGCTTCTCTGTGGAGGGACAGGAGAACCTGCAGGAGATCCTCAGCAAGCAGCTCCTGCTGTGCCAGTTCCTCATGGCGCTGTCTGTCGTCCGCACAGGTGATGTTTCCGAAGTTCCCTCCTCACCAGGGACCCACGGAGGCCCTGCTTGTATTTGACAAGAGCATGTACAGGGGTTGGTTAAGAAATTTTAAAAAGAAAGAAAAATAGGAGAAAGAGACCTTGTGTCAGGTAGCTGGTGACCAGATGAAGGATACAAGGAGGGCAAGTGACCCGCAGAGCACTGTCTACAGCTGGCTGTCTCAGGTTTCCTTGGATTTGTTGTCTTTGAGGTGCCTTCTCCCACACCGTGCAGTAGCCACTGATTGCCCTGGGCATTTTGTCTCCAATCCAGGGGGCCACTTCGTCTGCAAAACCTTTGACCTCTTCACACCATTCAGTGTGGGCCTCATTTACCTGCTGTACTGCTGCTTTGAACGAGTGTGTCTCTTCAAGCCTATCACCAGCAGGCCTGCCAACTCAGAGCGGTAAGACTTCCTCCCTGTCAGCCAGCTGGTTAGTCAGCCGTTAGCTGTAAACCCTGTGCTTCTGTCTGGCATGAACTCTCAAACTGTTAAAAACCTTGACTTTGGAGGTGTGATTCTCCAATAGAAGCCAGGGTCCTTGGCCTGAGTGGTCATTGTCAGGTTGTTCAGATTGCTACCTCCACAGCTGTGTTTACTGTGCTTCTGTCCTGGCTTCTCAGGTTGGTCCAGGGAGAGTGTGACTGTTATAGAGGGTATAGGCTGGGGACAGGGAAGTGGGCTGCCACACAGAGGTACGACGGCGTCCAGGTGCCCACAGACGGCGGTTAAGAGAAAACAAGGCCTATCTGAATTGTCAGGTAGCCTGTTAAAGTGCAGACTTCGGTGCACATTTTGATCCATTACGTCTGTACCAAGTCATGTCTGTTGGTACAGGACGGTCAGGAACACCTCATAGATGGACACAGAGTCTCACATATATAAGGAAAAGATTTTATATATTTTATTTTGAGATAGGGTTTTACAGTATAGCCCTGGCTGGCCTGGAACTTACTACATAGACCAGATTGGCCTTGAGCATAAGATATCTGATTGCCTGTGCCTTCCAAGTGGGCTTTAAAGCATATGCCACCAATTACTATGAAAAGGAAGGACTTGAGGTAACATTTTTTAAGGCACAGTGTGTGTTGCCCTTAGAACTCAGGCTTAAGGTTGAATAGAAAGACTGTTTACCTCTGTGACTCCAGCAGTGGAGTGAAAAGGTGGGCAGGGAGAAGGCTCTTGCCCCTTGGAATGACAGGGTGTCTCCTGCAGGTATGTGGTGTGCAAAGGGCTGAAGGTGGGCACAGACGACGTTCGAGAGTACCTCTTCTCCGTGAATATTAAACTCAACCAGCTTCGGAACACTGAGTCTGATGTCAACCTGGTAGTTCCCTTGACGGTGATCAAAGGAGACCATGAATTTAATGACTACATGATACGGTCTAATGAGAGGTAAGCCACCTGGTTGGCTGCTGGTACCGCTGGGGTGTTAAGCATGCCTAGAGAATAGAATGAAGGGCCTGCTATAGCTTGGAACATTCTGTTACCTGGGTTTGCTTTGCTGGTCTAGGACTTTCTAGGACTTTGGGCTACTTTTTGGCTGCTCGAAAGTTCTGTTAGTCTGTCCTGTTCCAGGAGGCAGGTGGGTCCTTGGCTCCACAGTCCTGCCCGCCCACAGGAACCTGGGTCTTACGGTGACAAGAGAGCCTATGGACTGCAGGCAGGGGTGATTCCATAATCAATAGAGCTTGAAAAAGATTGAGGTTGGTGCCTTGTGAAGACCCTTGCCTGAAGGCCAGAGCGGAGTGGAAAGCGAGTGTAGAGCACGTTATGTAAGAGCCCAAACCTTTGTCAGTTCGGGGGTTCTTTCTTCAGAGAGTGTTGGAAAGCCGTTTCCCTTCTTTAATTGACACCCCTCCTCCACCCTCACGCAGGGCTGGAGTTACAGGCAGGGTGCACCACCCCACATGGGTGCTGGCAGCTGAACCTGAGTTCTCTGCGAGAACAGTGTGGTTCTTGGTTTTTTCAAGATACGGTTTCTCTTTGTAGCCCTGGCTATCCTAAAACTTGTTCTGTAGACCAGGTTGGCCTCCAACTCAGAGATTTACCTGCTTCTGCCTCCCAAGTACTAGGATTAAAGGTGTGTGCCCCCCCTGGCCACTGCAGTCAGTACTCATGCTTAACTGGTAAGCCATCGCTCTGGCCGTTTCTCCTCCTCAGACTTTTTTTTTTAAGTGTTAGTTTTTTGTTTTTTGTTTTTTGTTTTTTAAAATAATATTGAGTTAAAGGCTATCCATGTACTTTGGGCATTAATCTCTTACTAGACCTGAGTGTGAAATACTATCTCCTGGTCTGTACTTTCTTTTCACTGTATTATGTCCATGGCACAGGAGTTTGTAACATCAGTGCGGCCTGGATATTTTTCTTACTGTACTTCTAGTGTGAGGCTTCTCCCTGGGTTTTCTTGTAAACTTTTAAAGTTTAGCCCATGTGTTGAGATATTTTATTTTTAATTATTTTTTGCCGGGCAGTGGTGGCGCACGCCTTTAATCCCAGCACTCGGGAGGCAGAGGCAGGCGGATTTCTGAGTTCGAGGCCAGCCTGGTCTACAGAGTGAGTCTAGGACAGCCAGGGCTACACAGACTCTGTCTCGGGAAAAACAAACAAACAAACAAAAAACCAAAACAAAAAAAAAACCAACTTATTTTTTGGGTATGACATTAATTTTTTTCCAGATCTTCCAGACTGTCCTTTCTCTATTAAATGGTCTTGGCACACTTTCTAAAACTCTTCTGCTACTCACTAGCAATGCTAATAAACAGTAGTAAATGAGTATTTATTTCTAGGTTTTCTGTCTTGTTCCAGTGGCATGTCATCTGTGAAGTGAGATAATTTTATTTCCTTTCCAGGTTGGCTATCTCAAACTTTAAAATTTTGATACTGAAATCCAAATGCCCCCCCCCCTTTTTTTTTTTTTTTTTGGTGAAGGATTCATTTTTCTCTCCAAAAAGTCTTAGTCTTCATGCTCTGTGTAGCTTCGGCTGGTTAGAACTTGCTATCCTCCTGCCTCCGTGATCATCCTGAGCACTAGAATCTTACCTTTACTTGGTGTTTCCTGACACACAGACTCTTCCAAATGTCCTTGCCTCCCTCCTGGGGCACCAGGTTACTGTTTGCGATCATTCCGTTTCAGCCTACAGACTTTATTTTAGAGACAATCTCTTTGGCTTTTGTTTATTTAAAAATGCATCTCTTAGACATCATGGTGTGTACCAGTGACCCCACCACTCAGAAGGCAGAGGCAGGAGGGTCTCTATACTTTCCAGAACAGGCAGGGCTACATGTTGAGACCCTATCTCAAGAAACAACGTATAAAATACCACAAAAAAAAAAAAAAAAAAAAAAAAAAAAGCATGTCTTTTATTTTTGAGGAACATTTGCTTTGGATATGGAATTTTTTTTTACCTCTTTAAAGATATACCATTGTACACTTCTTACTTCCCTTCCTTGTGATGGGAAGCTTGCCCTTAGGTTTTTAAAATATTTATTTTATTTTTGTTTTTATGTGTCTGTGCACATGAGTGCCATTGCCTACAGAAGCCAGAGGCATTGGAATACCCCTCCCCCCCCCCTTGTAGCTCCCGTGGTTGTGAGCCATTTGATGTGGGTGTTCTTAACCACTGAGCCACTCCAGCTCCCACCATTGGCTTTGCTGTTCTTTTCTTGTATGTCACGTGTCGTTTCCTCTGGTGGTTTTCAAGAAGCCAGAGGCTGACATCAGGTGGTCAGTTGCTCTTCACCTTACATATTGAGGGAGGGTCTCTCACCTGACCCTAGAGTTCATCAAACTCACCTAGTCTAGCTAGCCAGCTTGCTTCAGGGATTCTGTCTCCACCTCCAGAGCGCTGAGGTTACAGGTGAGGTGCCAGCACTTGCTCAGCATTTCTTCGGGTACTGGGATGGGCCTTGTTGTTGCTTAGTCTGTTCTTTAAGGGTGGGATAAGAACCTTCTTTTCAGCAGGACTTGTACACTGAGTGTCTCCTGATACGGCTCAGCTCTGTTCTGCTGTCTTGGGCCCCGTGTAACTGTTGGGTGGGCCCAGTAACTTCCTCACACACAGGCGGCGTCTGCTCTGGCAACACTTCCATGCTGATGTCAATGTGTGGTCTGTTTTTTCCCAGCTACTGCAGCCTACAGATCAAAGCTCTGGCCAAGATCCATGCGTTTGTACAGGACACGTGAGTGCTACATAGTCACCGGTCTCAGCAGAGGCCCCTGGCTTTGCTCTTCCCGCCAGTTCATTCTCTTTTCTTTCTTCTCTCTTCCTCTTCTCTCCTCTCCTTCCCTCCCTCCCTCCTTCCCTCTCTCTCTGAGACAGATTTTCTCTGTGTAGCCCAAGCTGTCCTCATACTCAGAGGTCATCTGCCTGCCTCTGCTGCCTGAGCACTGGCATTAAAGGCATGTGCCACTACTACCCAGTGTCAGTCAACTCTGTTTCTTTAACAGTGATTTAAAAGCCATTCTTGTGGGTTCATTTTGCCTTGTGGAATATCAGCATAGTGACATTTTTGAGGACAAAGGAGAAATCAGAATGTGCTGGTGGGTGGGGGGAAAGGTGTGTAGAGGGGTGCTGGCATCCAGGTGGTGCTGGCTACAGTCCATGGGAAGGGAAGGATTTCAGTCTATAGGTTCTGAGCTGCCTTTGGAAGCCAGTCCTGTCTGTGTACTCAAATGATCATTGTTGCAGGTGTACTCCCTTAGGTCCTAAGGCCCCTCAGAGATTTCCCTCTCGCTCTGCTTTTGTTCCCCAGGACCCTGAGTGAGCCGAGGCAGGCAGAGATCCGGAAAGAATGCCTCCAGCTGTGGGAGGTAAGCTGCCCATCGTCACTATAGGCCGGGAAGCCTTAATTCCCCACCCCCAACCTGAAAGGGTGCCTAGCTCCTTGGCATGTTGCAAGTTACCTCTTTGGCTCTCTGACAGCTTGGCCAGCAGCTAGGTCAAAAGAACCCAGGTTCTGGGTAGGCTGCATTTCACCTTAGGCCCCTATAGTGATTGATACATGGAGAGGAAAGGATTGCCTCGGGTTGTTGACATAGTGACTTGACAGGGAGTGCACGCTGGACCACCAGCTCCCTTGCCAGGCATATTTGCTTGCATGCCATCCCTTCTTCCCCAGCCTGAATCCATGTCCCCACATAGTGTGTCCACAAGGTACTTAAAAACCAAAGCCAGAGCTGGAGAGATGGCTCAGCAGCTAAGAGCACTGGCTGCTCTTCCAGAGGACTTAAGTTCATTCTGCAGCACCCACATGGCAGCTCCCAACTGCCTGTAACTCCAGTTCCAGGAGCTCCAAAGCCCTCTTCTGGCCTTGGCACACACACATGTGGCACACAGACACACAGGTGGCACACAGACACACAGGCAGGCACCCACACCCATACACTTACAAAGCCCTTTGCTGTCTCCTTCCAGATTCCAGACCGGGCTCGAGTTGCTCCCTCCTCTTCAGACCCAAAATTCAAGTTTTTTGAACTAATCAAGGTAAATCTGATTCATATGGCAACACATATGAGGCCTTTTTTCTAGGGTAGACAGTGTCACCCTGGCTTCTGTAAGGATTGAAAAGGCATCAGCCGTGGACCTAAAGGATGGTCTAGTCTCCCCAGTGAGCTGGAGAATGTAGGGTTTCCCAAGAGTTCCTCAGGCCAGCAACAGCCTTCTGCTACCAAAAAGTGTGCTGGCTGCTAGGGCCCAGCCCCAGCCATTGACAGGGTGGCCCGAGAGGAGATACGGAGTGTCAAGGAGGGGGTGAGTCAGGTGTAGGTCAGGGGAATCTCGAAGCACTGACTGACGAGCAATCAGGTTGGTTGTTTATACAGGCTTCACAGAGCAAAAGCAGACTAATGATTATCCAAGAAGTACAGATTATAGCATTTTGTCTACGGACATGCGTTTAATTTTTTTTTTATTACTTGTCCGGGGTTACAAGTTCAGTCACAATTAGAAAGGACGAATAGGACAGACTTTATTCCTCTTACCACCCCTACAGCTCCCCATCAAAGACTCTAAAGACTGTCTCCTCCAAAACCGTCAGTTCATTATACGACAGCTTGATTTTAGGCTAGCAGAATTTGGAGTTATAAAGCGCTCCAGAAAAACAGAAAATATCTTAACTGCTCTTTTTATGAACAGCAAACACTGATACCTAACTCCTTTTATTTATACCCTTTCATCACCTACGCTATAAAGTAGGAAAAGGTTATTTTAGTCAATCATCTTACTTACTAAGCTCTGTATTTACTAAGGTCTGTGTAATCCCGTCTCTTTAAATTACATTTTCAGAGACCTCTAAGAGAGGCATTGACTTTATTACCTGTTCTCCTGGCTAGTCAGAGTTTGTCAGCTGTCTCTAAATTTACCCTGCACCAATTACACTGTGTTAAGTTTGCTTGGGCTCATGGAGCCATCCTAGCATTTCAGTGCTTCTCTGCTTACCACAGCCTCCAGGGCATAGGGAGCACTTCCAGATAGGGCCAGGCGGTTATTTTCCTAAAAGCAGACCTTTCCTAAAAAGACTCAAACATAATTTTCTTGGGAAAAGACATAAATCATAATACAGAAAAAGTCCACTGGAATGCCACATGCAGAGACCGCATGCTGTGCTGGCTTCATGACTTTGTGCTGTTTCTAGTGGATATGGCTGTGTCAGCAGGCCATAGTGTTCTTTAAAATGTAGAGTCAGAAGGGATTTGTCTACAGGAGAGAGAGGGATTGTGGGAGGATCTGAGGCAGGGGAACTGGAGGAGCCACATTGGGTGTGGCCTAAACCATCTTCTCCATCCTGTTTTTAGTGGTCTGGGCTGGAGTACTCTGCCATCTGCCTCTAGTTTTTTCCAGGGCATCACTTCAGTCTGGCCTAATTGTGGTCACTGTGTTGGTTTTGTGAGGGTCAAAGACTAAAGAATGAGATTCAGGATTTTTCTGAATGTGGTAGAAAATCACTTCTCTGCTCTCAGGCCAACTGCTGGAGAATCCTTGCTTTTGGTGCCACTGAATGTGTGGCTACTCTATTCTGGTGACATTCCCTGTAGCTCTGGCAAATCCATTTGTACTTTGGATTCTGTGTTCTTCCTTTCCTAGTTTCTCCTAATAGGTCCTAAAGGAATACTTTAAATGGATGGAAATAGATACTGTTTAGTGATTGGTTAGGTAGAGGGTGCCGGGGAGCCTGCTTCTGAGCAGGTGACTCCTGTCCCTCACCTCTGCCAGTCTGCCCCGGCAGTGTTTTCTCTAATCCGTGCCACAGGACACTGACATCAATATCTTCAGCTACAAGCCCACGCTGCTCACTGCCAAAACCCTGAAGATGATCCGTCCTGTGTTGGAGTACCGTTGCATGGTATCTGGCAGCGAGCAGAAATTCCTCCTGGGCTTGGGGGTAAGTCGGCAACTGTCTTCCTGTTGGCTTGGGGTGGTGGCAGTGCCCTTTGTCTAGATGTAGACACACTGTATGTGCTCATTCTGTTGGCATCCAAGAGAAGGTCTTCCCCAGAACCTTACTTTCTTTCTTGCCCAGAGCTTACCAAGTGTGATTTGCTCACTCATTGTTCCTTTCCCACTGTCTAACCTTGCCTGCCTGAAGGGAAGGCTGTTGCTTTTCTTGAGATGCAGAGCCAGTAGGTCATCAGGATGATCCTGGGTGGCCAGATCTCTGCAATCCCACCCCTGCCATTCATTCCTCTTCTAGGCCATTGGGGGCTAATGGAGGCAGGACGGTCCTGTTAGCTTCACACCTTCCTTGACTAGGCAGCCTTTGCCCTCTCCTACCCTGCATCCTGCCGGGAGGTGGACTTCTCCCCAGGCACTTCTTTGTGTCCACACTTTGTCTTCTCTTCGTCCTGTAATCCTAACCCCCACATGCGTATCAAACCAGAGGAAGGTCTGTTGCGGGGGTGGAGGCGGACAAGTGTCACAAAACTCATCCTCCCAGACATTTGCTACTGAAATTAGCCAGCCTTTGTCAGCTTGTAGCTGCCAAGTCAAAAAAGCTCCTTTGAGAACAGAGCCTCCCATTCCTAGTCTTCATGCCTTCCCTTCTCTCTGCCTGCAGAAGTCCCAGATCTACACTTGGGATGGCCGCCAGTCAGACCGTTGGGTGAAGCTGGACCTGAAGACGGAGCTGCCCCGGGACACACTGCTCTGTGTGGAAATTGTGCATGAACTGAAAGGGGAGGTCAGAAGGGTTTCTGTTCACGGATAGCCCTGAGGCAAGAGGATTGGGGGCCTGTGGAGACTAGCCTTTAACCTTTGGTTTCATGGTATGGTAGAATAATCCCCTCTAACGTAGTTGCCTTGTACTGTGGGGAAGGGACAGACTCAGAAAATCCTGTCTTCAGTCCTTTGATCCTACTAGGTGTTTTTAGAGGCCAATTCAGTTCATAACCAGGGATCCCTAGGAAAGAAGAGGCCTGCCGTTGGGGGGCTTTGAGCTATTACAGGGTAGGTATAACATTCAGAACACTCAGGCCGCCATGGGAGGCTAGCTCTGGCTAGAGCAAGCGTGGCAGCTGTGTCACTGGATTTGAGGCTCCAGAGGGCTTCATCCCTAAAGCCTGCTCTCAAGCCGAAGCTAGCCTTTGCTCAGGACCAGTTGGCGGGGGGTGGGGTATGTGGGTGTGTGTGTGTTAGATGCAACCTCTCCCCAGCTTAGCTATATAGGTGGTTGAAAACCAGCACGGCACACACAGTAGGCAGAGTAGGCCAATGGCTAGTATCTACACAGCAGACAGCTTGCTTCTTGTTGTAGGGCAAGGCCCAGCGGAAGATCAGTGCAATCCACATCCTTGATGTCCTGGTGCTGAATGGCAGTGACGTCCGAGAGCAGCACTTCAACCAGCGGTGTGCCTGGGCCCTAGGGCAGGGAGGGCAGGACTATTCGTGTCCACAACAGGCTGGGCCCAAAGGCAGGAGGAAAGACCAGTTGGCCATGCAATCTGCTGAGATGTGGGCCTTAGTTGCCAGATTCTAGCACATTGCATCATGCCACAGTTGCTTTTTTGTGTGTAAAGATTGAACAAGGGTAATCTTCAATCATCAGGAGGGAGGGTTTCTTCTAGAAATCATGGCAAGAGTGTGGGTAATCTCAGCTTAGTATACCTGGGCAAGAGTGACAGAGCACGTGTATACCATACAGCAACAGTGGAGAAAATCAGAGGTCAGAATCCAGAGGACAGACTAGGCTCTGGGTGACATGATTGCTGTCACTTGAATGGTTTGTGTAGGTCTGAGTCCTCTCATTAGGCTGGTAGAAATGCCTTAGCACAGGTGAGTTCCATGGCTTGCCTCTAAGGCTTATGTTTGGGTTATAGAATTCAGCTTGCTGAGAAATTTGTGAAAGCAGTTTCTAAGCACAGTCGACCGGACATGAATCCTATCAGGTGAGTATGTCATTCTCCTTGGGGTTGTGGCATGCCAGGGTTCGGTGGCAGGATGGGTTTAAGTGTCCTAATTTGAGATGCCCATGTCTGCCCTGTGAGTTATACATTCACATTTGAGCAGCCTTAGCCGACCGCATGGAATGGGGATTGACTGTGAAACTTGGTGCTTGAGGAGAGAAAGCCCTGTCAACAGTCAGCATTAGGGTAAGAGATCCAGGCAGGAGAGGGGGTAGATGGAGCAGACTACCTTCTCCAGGTCAGAGGCTTTTAGAGCACGGGAGGGTATGGTGCCTGTTCCTACATTAGCAGAGTATTGGTAATGCTGATCAATAAACTTAGAATTGCACTCAGCATTGAGGATGCAGGACAGTCTCAGAGTGGAGTTAGCCTGTGTTGCTTGATGTCCTACCTGCTGGTTTCAACAGGCAGCTTACCCAGGAGCAGTTCCCAGCCAGGTTTGGTGCCCCCAGATGTGGAGGGCTGGGCCTCAAACTAGAGCCCTGTACCCTGTAAGAATAGGACCACCGGGGCTATTTAGAATAGTTAGCTAGGGGAAGGTCGACATCTATGCAGATAACGCCAGGACGTGTGGCCTGTAGTGTCTGTCAGGTTACGTGAGGACAAGGGTATGGTTAGGGAAATGGGCCTGCAATGGTTTCCTCCTTTAACACTCCCCTACCCCCACCCCCGAATCCCAGCTACCAGTGCAGTCCCGGGGCCTATGCGGTAGCTCTGAAACCTAGGCAGGCTGGAGGATAGTAATGCCACAGGCTCAGCAGCCTCATTTTTGTGGGCTGCAGTTGCAGGGAGGGTCTGAGGACAAGGGCAGGTCTAGGACCTTCCTATGATGCCTTTCCCAAGCATATCCCAGGAAGCTCTGTCACCTACTGTGCTCACAGGGTGAAGGAGGTGTACCGGCTAGAAGAGATGGAGAAGATTTTTGTCAGGTGAGCAGCTTACCCATATATGCTTTAGATTGGTGGTGGGATATATAGCAGAGTCAAGACTCATTTCATCTGCAGGGTGGGTTAGAGAGCTGGCCCTGCACTACCTACACACTTCTACTCCCTCTCATTGATAGGCTGGTGAGTCCCAGCTGTGAGCTAGCTCAGCAACCAGCAGGAAGGAAGCAGGGTGACTTTATGTCGGGCAGAAGTATGGGCAGAATCAATACTGGAATAGTTAAGATTGTCCTTGCCAAGGGGCAGAGGTGCTGCAAGATGCTTAGAACCCTAAATCCCAACTCACAGATTGAGCCCGGAGTGGGCAGAGGGCACAGGCGTGTTTTATACACCTTCAGTGTGCCTACTACACTCAGCAAATGAGTCCCACTGTGAGAAAGCTCCAGAGTAGTCCTCTGAAGACCAAGTGGCACTCGAGGTTTCCTCTTGTTGGTGTGGATGAGGAGCAATACCTGTGCACCTCCCGCTTGACTGGAGTGCAGGGCCCGTGCTCTACACTCAGCTCTCCCTAGTATGGCTTGGAGCGGTGTGCTTAAAGATCCGTGCTTTGGTTTCTTCTGCCAAGCCAGGATAGAATGGTGGGGTGAATGTCACTGAATTACCTGGAGACTAACATTAGCATGCCCAACTCTGTCCCTTGTGCATGTGCTTCCTGGATGCTCATCCATTGGGGGAAACCAGGTTAGAAATGAAGCTCATCAAAGGCTCTGGGGGCACTCCAAAGCTCAGCTACACCGGACGGGATGACCGGCACTTTGTGCCCACAGGCATCTACATGGTCAGGACTGTAAAGGGTAGGTACTAAGTGACTATCTCCTGCCCCTTACCCAGCAAAGGTGACTTAAGACTTCCTTGTTAAGGTGGACAGCAGTCAGCTGGCAATTTCTGAGGTACCAGTTAGAAACACCCCCAAACTGAGCCTGTTCTGGCTTTTGGCTGGGGGCAGAGAGAGATGAAATTGTAGATGCCCATATGGTGTTCTCAGCAGGTAAGCATGGCCTCTCCACTGTGTATCCCTATAGGCTGGAGATGTCACCCTTGTAGTGGTGAGGACCAGGACAGGCCTTAGGGAAGTTATGATCTGCCATCCTCTTGAGCCATTTGGGCTTGTCCATCGGAAGCTGGAGGAAACAAGCAAGGGGAAGGATGGACATCCTTGGCTAGACCCAGACCCATCCCCATGGGTAATGTCCTGAGTGCCTGCCCTCTTCTCCCTCAGAGCCATGGACCATGGCATTCAGCAAGAGCAGCAAGAGGAAGTTCTTCTTCAACAAGAAAACCCAGAAGTCTGAACTTACACTCCCTGCAGATTCCATTGCCCCGTTTCAGTAAGTAGCCCTCCATTGGCTTCAAACCCATCACTGCCATGCAGAAAGAAGCTGCCCTAAATATGGACCTCATTCATCCAGAGCCTGACTAAGGAGCTGACTGGTTGGGTGGTGGAGGGGAACCAGAGAGTTTGAAAGAACAGGTTGCAGGAAGCTTGCCCCTTATGACATGTTGGTCAGATTGCTGCTGGACATGGGCTTCTACAGCAGCCCCAATAGGTCCTCAAATTAGCCACCAGCACTTGTTTCTGCAGCTGGCTAATACTGGCCGTAGTGGAACAGCTGTGCCAGGAACACCAGTAGTCTAGCTGGATGCAGGTGGTGGCAGCAAAAGTTAGTTCTTGGAGGCATGGGAAGAGCTGGGGCCTACTGGGTGGGACCTTTGAGATGCCAGAGGGGTATCTCTCAGCTTGAGTCACTGACAGAACCCAGCACCTACCCAGGGCTGTGCTAGTGGTTTCTTGGTCCCGCACCACCTAGGTACAGAACTCTGATAGCTCCCTCCTCCGCCCCTTTATAGTACCTGCTACTACAGCCGGCTCTTCTGGGAGTGGGGAGAAGGCTTCCACATGCGTGACTCCCAGAAGCCCCAGGATCCAGACAAGCTGTCCAAGGAGGACGTCCTTTCCTTCATCCAGAGTCACAATCCTGTAGGCCCTTAGGGTTTCCACCTGATGAATGTCCTGTCATTCTTAAGGCAGGACCCAGTGTTTGGTTCCTTCTGCCTCTTGGAAAGGAACTGGGGCTGTTCTCCCAGGTCGGTCATAAGGGAGATGGGCTCTTCTCCATCCCCAAGGAGCTCTATTAAGGCCTTAGGCCGCATCCTGTGGAACCCTGCTGCCTGAGAACTCACACCGCCAGGAGTCAGCCTTAAAAGCAGCTGCTCAGGGGCAGGTCAGTGCTTAGGACTTGCCAGGAATGGTAGGCTTTGTTTGGGCTCAGCCATTCCCTCTGGAATTTGTAGGCTCAGTATTCTGAGTCCCATTTACTGCCCCCAAGAGCAGTCAGGTCTTGTTTTGCCCAATTTCTACTAGGCCAGCCAAACGTGGAGGCCCTCCATCATGCACTGGCCAGGAGCAGCTGTCGTACCAATCAAAGTTGTTTCCTGTGGTCTTTTCTCCACCCCAATCCTGGAGTTTGTCCTGGCAGGTCCCAGTATCCTTCAGCCATCAGAGCTCTGGGTACTGGGTGTAACTGCTCCTTGAGTTCCCATCTTTATGTTCTCAGCACTGGGCAGCTCCAGGGGAAAGGAGCAGCCTAAAAACCGGCCCTGTCTCTCTTCCTGTCTCAGCAGTAACAGAAAGTAGGGGTAACGCCAGCCCTCTAGCAGTCCAGGCCCCCTGACGCTCTTGACAGAGTTCTGAGCTAGTGGTGGCTGCAGCTGCCCCTTCCTCTTCACTAGGAGGTACATACTGATCTGCTTTGATTTGTCTTGTCGGTATTCAGTCACTCCATTTCCTGCCTCTGTAAGAGGGAGGAATGGCAACAGCTTTGGGTTGGGGAGGGCACCTGTGGTTGTTTCTAATGGGAAATCTCTCTCAAGAGATGTTCATGCAGGCTCCCTAGGGCCCCATGCCAGTGCCAGACTGGTTTCCATGGAGACAGGGCACTGAGGCACCTGTGAGGTTGGAATTGACTCCACCATGGGAGGTCCCTTCCACCAGCTCCCAACCCTTAAGCCAGCAGCAAGTGCTAGGATGCCATATTTCTACCCAATTCTGGGTCTATCAGTGTGTCTTACAGAATCTTGGATCATTAAAACATATTTTTACTGTTTGTGTGGCTCTGTGCTAGGCTGCTGTTGTCCACAGTGCTCTGTGGTTGCGGAAGGGGAGTGTTTGTGGAATCCAAGCCTCTCCAGCTCCTGAGACTGTTGTCTGCTAGACAGGGAGCCCAAAGGCATCAAGGTGCAGTTCCTGTTTAGAGCAGGACTGGGGGGGTGAATGAGCTCACTGCCCTAGAAGTGTGGGGAGGCATGTTCCTCCTCTTGCATAAACCACACCTGCAGCACTGTGACAGTCCACAATCAGTCTGTGTGACCAACATAGCGGAGGCTTCAGACCAATTACTGTCACTAGGAAAGGGACAGGAGAAAGGATCTTCTGCTGACTTTGGCTAGCTTCCCTCCACAAGAGGCCACAGTCTGCACTGAGGAGATGCTCACTGGTCTCCATGAGCTCCAGGTGAGAATTCCTTCACTGACCATCACATACTTTGGTAGGCTGCCTCCAGCTGATTCTGTCTTCACATCTCACAGCCTTTTTTGTCCAGGACTGCACCGTGTGTACTTGCTGCATCTGCAGCAAGCATTCTTCCTCCCTTAGGACCCTCTCTGAGTGGAGCTAGGGTAGATTCCGTTGGCTGCTCCTGACTGGCCTCTTCTCATCAGTCCCATCCTACTCAGTGGCTGTTGTCACCATGTCAGTCTGGTCAGTGCCGTAGCTCTTACTGGCCACTAGCACCTGCAGGCCTCCCTGGCCCTGCCTGTCTCTGGAAGAGATCATTCTGCATGCCCCTGGAACCTCCACTTCAAGCCACCTTTTCCCGTGCATGCTGCAGAGTCTGGAGCTGCAGGTGGCGCAGTGCTTGCCCTCCCAGCTGCATGTCTCCCTGCCTCCTGAACTGTACACAAGAATTTTGGAACATGCCTTCATGTTTGAGACAAGAGTGCCTCCCTTGCTTCCCCTCACCTAGTCAGCAGGAAATACTCACAGAGAGACAGCAGAGCCTGGGGCTCTTCATTGCCCCTCTACAATACAAGCAATAGAAGGGAAAGGTCCCAGCTCTGTGTGAGCTTGAAAGGCTGCCCGACCCTGGATAGGGAGTGGAAGGGAGCCTGCTTGGCTGACTCACATAGTCCAGTGAGCATAGAGCAGAGCGAAGACTATGAAGATGGCCACCGAGAGTAGCATGTTCTTCCGGTTCTCTTGTCGAAGCAGCTTTAGCTCCTTCTCTGGGAGGGAAAAGATGGAAACAAAACAACAGTGAGGCCCACCTACTGCTACCTAGATGGACATTCTGATGCATCCTTCCAGCCACTGTTGCACCCCAAAACCTGGCTCTGTCCTTGATCTGCCCAGACCCTCATAATTCTTTAGCTAGATTTAGGCCTAAGAGCAGGCCTGACTTGCTCAACCACTTCTGTGAGTACAGTACAGTATGTGTGAGGCACCCCTGAAAGCCTTTGCAGGCGCCCTCTCAGCCAGGCTAAGGAGAGCTCTGCAGTGCTCATCCATCAGGAGTCTCTTCAGGACAGCTGGGCCTCTTTGGGCTCACACAGCTGAATTCCTGATGCCTGAAGGTACACTAGATGGTAGCCGATATTCTTCAGCTACATTCATACCCAGTCACCACTGTGTACAGGTTCTACCTTGCAAAGCTACACGGATGTCCTGGCCACCACCTCTATCTGTGCAATGGACTAAGAGGAGGACTGCCAGCCAGCTTTGGGCTGAGTAGAGATGGGATGGGACACATCTGAAGAGCTCTCTGCAGACCACAGTCCTTGCCTCAGGGCAAGGGGTACTGCGCTCTCTACCTGGCTCTGCTTCCAGCACCCAGAAGGTGGCAGCATTGCTCCACCCACAGAATGCCTTTCCTGCCCCAAGTAAGGACTATCCCCTGCCACACCCAGTCTAGGTTGTTCTGGTGGGGTGGGGCATGAGAGGCAGAATCCAGAATCTATGGATTTGGGCCTTTCTTTTGTACATGGCCCAGACACCCCAAAGAATACCCCTTGCTACTTCTTCCTCCTTTGGACAAATAAAAATAAAAACATTTTCTTCCCAGGAGCCAGAACCAGGCTGGCAGCAGGAGGGAACTTTCTTACCATACTTGGAGGCTTTGTTCATGAGGGTGTTTTTCTCCTTCTCCAGAGACCTCCTGTAGGGAAGGAGTTTACAGCTCAGACCCTTTTCTCCTGTCTTAACCAGAGGCAGTAATTCTTGTCTGTTTGAACAAGGAGGTCAAAAACTATGATCTTAGGGCATTAGGGCACAGGAGTTGAAGCTCAAAAGTTAGGGACCATTCTGCCTTGGCTTAGAGGGTCGTGACTGGACAGGGGTATTACCTGTCCTCAGGACTCAGCTCTGCCCTGTAGAGCTGGGAGGTCACAGCCTCCAGGTCCTTCCGACACTGGGTCAGCTTTTCCTCTAGCCCGTCAATCTGAAAGAGACAAAGACACAGTCCCACTGCTTTCCTGACGTCCAGGGACCCCGTGTTTGCACTGGCCAGGGCCTAGCATTGCCGCTGACAGAGTGCTTCAAGCTCAACTGCCAGGCTGAGTCCTGGGAAGCAAGAAGTGGCTGTGGCCCGCTTCTGACCCTCCGAACCAGGCACAAGCTGAGGGCGAAGCAGAAGCCCAGGTTAGCTATGTCTCACAAGAACAGGCCACCAGTTGTTTCCACCAGAGCCTGGCACCCTGTAGCACTTGCCCTATGGCGTACTCAAGGGGAAAAGCACTGTAGAGCCAGTACCAGGTCCCAAGCACGCCACATGGTGTGGGAGGGGGTTGAATGTCAAGGGTGCTTCCTTGTAGATAGATATACTACCAGTTCAGTCTGTGTTGTCACGAGAGACATTTTTTTCTGAGAATCAATAAAAATTGGCGAAACAATGCAACTTAAAACCACTTCTATTTCTCTCTGATATGGCTCTTGGGCAGAAATGTTGCCTATCACCAAGGTCAGCAAAACTCAATGGCAAAGTAGTCAAGCTCCTGAAAGCTGGAGCTGCCAGGCGTACCTTCTCCTGTTTGTCAGTTCAGAGCTGTGATCTTAGAGAAAGTACCCACGTTGTGGGAAAACGGTTTGTAAAATGCTGGGCAGGGCTATCCTCACCTGTGTGCCATGTCATGCACCTGGCCTTCACGTGGTCTCCAGGTGGCTCAAGTGGTCTCTGGCTGGGTCTAGGCTGGCTGCCTAGCTCTTTGCTTTTTGGTGGCTGGATGTGTTGAAGGCTCATTAAGGTCCCTATAACTCTTTTTCCATCTCCGACCTCACCCACCCTAACCAAATCCCCAGGAGAGACTGCAAATGGAAGGATAGGGTTCCCTAGATGGAGTATTTTTTCTGAGGAGTCACAGGCCCTTCTGTTGGTCTCAGCCCCACTCCTTATTGGAGCTACCCCTGGAAAAAACTTTCCTCTTAAGCAGGCTGCTCAGAGTCTGGATGTCCCAGACCACTAGTCTGGGGCTGCGAATCAGGAAAGTCAAGTCCCTGGGCCTCTGCCTTCTTCCCTGGTCAACAGCCATCTCAGACAACAGTGGGTCAACTCCTTTCCTGCAGTGGAGGCAGGAGGGCCCCATGGGTGGGAATAGCCTGCAGAGTGTCCAGGTTACTGCGTGGTTAACTGCCATTTTTCTGCTGATGAATACCAGCCTCAGCCAGTAGACTGAGTGGTCCCCAGAGAAGCCACAAGCCTTCTTTGAACTGCACTGTAGGGAGGTGAACACAGGAGAGCCAGGCTTGGGGACAACAGTCTGATATAGGTACTTCTGGCCACCATGACTGCCTGGCCCCAAGAATGCTTGAGTCCTCAGCTTCTTACGACACCTGCCACCTCTGTGCCCAAAAGGCCTGGTCTGCAGTCTTCTCATCTGTGGCTGGAGTGGCACAAACTGTTAGAAGTTTGTATTACTGACTTCTGAAAACCTTGGGCTCGCTAAAACAAGAAAACAGCTGTGCTTGCACACAGCTAATGCAGCTTGCTCCAGATGTCCAGTTCAGGTTCAGTTCTCCCTGCTGCTCTCTGGGCAGGGCCTGGGGAGGGATGAGGTTAAGGATTCCATCCCTGGGTGCCCCTGGAAGGTGCCCAGGTACCCAAACAAGTGGTAATTGCCCCAGAGCAAAGCAAGGCACTCTTGCTGAGCAGTCTTACGGCTGAGGCTGTGGCCAAGCAGTTCTACCATCATGCTCTGGACAGGGCCTGAGGGGCTGGCAGTCAGGGGCCTTTATCTGAGCAAGCCCAATTTATTTGCAGTTACACTGAATTTCCCCATTTTCATTTGCCACTTTTTAATGAGGCTTAAATGGTCGAGCACAAATCAAGGTTTTAGGGACTCAGTTCTGACCTCCCTCTGTGAATACTTATGTCCTGCTGACAGTTCTGATTCCCTTCTAAATAGTAAGTTCTCCTTACAACTGCCTGTGGGCTGGGGGGAAGGGATGCAGGGGGCTGGGTACTGAGCCTGAAGGAGGCTTTTCAGTAAGCAGCAGATTCATCCTTAGAAGGCAACTAGACACCAGCAGCAGTGGGCAAAGTCAGAAACTGTAGTAATGGGGCAGAGAGTCCGGGAAGCAGGCTGTGGAGACAGGAAGGAATGGTCCTAATGCTGGTTTTAGATGTGACTGGGAGCTACAGAGGTGGCTACAGAACAGACTTAACCCAAAAGACAGGTCAAAAGACTGGAAAATGGACCTTATAGAAAGAAAGTCCCCAGTCGGGGTGTCGGCTCTCAAGCACACGGGTTTTGAACACTATGGCTGCTGAAAGTTCTCCTCAGGTCACTCCCTCCGTGCCCTCAGGCCAAAGGAAGCTAGGCCCGGCAGCCAGGAGCTTTCGGGTCAGAGTAAGGAGACAGATCTCTCAGGAAGATTCCAGATGAGTAGGGTCAGGCCTGGGCCAGCAGTTGGACTGAAAGCTGGAAGCTTAAAAATGGGGTATCATGTGACGTGCAGTACTGGACTCCAGCTGTAACAGGTCAATGAATGGCAGGCTCCTTAAGCCTGCCTGTGCCTCAGGTGACAGACATCTGAGTTGTGAGGGAAGAGCACATCCTGCAGGTGGAGTTTAGTCCCAGCTGCTGTTAAAAGAATGGCGGAGAGAGGAAGACCGTGAGGGCTGTGGGTGGAGGGCGGCGGGGAAGCCCTGCCTCTGGGCAGGCAGCAGTGGGTGGGAGCCTCTTTGGCAGGAACTGTCTAGTCCTTTGTCTACAGAGGGGCAGTAGGGACAGCTGACTCCGGCCTGAGTCAGCCCACCAGCTGGCCCAGAACATGGCACATTGGCAAGCTCTGTAATCTTTTGAGGGGATGATGCTGGGATAGGTTCAAGTGGCAGAGGCCAGGTGTGGGGAACCCCTAGGGTGAGACCGTGAGACCAACAGAGCCCCAGACAGAACTCAACCGAGGCCCAGGGAAGCAGTGGTCTTCTGAAGAAATGCAGGCAGCACAGGGGTCCTAGCACCCAATAAGGCTGGGAGTAGGCTGGGTATCCTGGGGATGTGGCAGAAAGAGGGTCAAACACAGAGATGGGCACTATTCCAGTAGAAAGGGAAGGCCATGGAGCCACCCAGAGCACCTACCTGGCAGAAGAGCGACGGCTGGCTACTCAGATGCTGAGACTAGCCTGGAACTAAAGGGGGCAGCATGGCCCTGGTAAATGAGTAGCCCCTGGTAGATTAAGAAATATCCATGTGCTATACTTATACCCAAGAACAAGGTGGTATCAGAGGGAAGAGGAACCAGTGGCTAAGCAGGCTGGCAGTCTTCTAGAAGGAGCAGGGACCCTGAGACACAAGGGTGGAGCTGGAGTTTCTGAGCTAGCAAACTTCTGGCACTGAGAAGCTTTGAGGTACCACGCAAGCCCCATGGAGCAGTTTGGTATTTAGAGACTAGCCTGGACCCAGCAGTGACTGGGTAGTAGCTAAACCTGTCTGTGTAGGCAGGGGAGTGCAGCAGATAAGGTGGGAAGAGGAGGGCACAACCCTCAAGATTGGGGGAATGGTTACTACATGTGAAGCCTGCACTGTAGTCTGGGTAAGAACAGAGGCCTTGGATATCTGCATCTGAGCAGGACTCAAGCCAGCTGTGCAGCTTAGAGTGTGCTGGGAAGGCAGGAGAACCACTGGAAGTGGCAGTCGGGGCCTCCTGGGGCTCCCTCCCCAGCCCACAGCCCTGAGCACTACGGTCTGCTCCAGGTGAGGGCTGTAGAGCCCCAGCCCCAGGCCAGACTAACAGCCCCTCTCTGACTCAAGAATATAGCCTTACTCCCAGAGCTTTAGGCAAGTCTCCCCGGGGTCCTATGCACTGTAAAACCACTGTGTTAAGAGAAACTGTAAAATTCATCTGAAATCCCCAGGAGGCATCTTTTCAGAGGATGGAGCCTCCAGGAATCAAAGCCCCAAATAGGCTCCTCAGAGGCGGGAACTCGTGCCACTTGCACAGACGCTGCCCCTGCACAGGTCAGGTCAGGCCCCACAGGGTGCCAGCTCCAGGGCTGCAGAAGGAGCATGAGCAGCTTTTATTCCTTTGACAAGCAAGAGTCAGCAGGAGCCACGGGCTCTTCAATGGGAGAGTGAAAAATTGACTACAACACTCAACAGAGCACCTGGACACCAGGAAGGCAATGCCTGGCCCACAGCCTCAGCCACTGCAGCTACCTGAAGGCCAGGCTCTCTACTGGGAAAGGGCAGAGGCTCCCCTGCGGCTTTGTTCAAGGCCACGCAGCCCACTCTGTTTTCTAGGTTGGGAAGAGATTCCTGCCTCTCAAGGGCCTTGGCTCCTGGGAGCTTCTGGCCAGCCAATGACAGGAAGCTGGGGAAGGGCTTGCCTGGGAGGTCAGGCAGTGGCTGGTTGTGGGGCATGCCCCACCCGTCTGGCCAGGAGCTGGCTGGGTACTGAAGACTTAGATGGTGTCATGAGTCAGGGCGAGGACGTAAGCAGCAGCCCACCAGGTGGATACAACACCTGGAACACATCTGCAGCACTGCCAGGTGCCAGGCTTTGTTCTAGACACTCCACACGGAGGAGGAGGGCAAACAACCAGAATCCACATCTTACAGACAGGCACACTTACAATAAGGAAGCAGCTTATCCAGGTGTGTCCCCTAACCCTGTCACCCCACAGTAGAAAACTGTGACTCAGCAGCCTAGGAGGTAACTTCCACCCCATGCTGTAGGATGGGCAGCTGCAGACATTCAGTCTGACTTTCCATCCACCTTGCAAAGGGGCTGTCACTACTGTGCAGAGAGCCAACTCCCAGCAGAGATGGTTAGCAGCTTGGCAGAGGTTACATGGCTGGAAGGCAGTGGGACTTCCACTGGTCCGTGTGCTTTCCTCCAGTCTTCTCCAGCACCCACCCTTCGGGAAAACATCCACAAGCAACAAGGACTAGTGGCATTCGGAAACAGAGTCAGGCACGGCCCCCTGAACCTGTGGAAGTCTGTTGGTCTGGCTTCAAACAGATCTCTACTCAGAATGACCTTGTGCCTGGCTGTGCTCGGTCTCTTTTCACACAACAGATGCGCTGCCTGGAAGGGCCTGCCTGGAATCCGTGTGCTGGGAGATAGAGCCTGGTGTCTGTCTTCATACTAAGCTGACTGTCCCTTCACAAGCACCCTCCCCCACATTGCCACCCTGTCAAAGTACCTTCCCAGTGCACACAGCACACATCTAGTTTGGAGAAGGAAATGTGTGGGCTAGCAGTGCCTGGTAAACCCTCTCCCACCCCATCCCCAAAGGGCATCAAAGCCACCTCCTCTTCTAATTCACTGCCTGGGAAGCTGGTCCAAGAAATCCACTCATTTTCACACATCAGGAGCCCTGGGATGTTTACTGTAATGGGTAAAGGCGATAGACTGCCTCCCCAGATGGTCCCTGGCAATACCACGGGGCTTTCCATCTGTGGCCTCCAAGCCACACAGCCATGTCACAGGGGACAATGTACCTTATCTCCCAGGTAACTAGCTTCAAACCTAAATGGCTAATCCCCAA
This sequence comes from Rhynchomys soricoides, assembly GCA_019843965.1. NCBI lineage: Eukaryota > Metazoa > Chordata > Mammalia > Rodentia > Muridae > Rhynchomys > Rhynchomys soricoides. The sequence goes on along the minus strand of JADRCH010000129.1, from coordinate 668,083 downwards.
GACATTGGTTAAGTGATATTTTTCTGTGGAGGAGGCTCACAGGACTGTAGGTACAGAAAGCAAACCACCAGAGCCCTCTAAATCAATTGGCCTGGTGTAAAGTTTCTCTTCCAGGCAGAGCAGGTGAAGAAAGTGAGCCTCCTACTATCTCATAGGTGACTAGTGACAGTCAAGGGGACCACCCATCTGAACACAAATCACCCCAGCTCATGAGGACGAGGGCTGCAGTGGTCCAGGAGAGCTGCCAAGGTCAGCACAGGTAGGAGCTATGCGGCTTTGGAAGTCCCCCTGCAGGCCAGACCTTGCCCTAAGCCTTCAGCTGCCAAAATGGAATCTGGGGTTTGGTTTCTTTTCTTTCTCTCCAAATCTGTTTTTTGATAAACTGGCAAAAGCTTCTCCATCGATGAAAGGCTCAAAGCACTTTTCAGGAGCTGGCATCCGCCCCGTGCCTTATGAATTCATTAATTAAGACGCTGGCAAACAGCCACTCCACACATGCTGACATCCAGCAGTGTTAGGTAATGAGGTTTTAGTCTCCTGACCCCCGTCAAGTGGAGCGGTGCCAGATGCAGGCTGCCGAGAGAATCACCTGCCCAATATCGACCTGTCGTTTCCACCTGAGCAGGTGAGGCTCATTTAATGGTTAGCAGGCCCCGAACGGCCCACATGCCACTCTCCCAGCAAGGCAGCTCCATGTTAGTGCCCGACCTCAACTCCACAATCACCTGGAATCAACACTGCCTCCAGCCACTTAGGCCAATTGGGTAAGTACTTCCTTCCAGCCAAGATACCGCCTCTCACCCAGTCACAGGAGATTGGGGGCTTTCCCACAGCCTGTGCTCATCCTAGGACTCCTAGACTAACTGTGGCCACAGTTCATGCAGGCTAAACCATTTCTTTCCCGAAGCCTCCACCCGTCCTGTCCTCAGTCTGTCTGCTGAGAACCAGGGGACACTAACTGCTTCCCATGTGCTTTTATTCCTCACTGAAGATACTGCTAGCTGGCCAGTCCAGTGCTGACACTGCACCCTTCTGCTCAGCTCACCTCCACTGCAGATGTTGGAAAAAAGTCTGTTGACAGCCAGGGTCACACACAACTCAGCTTCGGGCAATGAGATGCTCCAGATGTCATCTGGAAGACTCCTGGGAGTTTATGCTTAGCTAGTTAAGAGCCTTGATTTATGGGTGAATGCGATATCTGAGCTATACGGCAGCTGTCTTGTGCCTATGAACACAGTTAAGGGTATGCAGACACACTAGCCCTGCTATTAAGTACTGGCTACTGAACAGAGCTGTGCTTCTGAACCAGGGCAGGAGCATACCCATCATTCCCATGTTCAGTTAGACACACACTCCAGTCTTCTGAAACCCGAAAGACAAACACTTTCCAAACGGACAAGATTTGCGTACTAGGGACCAAATCTAGCCATGTTATCCCTTCAGGATGTCGGCTGGGACTTAGCTCAGCAGCAGAGCGCCTTCCAAGCACGCAGAAGGCACTGGTTCAAACACTATGGAGACAGCAGGGACGCACACTTAGTAACTTAAGGCCAAGTGGCCAAAGGCTGCAGGCCAGTTACTATCGCAGTTCAAAGTGCAGCAAGTTTCCTATCAGGCCAAACTCTCCCTGTCCAATTTGGGGTGGTGACTTCTCATTGCTGAGAACAAACGCTCAGAACCTAACACACAGTCAGTTGTTTCTGACTGAGTCTCACAGGAAGCAGAGCTGGAGAGTCAAAGGGGGGGCTGGCTACCCTAGAGGTGACCACCTGGTACAGCTGGCCCATGTCCACCCCTGGGTGAGGGCCACCTGCTCCGTAATTGTTTCATTACAAGAAGTAAGCGAGGGCTGTTTGCAGGTGCCGAGATCTCACTTGTGGGCTTTTACTGCACTCGTCAGATTAACAAACATTTTTGATTAAATCACCACTTCACTAGCTCTGAGCGCACGACTTTTAATAAGAGGACAATATCTACTGCTACACAGCATCAGTGCACATTCAATACTCAAGACCCGCTGGGGGCAACAGAAGAGGAAGTGGAGAAACAGCCAGATGCCAGGTCTCTTGAAGGCCCAGGGTTACAGGTTTCAAAACCTTGGATATCCCAGCAAAAAAGTCACCTTAGAGACAAAACCAAAGATACCTACACTCTCATACGTTTTTATACCTCTATGTATTTGCCAGTGTTTAAAACACCTATGCAAGCAGCTATAAGAGTGCAGCACTATGAGGGGTAAAATGTGCTGGGGATATAGCTCGGCTCGAGAGGGCTCGCCAGGGTAAATCACAGCTGGTTCTTCAGTCACAGCTCACCAGGCTACACGTTCTCAATACAAAACAGCCTACGGTCAGTCCTGACCGAGTCTTGTATTTGCCCTGAAACGTTACAAGCCAGGTCTCCATGGTCTGCACTGCTCTTGGTTATTTTCTGGGCTCCCCCAAACAGTTCACTAAGCCTTGATCACTAATGGTATTTCCAGCCCAAGGTTCCAGATGCCTCTACAATCCTCCCTAAACAATAGGATCTGGTCTGCCACTGCAATAACCCATGATTTTGGTACCAAGTTCCGCTCGACTTTGCTCTGCTGTTGCTGTGATAAACAACATGACAAAAAGCAACTCGGGGAGGAAAGGATTCACTTCAACTTAAGGTTTATAGTCCATCATGAAGGGAACTCGAGGCACGAACTTGGAGGCAGCAGCTGATGCAGAGACCATGGAGGGTGCTGCTTACTGGCTTGTGGCCCATGCCTTGCTCAGCCTGCTTTCTTATAGAATGCCAGACCACCAACCCAGGGCTGGCCCTGCTCACAATGGGCTGAGCCCTCCCACCTCAAATCATTCCTCAAGAAAATGCCCCACAGATTTGCCCACGGGCCAATGTGATGGAGCAATTTCTTGAAGGTCCTTCTTCTTAGATAACCCTAGTTTGTGTCAGCGAGCCAGCACCCTACCATGCATAAGGCTACAAAATGGTAGATTTGCTCTCACATAAAGCACTAAGAGAATGCACGTTGTGTCAAACACTTCAAAAGCTGACGGTGTAGCTCAATGGTAGATCACTTGCCTAGCAGGCAGGCAGCCCTGGGCTCTTGACCTAGCATAGGTAGGTAGATAGATCGATAGATAGATTGATCTGTGTCTGCCTGACAAAAGACATGAGTTCCTCCTCCATATTACAGCTGTGGAAACATAAGCAGGAAGAAGGGGAGAGATTTAAATGGTTGGGGAGCCAAAGGAGGGACTGTCCATCCTCTGCCACCTTATGCCAGATACGCTCCGGGCACCTGACAGCCACATGGTGAGGAAAGGCATGATCTGCAGGGAGATCTGCTCCCTACTCCATGCCAGCCCCTTCTCTCCTGGTAATTTGGCCACAGCTGAGCACGTGGCCTCTTAGCTAATGAGCCCAGCCCATTTCCCAGCTGCCCTGGCAGGTAGTAGGGCATGTACCTTGGTTCCTAGAAATAGAAAGTGGGCAGTCTGGGCCTAGAGTCCTTAATGTAGTGGGTACTTCTCTATTCTCTCTTTGACGAAGAACATACCAGTGGGGTGGTCCTAATCTTGCTGATAAGATGGCAGAACCCCAGCAATCAAAGGGCTGTGGACCGAACATATGCCGATTCCTCTTCTTCCGAAGAAGGGGGTTTTCGTTTTTTGAGCTCATTCTCACTAGTGTCTACACTGACCTTAAACTCCTGAGCTTCCTCCCTCAGTCTTCTAAGCACACAATTAGCTTTAAATAAGGTCTCACCGGAGCTGCTACACTCATACTGTCCATGGCTGCTTTCCTATTAAGACAATTTATATGGTCGCTATATTTTTTGTGTGTGTATTTGAGTCAGGATCATACGTGGCACGGGTTGGGCTGTGAAAGTCTTGAACTCCTGATCTCCCCTCTGTTTCCCAAGTGCTGGAATTACAGGCATATGTCACCATAACTAGCCATGATAGTTAATTTTTTTTCCCAGATTTATTTATATTTTATGAATGTTTCGCTTTTATGTTTGCGCACCACACACATGTCTGGTGTCCAGAGAGGCCAAAAAAGGACATCGGATCCCCCTGAACTGGAGGTAGAGAGATTGTGAGCTGTCACGTGGATGGTAGGAACCAAGCCTGGTCCACTGCAAGAACAGCCAGTGCTCTTAACCACTGGACCATCTCTCTAACCCCAGAACTTACATTCTTTAAAATTAAGCAAACATTAATTAGCAAATACTGAAGTGGGCTGGGCTTCCATAAAGCTGTGGTCAATGTTTTCATCAACTGACCCATATACAACATTCCCTGATGTTTCTGTTACAGAGATCTTACTTAATAAACGGACGGTTCTCATTAGCATTGAACTCACTGCCCAAAGGACCTCAAAGTGCCAAGTTGTTTCACGCCTGAAAAATGGTTTACTTAGCAAACCGTTATCCCTCTAAGCCCCCCACCAGAGTCCTGAAACACTAGACAGCATTTTAGCGCTGTGCTTACGGATCCCTTGAAGTAGCAAAATCACCAATAAAGAGCACAAAAATGCAAAAACCATGGCACTAGAAAGCCCATAAAAAGGACATTTGTTAGGACAGCTCAGATAGGGCAGAGCCGCACTCGCTCAGCCTCGGCTGGAAATGTGGCTCTCGGGTGACTTCAGTGTGTGGCTACTTTCTTTTCCAAATATGCTGGCACTGATCTCAGGGCAACAGATCCACCACAGCCAGGAGGCAAATTTGGAGTCTGTGAATAAGACTGGAGAGATGCAACAAGAGACACCCATCCTAAGCACAAAGCCTAAACTAGGTACTGGTTCACTCTTTCTACATGAGGTCTGCTGTTCTCTACTCCAGGGCTTTTGGATTCTTGAAGCTTCTGAGTTTTGGGGTTTCTGTTACAGCAGCTCACTGTGCTCTACTACAAGCTGTCAAGTCAATGCCCCTGCCCAGGATACTGTCGGCTTATTTCACTCACCATGCACGCTTTAGGGTATTTTTTTTTAGAACCTACCAAGCAGGCCAATACCCAGGTGGGAAGGCGAAGCTACTGCAATCATCTCCTGCTGTTAAAATTCCTTCCCAAGGAGAGACGAAAGCATTGGCTACCCCTCCTTCAAAGGTCCCAAGGATGAACTAAGGTACAATTCTGACTAAGTTCACCCTATGAGTTTATTGGGCATCTTTAGAGAATGAGGAGCTGCCTACAGGGGTGTGGTGCTCCTTCCCCCAAAACCCACACTTGGAAGGCCTTTCTTTACCCAACAGGGATGAGGGCTTCTCCACATCCAGTGAAATGGAGCCTCCTTCTCTAGCCTGCCCCGAGACCGTGTGCAATTAAATCAGAGGTGCACACCACAGGTGGTACGGGCAGAGGCTGGACACTTCCGGTGAGAATCTGCGACCATGCCCAACCCTCCAAGAGTAAACGGCCAACAGGCACAGTCGGGATGATCTTTTTGCAGGTAGACACAGCTGAACTTCCTTAGATGTAGGTTGTTCGGCTCTGCGGACAGTCATACACAACACCTGCATTAGCATGGACACACACAGCTTATCTAAAACACATGCTCAGGTCCTACTGAGATGAAAGAAATTGTCATATCTCCACTTCTGCAAGCTGTCTGATGAGTCTTGGCAAATCACTGAGTAGGTAGGTAGTCTGTGGAAGGATGCCCCTAGGGGTGTCCAGTATTTTGACATTGAAGTCTGACACTGACATCTACAAACATTCCTAGATGTAGAGGTGTTTACCTATGGCCTGAGGGCCCAGGCTAAACATGCCGTCGTTGAAACTGAGAGGAAACGAGTCTCCACTTCCGGGAAGCCCACCAGCGCATCATTCTCTGCTCCATCACCTACACCACTTTAAGCTGGCTTCCGCCTTTTTGTTTCCTTTCCCTCTTTGGGGCACGGTGTTGCTCTGAATCCCAGGCTGCCTTTAAACAACAGCAGCCTTAGATCTCTGAGTCCTGGGACTATAACCATGCATCACCATGCCCAACCCCTGAGTTCCACGTAGACCTCAGTCCCCTCGTCTACACCGACATGACAGACATGCAAAGATTCACTGAGCATGTATCAGATGGCTTTCTTTCCACGCACGGCAAACTATTTTAAAGACCTTCCCTAACGCCAATTCTAGGAATCTTTGCAGATTTCCAAAGAGCCTCAAAGCAATATCCAAGCTACAAGTCTGATACCCCACAGGAAAAACTTCCCATATCTCGAGACGTTTAAGCCACTAGCAATATACTGGATAATGGACGACGCACACTCATCCTTGATTGATGGTCCCCTCACCTTCAGGTCCCTAACACCTTTGGTACCCACTTGTCCCTTTCGGCTAAAGTCTCCCCTTAGTTTCCGAGTCTCTTCCCTTAGAATACCCACTATGCCTGTCTTCTTTAGGGCTCCCCTGACCTCTGAGTTCTCAGCTCTTGGGCTCTCTAATCACTGCCTCCCTTATCCTGACCCCTCACCTCCGGAGGCTTTCTGGGCCCTCTCCCTTCACAGCCTCTCCCAAAGCCACGTCGCCCTCGTTTCCTCCCTCTGGCCCTCGACCTCGCAGCCGCGGGGCCTATCGACGCCCCCTGCGTCGGAACATAGTGGTTAACCAAGTATCCCGATCCCGGCTTCTCCCCTCACCTCCTGAGCGACGCGGAGATTCTCCCGCTTCTTTTTTGTCATATTGCTTGCTGTGTCCCAGCGCTGGACAGCCCACTTAGTCACACTGCGCACGCGCAAATCCTCGTGCTTCTTTTTCATTGGCCGGCGCGGCGGAAGGAGGCGGGGCTACTGCAGTCGCCATCTTGTTGAGGGGCGCGTCCATCCTGCAGCGACCATGTTTGTGTGGGGCGGCCTCAGCGGATCAGATGAGCAGAGAAGCAGTTTCTGGTCTACCTGTGGGTGGAGACCTCTTTACGTACTTGAGAGCCTTTTCCTTTCTTTCCTTTTTTTCTTTTTAAACATCTCCTTTCTTCTTGTATCCCTTAGGGCATCCCTGCACAGTTTTTTAGAACAACCTCATTCAAATTTTGTCCCTTCTGGGAGTCTCAGCCTGCAAGTCTTGTTCCTTCAGTCCCAACTTGAACTGCTCTGCCTTTTGGGATCTAATATGGCCTTGCACTATGAATCCTTTCCGTCGTGTGTTCTTATGCATTAGCTTGTTTTCTGGTGAGCCTGCAAACATGACCAAAAACAGGAAGGCAAGCAGCGTGCATGTTCAGCCTGGGTGTTACTAGGTCTTGCCTTTTGTTTCTGGGTATTCCTTTATAGGCTTGTTCATGCTTAGTATTTTAGAGTGTTTAGACCTGTGGACTTTAAGATGTTTTGTCTAAGCCGGGCAGTGGTGGCCCACGCCTTTAATCCCAGCACATGGGAGGCAGAGGCAGGTGGATCTCTGAATTCGAGGCCAGCCTGGTCTACAGAGTGAGTTCCAGGACAGCCAGGGCTACACAGAGAAACCCTGTCTCGAAAAAACCAAAAAGAAAAAAAAAAGAAAAAAAGATGTTTTGTCTATAATCCTACCACAGAACCCAGAACTGTGACCAAAGGGTTACAAGTCAGTACCTTTAGCATCTGTGAACTGCTGTGGGTTCCTTTTTATTTTATTTTATTTTTTTCCTTTTCTGTAGTCTATTTGATTTTTTTAAAAAAAAAAAAGTTAGCTGAGCATGCTGGGATTTACATGTAGTCTCAGTTATGTAGGATAGTGAGGTGGGAGTGTCATTTAGAGCCCACAGTTTTGAAATCAGCCTGGACAATAGTGAAGCCTCAACAATAATAATAATAATAAATTTTAAAATAAAAAAATTTATGGTGTGGCAAAAAAAACCTAAAAAGTAGGTAGATGTGGTCTGAAAGAGTGGGGATGTGGTTCAAAAAACCCTGCCATAGATACCACCAGGTAACTACATCCCATCCTTGTGTGGGACATTATCTCACAGAGCAGAGCCTCTCTGTCCTGCACAAACAGCTCTGTCCTTCCATGTCTCTTTCTAAAGATAAATTTGCCCCCATGGAATTACTAGGTCAAAGACGATGAGACCAGAATCGAAGCTCCCTGTTTCTCACTCAGTTATCTCCGCTCCTGAGCCCGTTTCTCTGTGTGAATAATAACCCCACCTCAGTATTCGGAGGAGGAAAAAAATGTTTTCAGATCTGTGTTTTCTTCTTGATAGAGCCTTTGAGTGATGGTGCTGGAAGGGACCCGAGATACCATCTCCCTTGGCCGCCTGACTGTGACCCACAGAGGGGACAGGTAGTAAATCCTACCTAAACAGGACGCAGGCTGTTGAAGTTGTTTAGTGCAGTTCTCAACTTAACACTGGTCACAGGAACATCTTACCCGAGAACAGTGTCTATCAGCTGTCAATCAACAACCCTTATTGTCAGAAAACCCTTCCAGCATTGGTTCTGTCCCAGAAAAAACAGACTCTGCTTCCCAATTATCACAGGCTCTGGCTCAGGGGAGGTGAGAAGATGAGGAGGAGAAACTCTGTGTTCTTTTAGAAGTGACTCCTTCTGTGTTTCTCTGGCACCAAGAAAAAGGCACAGAGCTCTGGGTGTGCCTCATGCCGGTCTCATCCCAGCTCCGGGCAAAGTCAGGAAACCTCTCAACTTCTGTGTTTTTTTTCAACAGACTTCTTCTTCTGGGTCAGATGATGGAATGAAATACTCAAGACGAGAGACTGGAGAGAGGGCACCGCAGTTGTTAAGAGCATTTTGGCTCTTGCATGGGACCTCGGTTCCATTCCTACACAGTGTTTAATGACAACGTGTAACTCCAACTTCATAGCATCCGACACCCTCTCCTGGTGTCCTCGGATGCTGCCTACACATGGTGGACAGTCAAAACACGCAGGCAAAATTCCCAAGCACATAAATAAGGTAAATCTTTTTTAAAAAGCCAGGTGCTGGCTTTTAAAATCCCAGCCCTTGGGAGGCAGAGGCAGGTGGATCTCTGAATTCAAGACCAACCTGGTTTACAGACCAGGACAGCCAGGGCTACACACAGAGAAACCCTGTCTCGGAGGAAAGATAAAAACAATGGACTGGAACCAAAGTCTCTGAGGATTATAGTAAAAGGGGGACCTTTACGGTGAAACCATCCTGGACTCGACCACACCAGTATTATTTTACAGCTATATAAAGTAGCAGTGTGGTGCAAGGCACTTTCATTTTCCAGACCTCAGATTTCACATCTGCTAAGGGTCATCATGCCAGGTGTGGAAGGTCCCTGTGCGATCCGCTAAGAAGTTGCAGCTGCAGAGTGAGTTATCAGGAGAGTCCACAGGACTGAGGAGCCACCAGTTGCTGCCATTTGTTTTCTTGTCTTGAGCCTGGTTTCTGTGAGCCTTCATGTTCCTATAGGGCATTTGCCTATAGTTTGAGTTTGAGGCAAATGCCTGGGGTGTGGAGTTCACTGCAGCTGGTAGCCGCATGCACAGGCATCTCTCCACCGAGGGGGTCCACCCTCTCTCTTACCGTTTGTCCTTGAGCTGGAACCGTCAGTCACAGTTTGATGTCTCAGGGCAACACAAATTGTGTTGATGGTGTGATGGGGGTAGAGGCTGTGGGCATCCAGGTAATCCACCCAGGTTTTAACACACTCCTCCCAACCCTGGCAAGTACAGAGACTTTGTTGCTATTCCCACAAGGGCTCTTCACTGAGCTTTACTGCAGCCTGACCTGGCAGTCCTACCCAGGACCAGATGGAGTCCTGGGGGATGGCGGTCTGCATGTGCATCTTTGTTCCCCAGTGAGCTGTGGTCCTGAGCTGTCTTTTTGAGGGTTTTGGAGTGGCTAAGGCAAGTAGAACATGGACATTGATGGGCGGGAGACCTGGGTCGCTTCTGGAAGGTTCTCATGGCACAGCCTTGGGCTGGTCAAGCCTCCCCCTGTGATTTTCTTTCTCTGCAAAATGGACAGAGCCGAGAGAGCTCGCCAGCTTAGACACCCCACCATTCTGCTTTCGTGACCCTGTTGTTTGAAAGGTGCCCAGACATAAGGCACAGGGATTAACTGGAAGGTAGACATATGCTGTAAGAACAAACTCATCATTGCCTCACGATATCTTTAATCTGGTTAGAGAGACAGACTGACAGCAGGAAGTAGCGAATGCCAGGTGTGGTAGAATTAAATGCCAGCTGCCTGGTACTTACTGCTGCTGCATTAGTGACTCCAACAGAAGCAATAGAAGAGTGCCCTGGGCATCTGGGGTGGCTTGGCAGGGGCACTAGGTCAGAGGGCACAGATGAGACTGCATTGAGCAGTGATGGGAGGGGATCCCAGTTGGCAGAGAATGCCAGAAAGAGCCCTCTCCAACTTTGGGTACCAGCGCTACAGAAGCTGGCCTCAATTCAAGCTCCAGATAGTTCCTTCCATGGTCCTCCTCATTCTGGACTTGCCTGAACTGTGAGACCCAGGCTCCCATCCTCAGCAGTGCCCCGAGGGAGGCTTTTCAGGGCAGGGGCGAGCGAGCGAGCCGCATCGTTCACTGTCAGAAGCACTTAAGGCAGGAAATGAAGTTTCGTAGGTAGTTTAAAAATACAGTGGGAGCTGATTTATGTTTGAATTTTGTTCCAGGGCAGCAGATCATAGCCCAAAGTTCTGAGGCAAAGGCAGCGGTGTCTTTATGGGCTGCTCGGATGGGTTTCATATCTTTGTGGTTTTTATATGTTTCAGCTAAGCCAAGATGCTGAAACCTTTTTTTTTTTTTCACTGTACTTCACTGGGGGAATCTTGTATATACCATGGCTTAGATCCATCTTCATTTTGAATATATATATATTTCTTATCTGGTGCCCAGTTCTTAGTCAAATGAAATCAAATAATAAGTAGATAACCTGACGTTGAACACAAAAGAATGAGGAATTGTTGAAAGTACAGAAATTCAGATTATTTGATCCCTTGGTATCCTTTTTGAAGTTTTCTAAGACAGTCTCATGTAGCCCAGGATGACCTTGAATTTACTAGGTAGCTGGGCATGACCTTCAACTCATGATCTTCCTGCCTCTACCTCCCAAGTGCTGAGATTAGATTACTGGCATGTAGCATTGTGCCCAATTTTATGCATCAAACCCAGGGCTTCATGCCTACTAGGCAAGCACTCTACCTCCTGAGCTAAGCCTCCAGCCCCTCACTGGCCTCTTGAGAATGTCAGCCCTGTGGTCTGGTCTTGGGGCTCCCTCCCCTTCTATGATTGACAGGGCTTTACATTCTCTTCAGACGGAAACCTGTTTTGGGACCTTGAGTCTCCACGTTGTCGGTTTCCCTGGCTCTCCTCATGATTTCATTGATATTTATTTATTTATTTATTTATTTATTTATTATTTTTGGTTTTTCGAGACAAGGTTTCTCTGTATAGCCCTGGCTGTCCTGGAACTCACTCTGTAGACCAGGCTGGCCTCGAACTCAGAAATCGGCCTGCCTCAGCCTCCCGAGCACTGGGATTAAAGGCGTGCGCCACCACTGCCCGGCGAAGTGGGTATTTTTATTCGACGTGTGCAGGTGTTTTGCCTGCATGGATGGCTGTGCCCCACATATGGGCCTGGTGCTCTTGGAAGCCAGCCGAGAGCCTTGGATCCCTGGGAACTGGAGTTACTGAAGGTTGTGAGCTGCAGTGTGGGTGCTGGGAACTACATCCTGGTCCTCTGAAAGAGCAGCCAGTGCTTGTTCCTGCTGCGCCATCTCTGCAGAGTGACAGTATCTATTTTTGGCTTACAATATGATGAACATTTCACTAAGATACCTGGAATCCTTTTTTTTTTTTGGAACACAAAAGAACCTGAATAAATCAATAAATGCATCCCGTGTTTGTTAGTGTGACACTTTATTCTTCTTCCGAAAGCAGTTTCTGTATCCATTAGCTCTGTGGGTAAGGAAGGGAGAGCTGGCTTTGACACCCCCGTTTTGCAGAAAAAGGAATGGAGTCTGTCTGTAAGTAAGGTGGCCTGTGGGAAAGGGCAGAGGTGCTCCTCATGCGTAGAGGACCAAATGACTCCCTTTGAAGAAGACAAGAGGATGTAGCTAGCAGCTAATTAGGTGGCTTTTAAAACATCCCTTAAAATGTATTTATTTAGTACGTTGTAAAATATGTGTGTGAGCATGTATTCGGAAGTCAGAAGACAACTTACAGGAGTCAAATCCCCACCCCCACCCCCCCCATGGGTGTTGGGGTTCGAACACAGGTCGTCAGACTTGGCAATGGGTGCCTTTGCCCACTGAGCCACCACAGCAGACTCTTAGCAGATGTTGATGCTTTGGTGCTGCCTGTCGGAAAGCATACAAACTGGGGTGAGCTGGCTTTAGAAACTATCCGAGAGCCGTCTTCAACGTTGACATCTCCTCTGGTGACGTTCTCAGGGCACATAGGTGGCGGTTGACCAATCTGGGCTGTCAATCATGGAGCCACACAAACACCTGTATGGTGATTAGTTCAGAGGGAGACCACGTGACCTTAACTGAGCCAGCCAGAGCCCTTCCTTGAGATGACCCACCCATCTGCAGCTAGGTGCTATCCCTTTCCTGTTGGAGTGACTGAAATGGAATCCTGTAACTGCTGGCAGCTGTGTTCTCTTGTCACTGGAGAGAGACAAGGTCCTGAGGAGGCAGGTGGCATTTGGTACAACCCAGAGAGAACTCTGGGGATGGCAAAAACCCGAGATCCACATGGCTCTGCGTCACCCTTGCCTCTTCTAGAACGTACACCAATAAATCCTTACTCTTAACTTTTTGAGGTGGGTCTCTTTCATGGAGCCAAGGCTGTCCTTGAACTCACTATGTAGCTGAGGATGGCCCTGAACTTCTGAAGCTGCTGTTACTTCCTGAGAGTTAGATTGAGAGCATGCCACCTCACCTGGTTATATGGTGTGTGTGTGTGTGTGTGTGTGTGTGTGTGTGTGAAGTCAGGGACTAACTTGCTGGAGACAGTTCTTCCCTATGACCATGTGGTTCTGGGAGATTGAATCTGGTCACTAGGGAGCAAACACCTTTACCTGTTGAGCCATCTCACAAGCGCCAATTCCCTCTTGATTTGAGCTGGATTTCTTTCTTTTAGAGTATAGAGATTTCGTGTTTTTTTTTTTTTTTTCAAAGATTTACTTATTTATTTTATTTTATGACTACACTGTAGCTGTCTTCAGACACACCAGAGAGGGCATCGGATCCCATTACAGATGTTGTGAGCCTCCATGTGGTTGTGGGATTTGAACTCAGGACCTCTGGAAGAACAGTCAGTGCTCTTAACCACTGAGCCATCTCTCCAGCCCTGATTTCTTATTTTTTTATTCTTTTTCTTCCTTCCTTCCTTCTTTTTTTTTTCCCCAAAAAACCTTTTATGTTAAGGCTTACTTATTTTTATTTTATATGTGTGTTTGCCTTCCATGTACATACATGCACCATGACTGTGCCCGGTGCCTAAGGATGCCAGAGGAGAGCATTGGATCAATTAGATCTGGAGTTATGGATGGTTGTGAGCTGCCATGTGCTAGGAACTGAGCTCTGGTCATCTACAAGAGCAGAAAGCGCTCTTCACTGGCCGAGCCATCCCTAGCCATCCCGAGCCATCCCTTCTGCCCTTTCCCAGAGATTCCTTGAATCATGTTTTGGACTGAGGTTCTTGTCCTTTTTTTGTTGTTTGTTTGTTTGTTTTTGTTTTTTGAGAAAGGGTTTCTCTGTGTAGCCCTGGCTGTCCTGGAACTCACTCTGTAGACCAGGCTGTCCTCGAACTCAGAAATCCGCCTGCCTCTGCCTCCCGAGTGCTGGGATTAAAGGTGTGCGCCACCACTGCCCGCTCAGGTTCTTGTCTTCTCATTTGTTTTTTCTTTCCTTCCTTCCTTCCTTCCTCTCCCCCATCCATGATGCTCCTCAGGCTGGGGAGAAGGCTATTACAAGCACTTCCAGAGGACCTGAGTTTGGGTCCCAGCATCCACTGTCTGTGGTTCCACCTCCAGAGGATCAGATGTCTCTGACCTCCCAGGCATTTGTACTCACGTGCACACACCCGAGTGTAGATTTACCCATCTCATGTAACCTAAAAAAATAATAAAAATAATTGCTTTTTTAAAAAAAGATGTGTCTTGGAGAGAGGCTTTGGGCTCCCAGATCCACAAGTCAGACCCCCTGAGTTCAGTTTTTTAGTGGCTTAGACTTTGGGGTTCACGCTTGATGGTCCGGGGGGGGGGGGGAGATATCCAACCCTGCTGTTCATCAGCTATGTGATGCTGGGTAAGCTATTTAAGTCCCGGGCCTCAGTCTCTTCATCTGTGAAATGGGGACATCAAGAGGAGAAGAGCTACTTAATCAGGTACATTTGTGATGAAAGCCTGGGTTTCACACATTAAATGCTTTTGACACTGACCTATACCTCAAAGCTCGCTGTGTAGCCTGGGCTACTTTTAGGCTTCTAGTAATCCTTCTCCTTTGGCCTCTCTAGTGCTGGGACTACAGGCACACATCACCATGTCTGGCCTGAATACGATTCTTGTTAAGATTCAAGCGTGCTCAACCTGTGACCTGTGCGTCAGGAGCACCCTGGAACCTGAAACAGCTTAGAATACAAACTGACACAAAATGTCAAACCATTATGAGATTTAAAAAAAAAAAAAAATTGGAACAATACAGAGATTAGCTTGGCCCCTGCTCAAGGATGACACACAAATGCGTGAAGCATTCCATATTTAAAAAAAAAAAAAAAAAGCCAGGAGGTGGTGCACACCTTTAATCCTGGCCCCTTGGGAGACAGAGGCAGGTGGATCTCTGAGTCAGAAGCTAGCCTGGTCTACAGAGCGAGTTCCAAGACAGCCAGGGCTACACAGAGAAGGCTTGTCTTGAAAAACCAACCAACCAGCTAACCAACCAAGCAAACAAACAAACAAAAACCTTCCATTACATGGCTCTCGAGGAAGAACTTTATAAGCAGCACAGTGACATGATGTCAAAGGTCAAACACTCCTGATTGCCAATAGCTATCACACCACAACCACAGCTCAATTATTTTGCATCATTTTACGCTCACTCTCTCAAACCTCCCCATGCATGAGACAGAATATATGGGTCTGGCTAAAGAAAGCCGATGTTTTGCAGGGGCGATGGCCCCGCCCAGGCTAGACAGCAAACAGAGTCCGGACTGTTGGAGTCGAACCCAGAGCCATCTATCTCCTTTGGGCCGCACTTCCCAAATGACAGCCGTGCTGGCTGCTGTCAGGAAGCCAGTTTAGTAGCTTATAAAGGGCACCGTCCCTGGAGGCACAGAGTCCATTAGAGAAGCCAAATCCTTTCCGAAGGCTGCTCGGTGAAGACAGAGGATGGGCTCTGGAAAGACGCCCAGAGTAAAGCCTGCTTAAGCTGGCATGCCCAGGCACCTCCAGCCAGTGTCTACCCACCCTCTTCTCTTCCCTCCTGCAGGTCACCCACGTCTTACATACACAAGTTTCTGGAACCCAGATGTCAGACCCAGGGCTAATAGAACTCTCTCTTACTCATCCACTGAACACACATTTATTAAGCACCTATGGTATGCCAGGCATAGCCAACCTAATGGCTCAACAGACCCGAATCGCATCTCTCATTGAACAGAATAGAAAGGCGGGTCCCCAGAGGGATGATTGCTTCCCTAGAGATGACAGAGAATTAGTAACTTTCTTAAGGAATCTTCTAGAAAGGTCTGTATCCCTCACGATAGTCTTGCTCTCCTGAGGCTGATATGAGCAGAACTTCTTGGTCACAGCTGATTGGACCAGAAGGTAATAGTTGACTGAAGCTGGGCCAATCAGATTGTACCTTCCAGGAGTCTGACTCAGGAAGGGGGAATGGTTAAATCCCCTGGAGTGGAGCTGGAGGGGATTTACAAGAGGTTACAAGGCACCTGACATGGGTGCTGTGAACCAAACTCAAGTCCCTTGGAAGAGCGGTGTGGACTCCTAAGTGCTGAGTCATTTCTTCTGCCCTTATTTATTTAGTTAGTTAGTTATTACTATATCTGATTTTTCGAGACAGGGTTTCTCTGTGTAGCCCAGGCTGTCCTGGAACTCACTCTGTAGACCAGGCTGACTTCGAACTCAGAGATCCGCCTGCCTCTGCCTCCCGAGTGCTGGGATTGAAGGTGTGCGCCATCACCACCCAGTCTAATTCTTAATTTTTGATGAGAGTATCTCTGTGTTGCCCAGGCTGTCCTCCAACTTACAATCCTCCTGCTTCAGCCTCCCAAGTACTGAGATTACAGGCGGATACCATCACACCTGCTGTAAGAGTACTCCAAATAAGCCTGTGGGCCATCCGCTGGCAAGCTTGATGACCCGAGTTCAATTCCTGAGCCTTGCACGGTGGAAGGAGAGAACCACCTCTGGAAGTTGTCCTCTGACGACCCTCCCTCCCCCACTAAATAATACATGTAAAAACAAATATAATTAAAGAAACAAAACTTAGGTCCAGCTTGGGTTCAACAGAGGATCCCCAGCTGAACTCCATGCTTTCCCATCATGCTAACTGGGAGAGAAGATGGTCTCCACACTGACCTCTCAGAACCTAGCCCCTCACATATGAATTTTGAGATGCTTAACATATTCCCATGATCCAAAGGGGTTCTCATCACTACAGGGATGGCATCGTTGGGATATGGCCTGAAATGTGGAAGTGATGGGGTGTGGCTCTGGGGTGTGGCAGAGCACAGTGATAGAAGCCACAAGCCCTTGTGCCAGCCTGACCAAGTAAGTCAGTTAACTCTGGGGCCTCCCACCAGCACTATGTCCTGATGGGATATTGCCCTCAGTCCCTTCCTCCGCTGCTGATCACTGGTGTCCGATCTCCGGGTTTTCACAGCCTCCAATATGCATAAAGCACTCAGAAAAGCATGAAACAAAGCCCTTTTTTGGTGTGTGGATAACATCTTTTCTTTTTAGTTAGAATTTGCCAGCAGATCTTTGCCAGCGCCTCAGAGGTGAGCTTCTTCTCACACCTCTGTAGCCACTTCCATTCCCCTGAGATCTACCTTGGACTGATCACATTTTTTTCCCACTGAATAAAAACAAGTTATATTCAAAGCCTTTATGGGCCAGCCACATAAAAAGCCGTCTCTGCCTTTGGACAAGCCTTGATGTGTGTGTTGAACCTTTGACAAGGTGTCATGTCTGCTCTTATGTTCCCCCAGGGCAGGAGACAACCAGCTGATTCTAATTCCCATCATACCTTCCTGTCTAGTTGTCACCTACGCACCTACTGTGTGCTGTGCTCTGTAGCGTGGCAGGACGAAGGGACAGTCTGCGGAGCATCAGACACTAGGCAGCATAGGTATTCAAGGACACTCAGCCGGTGTGTACACTGAGTCTGCGGGTGTGGTTGAGGCAAGTGTCAAGGTCGAGGCCCAGAGGCAGGAAACAGAAGAAGGAGTTGGTCGGGCAATGTAATTTCACACCCATCAGCTCACAGACATCTGACAAATTTAAGTGTTGACAAGGATGTGGGGCCATGGAAACCCCATGTCATGGGCAGTGGAGTGCAAATTGGTATAAAACTTTGGGAAACAAAGCACTAAAAAGTTGAAGGTGCCAGGGCCTGGGGATACGGCTCAGCTGGTAAAATGCTCACCGTGGAAACGCAAGGATCTAAGACTGACTCCCAGCATCCACATAAAAAGCCAGACGTGTTGGGGAGGCAGAGACAGACAGATCCCTAGGGCTTGCTGGCCAGCCAGTCAAGATTAATAGACGGGGGCTGGAGAGATGGCTCAGTGGTTAAGAGCACTGACTGCTCATCCAGAGGTCCTGAGTTCAATTCCCAGCCACCACATGGTGGCTCACAGCCATCTGTAATGGGATCTGATGCCCTCTTCTGGTGTGTCTGAAGACAGCTATAGTAGACTCATGCATAAGATAAATAAATATTTTTTAAAAAGATTAATAGATGGGATCCAGACACATGCACATATGTACACTCGTGTGTACATGCACACACACACACACACACACACACACCTTAACCATCATCCCACATGTATCCGTAAACACACAAACACACACATGCAAAACAGACTTGAAGATGCCACTCCGCATATTTGTTGACATATGTAAACATGTTTCCGATTCTTTGCTGTCACAACAAAGTACAACAAAAATGTCCATTATATTAGTCAGTACTTGTTGTGACAATGTTTTATAACCAACAACCCTGAAGGTCTAAGTAGCTTACAGAAAAACAAAACAACAACAAAAAACCATTTACTTACTTACCCGCTGCTTCCTAGGTGCACTGGAGTGTCTCTGCTCAGAGAAGTAAGAAGGAAAAAGGAAGGTCTCCAGGGTGCCCTCTGCCATCTCTGCCAGTGCCTCCAGGAGTGTCATCCTGGTGGATCTCAGGGGTCCCGGCTGAGCTGAGCTGGGTGTGGCAAGGTGAGAAGGCGGAGGGGGTGGTGGAGCTGCTCAGAGGGGACACATATTAGTTAACACATTCTAGACATGTACTATGGTGGTTTGAGAATGTTCCTCATAGGTTTTGGTATTTGAACCCTCGGTGGCCAGTTGATGACACTGTTCGGGAAGGTCTAGGAGATGTAACCTTGCTAGGCGGGTCATGTCACTGAGGCATGGTTCCATGTTCCTTTCTCTGCTTCCTGTGGTTCCAGATGTGAGCCCCCAGCTTCCTGCTCCTGCTACCATGCCTCTGCTCCCTCCCCCACCCAGACTCTTACCCCTCTAGAATCCTAAATCCAAATAAATTCTTTCTCCTGTAAGTTGTCCTGGTCATGGTGTCTCATCACAGCCATAGAAAAACAGCTAAACTGTGTACCCTGGGACCAATGTGTTCCTGTGTCACAATTTCATTGTTCTTTATGGGTATATAGAATTCCATGTGGAAGTCTTGCTGTTCCCCAGGAGAATCTTCATGCACATTTAGAGAAAAGAATCTGGCATATTGGACATACTAATGCATCCACCTGTCAGTCTAGAACTGGGGTGGCAGAAACAGGAGGATTACTATAAAGTTGCTATCAATCCGGGCTATATATCAAGATCTTGTATCAAACAAAACAAAGAAAAAAAAAAAGAAGAGGTGATTCAGCTTTGGTCTTCATATTTGTTGGGCTGGAGAGGTGTCCTAGGGGTTAAGGTGCTTGCTGTAAATTCATGGGGACCAGAATTAAGATCCCAGCACTTGTCCGGCAAGCCAGGCATCTCACATGTATCTGGAACCCCAGCTTCAAGGGGGAGTGGAGACAGGAGGATTGCTGGGACTTCTAGCTGAGGAAACATGAGCCATAGGCTCAGGGAGAGCTGATGCTTCAAAGAAATGGGCAGAACGTGATGGAGAACATTGTATGCCCTGTCCTGGTCTCCACATTCACGCACAGCATACACCTGCGTACATGAACTCTGACATGTGCTTACATACATAAATAAGTAAGTAGGCAAACAAGTAAAGGCCAGAGAGGTGACTCAAGGGTTAAGAGTGCTTACTGACCTTTTTAGGGACCCAAATTTGGTTCCTTGAACACAAATCAAACAGTTCACAAACCACCTGTAACTCCAGCTACAAGGGTTTAAAACCTTCCTGTGGTATTCATAACTACCTGCACATTCGTGCACATGCAGGCATACGCATATATGCATACATGATAAATCTTTTCCTTTTAAAAAGTATTTTATGTGTGTGTGCCTGTTGGCCTGTATGTGTATCATATTTGTGCATGTGCCCTTGAAGACCAGAAAGGACTGTCAGATCCCCTAGGACTGGAGCCATTGGCCATTGCAAGCCATCTGATGTGGGTGCTAGGAACCCAACCCAGGTCCTGGGGTAAGAACAGCCAGTGCTCTTAGCCACTGAGCCCTTTCTCCAGCCCCAAAATAAGACATTTAAAGAGAATAAATATCAAAAAGTAATTAACACTGTTTGGGGACATCTTTCCAAACATACCTTGGGACACAGCATGGCTGGGGAAGCTGAACTGACCACAGGAGTTTTGTGCTCCTTGTCCTGAAGACCCAGGAAATGGCAGAGATGCAGCCCTGACAGACTGTCCCCCACTGGTCACAGAGGAAGGGGTGGGCTCTGGCTCATTAGTGACAGGGGACTTGGGCCACCAGCTGGGCCAGCATGCAATACATGGCTCCACTGGCTGCCAGGCCTCATTAGTGGCCACCAGGTGGGAGTGAGCCTGTGGGCAGACAGCCCCATGTGGATGAACTGCTGTCGCTGCACAAGACGGGTCACGTCCTGTGCACACAAGAGCCCTTTTCTGGGAGCTATTTTCTTGTCTCTTCACTTGCTGGTATTGATGTCTGGGCGGCCTGGCAGCCCTGGCAGGCAGCCCAGAGGCCGGAGCCCCAGGCAGTCCCTCTCTGCCTTCGCCTTCTGGCTTTGGTGGCCTTGCGCAATTGGGTGGCATTTGAGAGCACAAAAGGGAAGACGGTGCCATTCCGGAAAGGGCGCCTCAGGCTTCCCCACTGGAGAGCTACTCTGCTAGTCTATTTTCGGCATGCAGGCATTTCCTTCGTGGTTGTGGTCCTCACCCTGGCTTCCTGGGCTTGGTGGGATAAAGTTCTGTCTGCCGGGGTAGAGTGGTAGAGTCTGCCAGGCCTCCCTGCTGGGTGACATCCATAGAATTCAGTCAGCTACCACCCCAAGCACCTGATGCCTGTGGCCTTCCTCTCTGCCTTGGCAGCTGCACTGAGAAACATGCAGGGGCTGCTGCCTTGTGTTTAGGTGCCTGCAACAAAGGCTCAGCCCCCTGGGACTCCTTTGTCATTAGCCATCCACATCTGTGGGGTGAGGATCAAAGCCTTCCTCCTTACCCCGGCCTTTGGAGAGCCAGGATTTTGGCAGGAGGCAGCAGACCAGAGAGAGGGGTATACATGACAGACAGTTCAGGACTGCAGCCTATGTCCCTGGTTGATCAGGGCCTCGGCATCTGGAGATCACTACCCCCATCCCCACCAATCTGGTTTCTGGTCCTAAAAGTCACAGGTTTTGAAAATTCCATCCAGAAACAGTGTCGTGGCTTCCAGTATGCCCAGTGGCTCACAGATGCTGGTTTTAAATCTGTGCGTCTATATCTGGAAGCCCTACCCAGCACAGTCCTGCAGCAGATCAGTTTATCTGTTGACTGGCCTACATTTGGGGCTTTTTCCTGGGAAAGACCTTGGGAGCCAGGGCCCTAGCATCCAACCCTAAGGAACACTCCAGCCTAGTCTGAAGATGTGGCTGGCTAGATTCGGATAGGACCAGGGCCAGCAACCCGGGACTCCTGAAGGACAGTGCTGGGCCTTGGAGCTACTTCGTGGCCTAGGAGGGCTGAATTTGTAAGCACGGGGAAAGTCTCCTTCATGAGACACAGGGACACGGCTCGCCCAGCTGTCTGGTGTTCAAAGGTTTTCAGATTCTAGTTGAAGGTACGTTTCCAACATGCTGGGATTAAATTGAGAGAGGTATCCAATAGCTGGCTCTCAGGCCTTACAGAGTACTACTACATAGTTGAAAACCTCATAGGATGGCTGCTCTGGAGCTTTTCGAAGGCATATGTTGGCTACAGATTGTGGCAGCAGGCTGGGACGGAGACGGAAGGGAGGGCAGGGGGAGGGGAGGAGGCAGCCGCAGCTGAACAGAATTCTGTCATTCTGTCACAGATCTGGGAAGATCCCTGGGGGAGTGACTGTCAGACCAAGGCAGCTTTAAGTGGGATAAGGTCGGTACATAACTGGGTGGGTTCAAAACTCTGTAGTTCATGAGCTGAGCAAGCTCGGGAAATTACCTTCTCTGGGCCTTATCTGTAACAGGAGTACTAATCGGCTTACAAATAATCCCGTAAAAATGATACTGGAGTAAAAATAGTCCTGGATGGCATAGGACCTTAGAAACTTAAGAGGGGCTCTGAGGGAATTCAGGGACTCCATTTTTAGCATTTTTCTGGTCTCTGCCTCTTTGAGGAGTCCCATCCATGCCTCCCCCAACCCCCAGGAGTGCAATCCCTGCATTAGTTAAACCTGAAGGCAGTTATCTCTGTCCTCAGAGTGTCCCAGTGGGGATGTGGGAGGTCAAGTCAGGTGAAAAGGAAGGACATGAGGTGTCCCCATGACACCTGTGGCCCTGAGGGACTAGGTAGACACAGAGGCTGAAGTTCCCCACTGTTTAGGTTCTAAATCGACCCTGCCGGCCCAGGGCTGTTAGCAAATGGTTTAGTCTCCTAGCCTGTTTTCTGCCTCTGGGAAGGGAGACCATGTGCTCAGCTCCTGGCATTGACATTCAAGTTAAAATGTGCCTATAGGATACCAAGTATCCGGGTGCACAAGCTCCAGGGCTCCCCATGAAGTCTAACCCAACCCTGGTCCCACGCTGGAGCCTTACCAACCAGTCCTGCTGCCTAGTCAGAGCGCTAGTGGCATGTGTGTGTTTCCTGTTGTTTTGAGACAGGATCTCTCTACACAGCCCTGGCTGTCCTAGAACTCGCCATGTGTGTAGACCAGGCTGGCTTCGAACTCACAGAGAGTTCCCAGTCACTCAGAGCCTTGCTCCTCCCCCTCTGCAGAACCTTCAGCCTCTTGGGGCAGTTTTTCTCTCTCCCTCTCTGGAGCATCCTGACACCCAGCATTTGTCTGTTACAGAATGTCACCCTCCTTCCCAGCCCTCAACATCTTGTAGCCCCTCTGGGGATTTGAAGCAGACAGCACTCGTTCCAGAAGGCCCAGAAGCCCCCTCCCAGGCAGGCTGCCCTTCCCCCGCTTTTCTCTCTCCCATAGTACCGTGTGCAAAGCCATTGCTTTGGCTGTTGAGTTGCCTATGTCCTTGATTGCCCCCTAGTGTTGTGACAGTGTCTGTTGGGATCCACATGAGCCACTCTGATAAGCAGCAACCCCTCAAATGTTGGCTTACACCATTCAGAAGCTTGCTTTATTTCTTACAAGTCTGCAGTCCAGGCTCTCTGCTCCATGTAGTCCTCTGAGAACTAGTCTCCTGCGTAATGAATGAATTCTATGACAAGGGCCCCCTCGTAGACCAACGTGGCTGCTGTGAGTCCAGCCATTTCATCCACCTTCTAACACCTGGAGGAAGGAATCCCAGATGTTTTTATCTGTCATTTTCCTTTATACCATGTTGGTCAGAATTTGATAACACAGCTGTGTATAGCTGCAAGGGAAGCCAGGAAATGTAGTTCTGGTTCTGCATGGTCATGTTCCTGACTGAGAAGTTACAGTGTAAAAGAGGCCATGCCGATCTAAGGCCCCTGTAACCCCATCAGTTAAGGCTGGACACCCAGAAATGCCTTCCTGACATCTGGTCCCTCTGTCCCTTCAGATACCTATGCTTTCTACCATGCCACCTGCTACTGTTCTTCAAACAGCGGTCCTTGCAAAGAGGGGAACCCAGACCTTGGGGGCACACTCTGTTGGTTTCCATGACAGCCAGATGCTGTGCTCCAAGCCTTCTTGACTACCTATCTGCTTGAGCTGCTCTGAACTCTCAGAACCTCTGGGGTTTTTGTTTGGTCTGAGACAGGGCCTCATTATATAGCTCCGGCTGGCCTGGAACTCACTATGCTGATTGTCATGGTTTGAATATGCTGGGCCAGGGAGTGGCACTATTTGGAGGCGTGGCCTTGTTGGAGTGGGTGTGGCCTTGTTGGAGTGGGTGTGGCCTTGTTGTAGTGGGTGTGGCTTTGTTGGAGTGGGTGTGTCACTGTGGGCCTGGGCTTTAAGACCCTCATCCTGGGTGCCTAGAAGTCAGTCTTCAGGCTAGCAGCCTTCAGATGCAGATGTAGAACTCTCAGCTCCTCCTGCACCATGCCTGCCTGGATGCTGCCATGTTTCCACCTGGATGATAATGGACTGAACCTCTGAACCTGTAAGCCAGCCCCAATTAAATGTTGTCCTTATAAGAGTTACCTTGGAGCCGGGCAGTGGTGGTGCACGCCCTTAATCTTGAAAAAAACAAAACAAACAAACAAAAAAAAAGAGTTGCCTTGGTCATGGTGTCTGTTCACAGCAGTAAAACCCTAACTAAGACACTGACCAGGCAGGACTTGAACTTACAGAGATCCTCTTGCCTCTGCTTCTCAAGTGCTGGGATCAAAGGTGTGCACCACCATGCCCGGCATTCCATGCCTCTGCTTGTGAAATAAGTAAATCCAGGCACAGATGGGCTACACAGCTTCTTCAACAGTTCTGTGACTGACACCTAGGCAGGATGGCTCTAGAGCCTGCACTTAACAACAGTGCCACCATGTGCCCCTGGTTCTTACCGTGACACGGCTGAGCCATATTCCACTTTCTTAACTGTCCCTAGGTTTCGCTGACACTTGCTATAGTCATGCCAGGGGGGATGGACAAAATACTTAAGGTGGACTCTGGGAGGATCCCTCTGACCCTCGTGAGTTACAGAAACTTTGTGATATTACACAGGAATATAGGAGGGAAACGCTATATTTCTGCCTGTCAATGGCTGCTGCAGAGGGAGCTCCACAGGTGGGCAGTAGAGGACAGGACCCAGGTCTCATCATCCTAGGAACTTGGCACTGATGGGGGTGGCACATTACTCAGGTGAGAATGAGTTTCTAACAGGGCCCCCTGTGCAGGAGGAGATCAGGCAAGCCAGGATGGTGCTGGTATCCCCCAAACCAGCTTGAATTCAGCAAATTTATTTGAACTTATTAAATATTTATTTACCCAGTGTGTGTGTGTGACCACACCGTGACATTGGTGTAGAGGCCAGAGGACAGTTTTCAGGAGCCATTTCTCTCCTTCCACTGCATGGGGACCAATGCTTGCTTGGACTTGGGATCTCAGGCTTGGCAGCAAGCACGTTTGCTCACCGAGTCCAAATCCAGTGGCCCAAATTAAGCAAGTTTAACACACCTTTAAAATATAGAGAGACTCCAACAAAAATCATCTATCAGCCAGGCAGTGGTGGCACACGCCTTTAATCCCAGCACTCGGGAGGCAGAGGCAGGCGGATTTCTGAGTTCGAGGACAGCCTGGTCTACAGAGTGAGTTCCAGGACAGCCAGGGCTACACAGAGAAACCCTGTCTCGAAAAACAAACAAACAAACAAACAAAAGATCAACTATCAAGGTTTTCAGAGTGGGAGGGACCTGGTGGGAGGGGGACCCTCCCCTTTATTCCCGCTCATTGTGTTTGCGTGTGTGTGTGTGTGTGTGTGTGTGTGTGTGTGTGTGTGTGGTGTGTTTTGTGACTGATGGAAGGATGGGGGTCAGACCAGAACTGTCCTGCCACCTAGGAACTGTAGAGGACGTTGTGTGGCCATGTGTGTCAGCAGTAAATCTTGCAGGCTGCTGGTGGTGAGGAATTACAGTCAAGAGCCCTCCCCTCCACCCCCCTCCCAGCTGTGACTTTGTCCCCAGCCTGGAAGGCTTGTCACTAGCCCAGCTCCCTGGTGAGTGCTGGGTCCGTGAGCAACTGAGAGATATGTTTATTTCCTTTTAATATTGTTCAGGGTTCAATTTACCCAGTGGCACGCTAGTAAATAAATAAGAAAACCAAACCTTTGACAGGAGGGACTATGGAGTTTCCCTCCTATATTCCTGTGTAATATCACAAAGCTTTTGTGACTCACGAGGGTCTGCGGTGTTTGCTAACTGGAAGGAAAAGAAGGAAAGGGGGAAAGAAAACCATCTCCTGTCATATATATTTACAGCAAGTGAAGACGATTCCATAGAATTGGGCCTCCGGGCCCCACCCAGGCAGACACCTGCTTGCCAAGGTCTATGGCTGTGTCTGGGCCCAGGCAAGTGTAACCTGCATAATCATGTCCCAGTCGAGGGCCCGTGTACTACTGCCCAGAAGCCATTACCCAGCAAATCTCCTGACACTAATCCCCCAGGCACGGTGATCTGGGCTGGTGGGGGTGGGAAGTAATTGCACAAAGCTCCTTCCAATGCCCCGGTTCAGAACTCAGCGGCCGTTAAGAAGGGGAAATGAGGGGGAGGCAGTAGCCAGCTAATGAAGCAGGGGATGGCGAGGCCAAGGGAGTGAGGGTGACAAGTGTGTATGCTGTCACCAGTGTGCTTAGATGACACAGGGACCCTACTCTATGCCAGCTGAAAATGGCACAGTAAGATCTGAGTTATCAGTAACCCCACACAGGGTCTGTCCTGGCTGGACAAGGTGGCTACATTTACTGAGCACCTGACTTGAGCTGGATAGTAGACAAAGTGGTGTGCCCTGTCCCCAGGAACTGGATAGGGATTCAGGCTCAGTTTATTTGTCCATTCTTTGTTTTGTGGTTATATATTTATAACTTCTGTGGTTTTGAGGCAGAGTCTCACTATATAGTTAGTCTTGTCTGGCTTGGAAGTTGAATCAAAGAGATCCACCTGCCTCAGCCTTCTGAGTCCTATGATTATAGAAGTGTGACACCATGTAAACACACGCACACACACAATGGTGTCAAGTAGCCCAGGCTGGCCTTGAACTCCTGACCCTTCTGCTTCTACCTTCCAAGTGCTGAGATTTTAGGCAGGCACCACCACACCCAGCTCCATCTGGTGAACTTTTAAGACTGAATTTTGAAGTTTGTGTCCTGACTGATGTTGGAGATCATCTAGACTTGCCCTTAGGAATGTGAGCTGCCCAGCCAGGGTCCTCGCTCTGCAGCCCCGCCTCTGAGAGAGACCAATAGTCAAGGTTATCAAGAAACTGAATAACGTAGGTTTTCAAGGAAAAATTTATCAAATACAGTCCACATGGGATGGGTAAAAGCGTGCATGGAGGAACAGGGACTAAGAAAGAAAAGGGAACTTAGTGCTCAGAATGGCAGGGGGAGAGTAAGCTTAGAGAAATTGGGGTGGGCAGACATCTGGCCACGTGGCCATGACTGCATTGGGCCTGTGGCATCAGGGCTGGTGATCCCATGCCCCTCCTCCCGGGCTGTGGCACAGTTTTGGGGAAGAGATAAATTGATGTGAGTCATAGACTCACTCTGAATGCTGGCAGGTTACACTAAGGGCAGCTAGGGGGCGCTCTGTGTTTTAGCTGTGGGTGGGGTTTGAAGATACCCCTCCCAGTGAGGAGAGGGGATGGAAGGAAAGCATGGACTTCCTTAATTTGTACACACACACACACACACACACACACCAGTCCCTGTTCTCCAGCCACAACCATCAAGGCCCAGTGCATGCACACAGAGGGCACTTAGGAAGTGACAGTAAGAAGCCAGGGGCAGTGTCTCCAGCCGGCCCAGCCCACTTTCCCAGCTGCAAGATATGAAATATATATATACACATATATACATACATACATATGTGTATATATATCCAACTAAAAGCTGAACGAGCTTGTCTGCAGCCGCTTCTGCAGATCCATCACAGAGCAGGAGCTTGGTGCAGATTTTGCAAACAGCTTGAGATTACTGAATTAATTAGAATAAAATTAATCAAAACACCCACCACAAAGGAATCTGAGCATGTGGAGTGTGACTCGGGGGAGGGAGGAGGTGCAGCATAGAGAGAGGCACTGCAAGCTGCAGCTGGCTTCTAGCCCAGAGTCCACTCAGCTGGGACAGGCCGGGAGTGAGGGGTGAAGTCTACTGTCAGCCCTCACTTCTGCATGCCTCCAGAAGAGAACGCTGTCCCTCCATCCGACTGGTACCTTTTGTTTGGGCCAATGCAAGTGGTAGTGGTGGTGATTGTGGGCGGAGGGTAGTGAGTGGGCGGGGCTGAAGCAACAGACCTGAGGTCAGCTGATGGCAGCCCCAGCCTCCTGATCCTGTTTCCCACAATGAATAGCTTGGACTCTATTCTCAGCTTGAGTCTTTGTAAGTCATGCGCAATGGATACCTTGGATCCAGAGCTAGACTACCTGCGTTCAAGGCTTGGCTCTGTGGCTTAGCAGCTGGGGGGGATGTGAAGAACTAACTCTCGATACATTGTTTCTCTGAGCCTAAATGGGGGCCATAAGAGCACTATTACTCATTCATCCAGGGAGCTAAGAGGTTATTATCCCTCTTTCTTCTGCTTGCTCAGACAGGTCTTAATCCATCCATCATCCATCCATCCATCCATCCACCCATCTATCCATCCATCCATCCACCCATCATCCATCCATCCATCTATCCATCCATCCATCCATCCACCCATCATCCATCCATCCATCCACCCATCCATCCATCTACATACCCATCCATGCAGCTATCCATCCCCCGGTTCCTCCATCCATCTCATCCCATCCTTCCGTCCCGCCAACTCATCTATCTATCTATCTATCTATCCATCCATCCGTCTGTCTGTCTGTCTGTCCGTCCATCCATCTACCCACCATTCATCCCATCCATTCACCGACTCACCCCCCCTCACCTATGTATTATTCCTTCTTTCTTCCTGTTATCCATCCACCCAAATGTCTGACATTGGCATAGAACTTGGGGATGCACAGATAGGACCTCTCCCCTGCCTAAGCGGGGGTGTAACACCAGAGGGCAGGGAAAGCCTCACAGGGAGCTTTGAGCTGCTTGTAGTACCTGGAGTCTCCACAGCCCTAGAAAGTCACCGTGGGCAGGGAATAGCCTGGGTAAAGTATTGGGAACATACTTAGGTCCTAAAATACACAAATGGTCAGTCAGGCAGGCTGTGCTTCTCCTGAGAACCTGTAATAGACTTGGTTGCTCCCCAGAGTCAACACTGCGAGAGACATGAAGCTCTCTGCTGCGGTGTTAGCCTTCTCCCCAGATCAGCTCGGCTTAACCGCGGCTCTCCAATGCCCCCTCTCTAGCTGGGAGCTTGACTCCTTTATGGCAGAATTATATATCACAGAACTTAGCTGATGCAGCAGGTGCTTCACAAAGAGCCCTCCTCCTCTTCCTCTTCCTCCTCCTCCACTAACACACATTGATGGTGTAGTAATTTGCAAAGCCAATAATCCCATACAAAAACCATACAATCTAGTTATTCTATTTATTAGCAATAAGCCTAGATTGGTCAGAACTAGCACTCTATAACTTATTCCCCAGCTGCGAGACCTTTGTTACTTGTAGTTTCTCTTGGTCACGTGGCTCTCGGCTCCATCTTCCCTTCTCACACCTTTCTCCCTACCTGCCCCCACTCTCAAAGACCTCCCTCCCACCTTTCCCCTCCACTGTCCAATCACAGCCTCAAGCCTTTATTGACCAATAAAAGCGGAGAAGGTTTCCAAGACATCACCTGAGTATGTGATCGATTGCTTGTCCCGGGGCCACCCCTCTTGAGGAAATAGAATTAACAACAGAATTCAAAAAGCATCAGGGCAACCCACAATGCATTGCTGGGTCTGGTTCCCTTTGTTTCACACGTGGACAAGAGGCAGCAGCTGGCCAAGTTCAGCCTCTAGTCCAGCCAGGGTCGTCAGGGCCATGTTAAGTCCTGCATTGGCCTAGAATAGCTCTCTGATGGTCCCTACTCCAGGGTTCCTTCTGGTCTTTTCTAATAACACAGTGAAGTGGTTCTGCAGTTCCTCAATTTCTCCTTGAAAAGGTTTTAAAAATAGGTGTGTGTGTGTGTGTGTGTGTGTGTCGCACACTCATAGAAGACAGAGGACAACTTGCAGGAGTCAGTTCTCTCCTCCTGCCATGCAGGTCCCAAGGACTGAACTCAGATCATCAGGGTTGGCAGCAAGCACCTTTACCCACTGAGCCACACCTCACCAGCTTCAGAAAATATCCTTTAAAAAAACCTTTTAAGGTCCTTCCCAGTTCTGACTTTCTGCTACTCTCTGACCCCACAATCGTGGGCCTAATACAGTGAGAGGACTTTGCTTCATCGTCAGAGGAGTTTGGGGCACACGCAAGGCAGAGCAGAAGTCACAGGAAGCTGGGGTAGCCTGGGCTCTGCAGACACACTGAGGAACCACACACTTGGCTGTGTGATGTCGGGAATACTGCTTGACCTCTCAGAACGCCAACGACCAGCTCATCTGTGAACCGAGGCCATGGGAGTAGATTCCTACCTCGGTGTGTCAGTGTGGCAGGCAGATCTGAATGAGTGTAAGGCATGTAGCCCCCCCTGACATGGGAAGAAATGCTTAGTGGAACAGTTATCTGGGAAAAATCGAATCTCCGGTTCTCACAGATTAAGGACAGTAACTCTACCCTTCTTGGGGGGTTGTGAGACCAACTAGCTATGTCCCTTCCTACATGAAACTGGGTTGGCCTCACACGTGAGTATAAATTAAGCTTCATCTTTCAGAGTCACAACTGTGTATCCTCTTTGCCTTGGCAACTCTAACTATAGATACATAGTTAGGGAAATGTATCTTCCTACAGATACATTTCTAAGGGTGCAGGTTTTGTATAGGCAAGGATTGGGAATAACTCAAAATTCTCTGCCCACTGTGGATTCTTACGTCACACATGGAGCAGAGACATGGTGGAGTACTATAGAGCTACAAAAAGGAGTGAGGGAGATCCCATATACATGCACATAGAAAGGCCTCTAGGATATATTATTCCAGAGAGAGGGAAGAGAGAATCTGAGTGGCAGTCTGTGTGCTCACGGATGTGTAGGACATCTCTAGGAGCATCCATGGCAGGCAGCACTCTACCACTGAGCAACACCCCAGGCGGTAGGATTCTTTCAATCAGCACCAGCAGCAGGTGTCTTCGGTGAGAGAAATGGGAGGCGGCCGGGCAGACAGGAATCGGAGGAAGGCTTGCTTGGGTTTGGAACCGTGTGTATCTAAAAGCTATGGGTAAGCATAAAGTCTCCAGAAACTGCACTCCAGTCTGAAAGGAGGTCTTTATGCTGGAAGGGAGCATGGTTCCCTCAGGCTTAGGCAGATGGCCCATCACACGTGCCATCAGCAAAGACTTTCAGGAGTCAAGGGGAGGCTCAGCTGGGGCCCCGGGAAGGCACTGCACCCTCTGGGGGACAAGCAGAGGCTCTTTCCATCTCCATCACCTTGGGATGCCTCTTTTCCCCAGAGGTTTCCACATACTGGCACTTAAACCGAATTCAACTGTCAAATGTCTGATTGCTCTGACCCAGGGGTGTGCCCCACAAGGGTTCTGGAAGGTTCTAAGTGGCTGGAGAAGAAGACATTTCCCAGATGGACAAGCTCCATGGCCCTTGTCCCTGCTTGGAGTCAAGTAGCTGCTCCCACTGCTTGGCAGGAAGGCATCCAGCATTGCAGCTTCTTCCATGCAAGAAGGAGGCGGCAGGGGGAGAGAGGGTTGGAGCAACAGGACCTGCTGTCTGGGTCACTCCAGGGCTCCTCGGCATTTAGCCTCGGATAAGCACAGGTATTGGAAGGTTATTATAAAGAGGGAGAATGATGTTTACACAGTACCCTGTGACAAGGGGCTGAGAGGTGGGGCATAGTGTCAGGGTGTTTGCCTAGCAAGAACTTGGCCCTGGGTTTGACCCTGATACTACAAAATAATACCAACCACAGTAGAAGCTTGGGAAGAGTGGGGGAGTGTGATCTTGAGGTGCAGAGGCAGGATGGGAAGAGAGGCTTTGAAACTGACAAGCCATTACCTTCCTGGGCCTCAGGCTCAATTCTGCAACATGTCACCCATCCAGGGACCATGCAGAACAAGTTTCAGTCATCTGAATGGAGGGACAGCTGGGGCATCACATGCCAGCTTCTACTGTAACAAGAGTCATTTGCCTGTCTCTCCTATTTTGTTCCCAGCCTGCCTGGTACTGGAGCGAGGGAGGCTGGGTGGTAGGAAACCAAAGACCCTGAAGAGACAGTCAATTGACTGTGGTATCTCCCTAGTGAGTATCTCCTGCCTCTACCTCCCAAGTGCTGGGATTCTTGTCATATGCCCCCATGCCCAGGAGGCTCCTTCATTTTATGGATCGGTATGACCAGAGAGGGAAAGAAAGTGATTTCAAGCCACACAGCTGTCAAAGGACAGGACTAGGAACCGACCTGACTTTTTCTCAGTGTTGGCCTTTCCTGGTCCAAGGCTCAGTGTGTCTCCCAATCTCCCTAGAGTGGCCAGTCTCAGGTATGACAAGGTGCGGGGAGGTGGCTGGCTGCAGAGCACCGAGGTGCTGCATTGCAGAAGCCAGGGGGCGGGAGGTGGGGACACTCATAGGCATGGAACACAGCATAGAACATCCTGATTATCATCTTTAAGACGCATGCTTTGAATCTCAACATCAGGGGAAGAAATCAGGGCCTGGAGGAGGCCGTCGGTGGCTGTCCCTGCTTTTTAACCCCAGGCTGACATCAGAGAGTACAAGCTGAGCTAGGTTCAGTAGGCTGTGAAATTTCCTTTTTGTCTCCTGGGGTGGGGAGGGAGAGATGAGAGATTGCCATGCACCCTGTGTGCAATTAAAGGCTCGGAATTTCTTGAGGATTTGATTGCTCAAAAGTGACAGTGGGCTCTGGATGGGATACATGGGCCTGGGGCCAGGGTGCCTCTCAGTGGACTAAGAAATGCTAGGGGCTGTGTGTGTGTGTGTGTGTGTGTGTGTGAAAGAGAGAGAGAGAGAGAGAGAGAGAGAGAGAGAGAGAGAGAGAGAGAGGGAGAGAACACAGAGGGGAAAGAGAGAACAAGCAACAGACAAGTCACAAATTAACAAATTAACCCTCCTCAGGAGAGCCAGAGCAGAGGCTGACTGGCTTAGCTGGGATTCCACCTTCTAGAAGCTTCACCCTTAAGTTAATTAAGAGCTGTCTTTGCCAAACCTTTCTATGGGTCTCCAAGACAAGATGGGGCCCTCACTTGTCCCCATTTGCCTCTCACTGACCCAGTTTTAACACTGGAAATCCCACATCCTGGGAATCCATTCCTGGACCAATCAAGATGGTTAGCCACCTAGGCATGGCTGTCAGTTGCCAGCTGGGCAAGCACAGCCCAGGAGAAGCCAATTGTCCAGGGCCAGGCGAGGCCAAGGCTATAGACAAATGAAAGCCACTCAGCTTGTCTTCCAAAACTGCCTCTCCCTCCTTTCTTTAGCATCTTGTATTCTTTGACAGTTTCATACAAGGATACAATGTGTCTTGATCATGCCAACCCCAGCTGCCCTGCCTAATCCCCCCCAGCAATCCTGTCCCCCCACTCCCCTCCCAGCACATTCTGTCCCTCCCACTTCCCCCCAGCACATCCAGTTCCCCCCACTCCTCCCCCCAGTACATCCTGTCCCACCTTCATGCTCTCCCCAGCGGAATTCCTTGAATCCAATCAGTGCTGTGGGCTTGGATAGTAACTCATCTTGTTGGCTCCATCTTGGCCCAGGTGACCACAGCTGCTGAGAGTGTGAGTGGCGTGTGTGTGTGTGTGTGTGTGTGTGTGTGTGTGTGTGTGCAATATCCATGTCATCTCCAGATGACACGTTTCGCAGCTCCCTCCCCCACCCCTGGCTCTTACGTTCTTTCTGCCCGTGGGTATTGCCATAGCTGCCCCCTTTAGGACCATGACCTCTTTACTCTTGCCTTTGGACCCCGGCTTATCTGGGGTCCAGAGGTGGATTCCCTTCCAGTCAGGTTACACCTCTGTCAGAGCCTGTGTAGTTTGGGCTGACAGGGTTGGATGCCTGGTGGGAGAGTCCAAGAAGAAGCTCAGGACAGGCTGGGAGTACAGTGTGCCCTGGAAAAGTCTCTCTCCCTCTTTGGACCTTCGTATGAAGGAGTCGGGCCAGATTTCTTTCTCATTTTCTCTGAAAGATATTTATAAGCATGTGATGGAACTAACAATCATTTGTCAGAAAAATTAACAGTTGAAATAAATTGAGAAATGAGAGGTTAAAATCCCCTCACCCCCAATCTTGTCAACAGTCTGTTTTCCCCTCCAGACATTCCCTATGCACAGGCAAGCTCGTGAATATGTACAGCCTCTATTTAAAATGTAACACAAATGAGATTGTACTTCACACGCTATTCTGTGACTTGCTTTTGCTGCCTAACAATATATCCTGGACATCGCTCCATGTTCACACGTGCATAAATCTCCCTTATTCCTGTTTCGATGGAATGTTCTGTCATAAGGATGTTCTGCAACTTGCTTAATCAGAACTGCTGCCTGGGGTGGCTGCCGGCTCTCCAACCCATACCCAGGCCACATCAAAGCACCTGGGGGTGGGGGTGGGGCACAGAGTGTGTGTGTGTGTGTGTGTGTGTGTGTGTGTGTGTGTGCAGATCAGGAGATTGCCGACTCAGGAGAGCTTGAAACCTGGGGTATCTCTTTATTGCAAAACATAAAATGATTTAGAGGCAGGTGTGGAGGGAATAGGAGCCTCCAGGCCCACATCATGAATGGATGAGGGCATCTCTAAGAATTCACAAAATAGCCCCTCCCACCCCCACCCTGCCCCAGCAGCAAGGTGGGGTGGCTGGCCCCTAATGCTACTTGACAGGGCTGCAGAGTCTGATAAGTTTTTCTATTTCTTTGTCTTTCCTTGAGAGAAACTCATGAATATCACTCTCTAGGTCACCAGGAGCAGAGAGTAGGGGACAGGGCCTGCTCATTTGCTTCCAGATGGCTTGCATCTAGAAGTTTCACTCAAACACTGTCTCTTACCAGCTCTGTACTCCCAAACGACTCTCCCTGGGGGCGCTGAGGAAGGGGAGCCCTGTAGAGGTCCCTTGGGAGAACCCGGGCAAGAACATGAAATGTCTCTGTTCCCTAGTGCAGGTAGGGAGGGGGCCAGCCACCTAAGACCTAGTCCCTATAGGGTCGATCTGAACTCTAATGAAAATATAATTAGGTGACTGGACACCTGGGTCACGTGCACGGCACTTCAAAGACACCTGGAAGAGGTGGTTTTGGCTCCGTGCATCCCTCTCCTTGCTAGCCGGAGAGCATCCATCCTGCCCGGGTCTAGATGGATGGGACAATCTCTCTACCCACACCCCATTTGCTTGGAGACAGCCTGGGCTTCTGAATTTTTTATGGCCTCACTTAGCTTGGAGGAAATCCAGAGGTCAAAGTCGGTGCAGACGCCTCCAGTCACCTTGGCCCACCCCGGTGTGCAGCTCTTCCGAAACGGCCTCACCCACGGGGCCCTAAATTATGGCGATTACACCGCAATCCGTCTCGCGGTATTACTTTGATACGCTACCTACCTGCGGCAGCCAGGACTGGGAGGCGTGCATTATTTACCAGCGATGCTCTGTGGGATCCCTCATGTCCCTGCAGCCCCTCCTCTGCCCGCCCTGCAGGGTCTCAAAGAAAGAGGATCAGGCGGCAGCTCCTCTCTCTTGGAATGACCCTTTCCTGACCACTGTCCAGACTCTGAGAGGGGCCAGTAGGCACGGTGGCACTGGCCAAGAGGGTGGAGATGGGTGGATGTGGTGAAAGTCTGACTCTGTAGCCCTCCCCTGACTTTAAAGACACCTGTGACCCTTTAGCTAGGTCTCTGGGAGCCTTGATAGTGTGGGTCCCTGGTCACAGCTGGCTAACAAACCTTTCCTGCAAAGCTCAGGATTGGGTCTGTGGCAGAGTTGGACGTATCAGGAGGGAAGGTAGGCCAGCTCCAAGCTGCTCCATGTTACCTGGAGGCTGAGTGGGTTTCTACCTGGGGCCTGGGCTATCTCAGCTTCCCCTTCAGGCTCAGCATCAGCATCAGCATCTAGATTGCAGGTTACTTGTGCCTTTCATCCAAAGCTGTCCTTATGGGAGATGGATTTCTGATTGAAATCTAGTCAATTGCCTCTGAGGCTTCAGCGCCCAGCATGAATACACTTCAGGGGAAATTGCCCTGGGTCTGGGAGGAGGGGTAGCGGGGGGGGGGGGGGGGGGGGGGGGTGGTGGTGGTGGTGGTGGTGGTGGTGGTGGTGGTGGTGGAGGAGGAGACCCAAGCAGGGATACCAGTGACTGGATGTCCCTGCTGTGGACATCCCCAAATGAGTCCTCACAGGGAATCCCCTCTCCCTACTCCTTAGCCTTCAGCTCCTTGGGATCAAGAGAGTGGCAAAAGAAGACCAGAGAGACATCTAGAGGCTTCTGTCTCTGGTCTCTTGTATCCAGGGAGTTGTGGGGTCACCCAACCCAGAGGAGGGGGGCCCTTAGTGATGTGGTGGGCTGTTTGTCTTGGTAGGTAGAAAATGTGGCTGTCTCAGGCGGCCTGATTAAATTTGACTTGGTTATAGAGGCCTTCTCTTTTTGTTTATTCTCTTTGTTTTGGGTTTGTTTGTTTGTTTGGTTTTTCAAGACAGGGTTTCTCTGCGTATCCCTAGCTGTCCTGCAGTTCACTCTGTAGACCAGGCTGGCCGTGAACTCACTGTGATTCCCAGTGTTGGGATTAAAGATGCCTGGCCTGGCTGGTTTTAGAATTTCAGTTCTCCAGGGTTTTCGGACAAGGTCCCGGGGCCCAGCTGGCAGAGCTCGGTACTGTACAGCCCTCCTCAGCTGTCTGCACGGGCTTCAGCTTCCTTATCTGCTTCTCCCCCCCCACTCCCATACCCTCTCCCCACCCCCACCCCCAGCCTTCTTTACTATGGCGCAGTCTCAACAGCTCCTCCAGGGTTCCCAGCATCCCCAAAGACCTCCATGTGGGAGACCTGGATTCTATACGAAGCCTCT
Organism: Rhynchomys soricoides; assembly: GCA_019843965.1. Taxonomy (NCBI): domain Eukaryota; kingdom Metazoa; phylum Chordata; class Mammalia; order Rodentia; family Muridae; genus Rhynchomys; species Rhynchomys soricoides. Next base: position 631,653 of record JADRCH010000129.1, on the reverse strand, counting down.
TTTCCAGCCGAGCCTCACCCCAGACTTGAGTTATCTTGGGCACACACACACCACCCCCACCCCCATGCCCGCATCAAATCTGCTTTCAGGAGCAGTTGGAGGGACTAGGACCTGGGTTCAAGGTGCAGAGAGGGCCTGAGAGGAGGCCCAGAGAGAGCTATTTCTTGGAAGGAAACCCAGACACAGAAGAAGGCCCTGTCCCTAGCATTGCAGAGGTGTCAGGGGCTCACCCTCCCTGCCCTTTCCAGAACAGCACAGTGCATATATGTCATCCCTCTGTCCACTTCAGACCTCATCAGAGACAAATAATTTTTAAAGGAAACCCCAGTTGCTGCAGAGCAGATGGTGCCTGCGTGTGGGGAAGGGGGGCAGCAGCCAAGGGCAGAGAGAAAGGGCAGTGGCTTGCCAGTTGGTGACTGTGGACACATCCTCCCCTCTTCTGCTGTGCCCCAGTTTCCTCAGGAAGGACGAACAGGCCCTCATACTGCCCAGGGTAGTGAGTCCTGCCTCCCCTGCTGTGGTAAGGTCAGGCTTTATCCTAACCAGCAAAGGAGAGTTACTCTCCAGCCTGTCCATCTTGGGGGGGGGGGAGGAGGAAGAGGAGGAGGAGGAGGAAGAGGAGGAGGAGGAGGAAGAGGAGGAGGAGGAGGAGGAGGAAGAGGAGGAGGAGGAGGAAGAGGAGGAGGGGAGGTGGCTGCAGCAGTCTGGGCTATGCTTGTCTCTTGCCTGAGGCAGCACACCTGATTGGCTTGTGCAGAGGCTTCCTTCTTGTGGTTTCTTAGGTTGGGGATGGATAAACTGAAACACCAATCCAGCAGTGGCTGAGAAGTGACTAGTGACTAGTGACCACTGTGTCAGCTGGTGCTCTGCCTGTCCTTGGAAGCTTCACTTCTTGATGTAGGAGGCACACTACCTCCCACTGAGCTGCTATATCACCTCTAGTTAATCTTAGATCTTGGTTTTTCGAGACAGGGTTTCTCTGTATAGCCCTGGCTATCCTGGAACTCACTCTGTAGACCAGGCTGGCCTCCAACTCAGAAATCCACCTGCCTCTGCCTCCCGAGTGCTGGGATTAAAGGCATGCGCCACCACTGCCCAGCTCATCTTAGGTCTTCTTGGATGTAGTGCTTAACTGCTCCCCTGTACTTCAGGGCAGCCATATTGCCCACATCCCAGTGTCTTGAGGCTAACCCTGCCCAGTGTTTTCACAGTGCCACTTGAGTCCTCATGGTGGCAGCCATCTTGCCCATATCCCGCCATCACAGGCTAAGCCTCTACAGTGTCCTCACACTGTCCCTCATGATGATGGTCATCTCCTCGATATCCTGCCCTCTTGTCTGTATTGTAGCATCTTGGGAAACTAACCTTCTCCAATGTCCCTGCAACAGTCTCCGTGTCCCTCAGTGATCATCACTTTGACAGGAATCGATTGAGTTTCCTGCCTGAGAGCAGAGCCCCTGATCTTCAGGAAGCCCCGAGTCTGGGAGGAATAATAGAATCTCATGGGTCTTGGGACTGTTGACTTCTACCTGATGTGGGCTTCCCTGGGGGTGAATGGGTTTGGCAGAATCTTCCAGAGAGACAAGGAACTTCCTTATTTCAGAAAACAGCATCCTGCCCTTCCTCGGGAAGTGGGGACCCAGGCTGTACTGAAGGCCTGGCTCCCTCCCTCCCCTAAGGAGTAGGAGAGGTATAGAAATGACTATGTCTCCTCCCATCCTGTGGGAAAGCTCCCTCAGGTCCTTCAGAGCTGTGTGTGTGTGTGTGTGTGTGTCCCTGTCCTCAGTCCCCAGAGCTTCTATTCCTCCTCCTGACCCCCAGAAGCTGCTTCTAGAGGGACCCCCTCCACTCTGATGGGAGCACCCCATCTAGTCCTCCCTGCTGCCCCAACTAATTTATTATTAACTCTGAAACTGACTTTGAAATTATGGGAGACCACGTTGCTTCTTTTTTCTGAGTCGCTTATGGTCCCCACGGGGAGGAGAGCAGAAAGTGCCAGATACACAAATATGCTTTGAAAGCCCTGTGGGTTTTTGGCTGTAGCAAGGGGTGGGGAAGTCGCTGTAATTTGCTGCTGTCTCTGGGTGGAAAGCCTCCAACGCAGACCCTAGGAGGAGCTCCCGCCCTGCCTCCAGCTCCTCCCTTCCCCGGCCACCAGCTAGGAACTGCTTGATTCCAGGACAGTCCCCTGCAGGACAGTCACCTCCTTCCCATCTGGTCCTGTGATGCCTTAGGTGGGTGGGCGGGGGCACCTGTATCTTGCATAGTGAGGTGGAGGATGGGCAGACATACAAATAACCTCCCCTGCCCCTCCACCTGTGCCATTAGCTTAAAAGGTAGTAGGAGAGACAGGTAGGGGGCCATTTTCATTTTCCTAGAGTTAAGGAGTTTCTGAGAGGTTAAAGGATTCCTCCCTCCAACCCCCACACAAACTCCAAACAAAGGATCAGTGGGTGTTTGGCCTCTCCCTCCCCCTCCCCCCCCTCTCTCTCTCCCTTTCTCTCTCTTCAGGAAAACCAGTTTAAACCTTTAAGTGAGGGTCCCACTGTGCTGGCTGCATTTAGGCACAAAATAGCCCCTGGCTGTGATTGAGCCTGTGGAGGGAGCTAGCCTTTGGGCTTCCTCCTTGGCTTTTAGTCTCCTTGAGAATATAATGTCACGGCAGATGTCCTATTGAATGGTCCTTGAACTGAGTGGACTTGCTTTCTCGAGAACTTTCGTGTGATCCCTAGAAAGTTGCCTGGAGGTCTCTGGGCTTCAGGCATTTTATATGTAAAAAGAGAACAGACAGAGAAGCCAGGAGGGCTTTTGCTGGGACATGGTGTCTCAGAACTGTGACTCCAACATCTTTCTCCTTATGTCCTCCAGCCAAAGTGACTTGCTGTCTCCCACCAGCCTCTGTCACTGAGAATTCTGTCAAAGGCAGGTGTCATGACATTCAACTGGAGAGTTCGCCCCTCACAATAGTCTTTGTAACTTAAAACCTTGACAATGAATTCCTGTCGCCCTGTAGAAGCCTTTACTTCAAACTACCTGAGATTCTCTTTCCCCTGCCGAGAGAGCAGAAAGGAGGCATCTGATGCTCACATTGTTTTCTGGCCTCTTCCACTCAATAGCAGTGCAACTGTGGGCACCTTCCCTCATCTCTCTGTGCCTCAGTTTGCTCATCCATATAGTGGGGGAATAACATGCCTCGGGGTGATCGTAACCCGCAGGGATTAGGGCACACTGTGTGAGTATCTCAGCTGTCCTCCTAGCTGTAGCAGCGTTGCTTCCAAGTGCTGCCTCAGCCACCACAAAAGCCTGCCATGGTGTGTGCTTGTAATCACAGTGCTAGAGAGGTGTGATCCCTTGGCATTCGCTGGCCAGACCACATAGCTTACTCGATGAGTTTCAAGTCTCAAAACACAGGGTGGACACTCCTGAGAATCAGTGTCTGACTTTGACCTCTGGATGTCAGGTTCCAGCACTTGCATGCTCACACACATGTGCGTGCACATGTGCACACACACACAATCCCCACTGTCATACATGCCAGAGCTGGGTAGTGTTGAGACAGAGAGTTCCTCTGATTCACTGTTGGGGCTTTGGGTCAGGGTCTGACACGTCACTGGTCTTCTTCACTTAATCTGACCCATTTTCAAAATTCACTTGGTGATTTGAGGATTTTGTTTTATTCTGATGAAGAGAGTTACCTTGGGGAGCTGAGAAAATGGGCATTCATGGAGGTTTGTAGCTTTTGAAGTGGAAAAATCATAGGAAGCACAAAGTCATAGAACAACAGAGCTGCAGAGGCTGGGAGTCTACTAGCCTAGGTCACTGACCTCAAAGACAGAGAAGGAAGTCCAGCGACAGGCAAGTGTCTCCTAGGGTCACTCAGTCACACACTCTCTGTCCCCTTCTCCAGCCTTCTACATAGTTGGCAAAATATGTCATATTCTTTGTGTGTGTGCAAGTGTTTACGTTCATGTGCATGTATGTGAGTATGCATGAGCATTCATTCAAGTGTTCATATGTGTACATGTGCACACATGTCTGTATGTTGTGTGTGCATGTATGTGTGCATGCCTGTGCATTCATTCAAATGTTTGTGTGTGTACATGTGCACACATGTGTGCATATGTGCATGTGTGTACATGTGTTTGGGTATGTGCATGTGTGCATTCAGGTGTGTACATATGTGTGTGTACATGTATATGTGTACACATGTGTGTATGTACATGCGTTCTTGTGTACATACATGTGTGTAAGTGCATACATGTATATGTGTGCACATGTGTGTGTGTTTAGCTGGAGGTCACTGTTTCTTATACAATGTCTGCTATTGCTCCCTGCCTTCCTTTCTTCTGATACAGTCTCTCACAGAACCTGGGGCTCACTGTTTCACAAAGCTAGCTGGCCAGGGAGCGCCAGGGATTGGCCTGTCTCTGCCCTCCCCAGGCCTGCCCACACCTGGCCTTTAAACTCAGGTCCTAGGGCTCGTGCAGCAAACACTACTGACTGAGCCCTCTCCTCATCCCAGAGCATGTTAGAGTCTATTAAAGGTAACCAAGTGTGGAGCCCAGCACGGGTCCAGCCTGTTCATCCAGGGATATCACAGCTTGGAGACGACAGGCCCGTTTGTCTCTATTTGTAAAGATGGCACACACCAAACAAGGGCTTTCTATAAACAAATTAAAAAGTAATAAAGTGGCCCCGTCTGCATACTAGAGCGCCATGCTCCCGTTTTAATGAAGCTTGCCACAGCAAAGTCATTTTGATAGCTCGTCAAACGTGCTAAACACTGTTTAGCACGGCAGAACACGGAACTATCATTTAAAGTCACCATCTTTCCTTCCTCTGGCATGCGTGTGTGAATCTTGCCGTGGCAGATGAGAGATGAGGCAGGCAGAGAGGCCAAGGACCTGGCCCCAGCTCTGGGCAGTCTGCCTTGTGGGCCAATGATACCGTTAAATATCAAACCAGACATCACAAGATGACCCAAGCAGCCAAATGGACATTAACAATGGTAGCATTATTGAATCAGCTCTACCATATGTCAGGATTCTGGGAATCTACCATGTGTTCCATTAAACCCACTTTCTGCCAACCTTCAGACTGTGCTGTGCTCTAGGAAGGCCGGCACCCCAAGCGCTGAGCCCTTTTGCAGGGAATATAATATTTCCAAAGGCAGGCATCAGTAGGAGATGGGAGGAACAGAGGTAGATGGATCGGGATGGTCATCCTTGGTGTTCTACATTGCCTGCCACGGCTCTGTCCCCTCTAGGTTTGCAGGTATAAACTCACCCGTCTGGCCATCCTCTACCCCGCCCACTGAAGAGGTCAGCTAACTAAAGACTGTTAGAAAATTCCACCAGGTCCTAGAACACGAAGACCCCTCTCCTCCCAGAAGGAAGAGGTCGGTGGAGCACGTAGGCCGGAATGGAGAGACTGATTAAGCCCCTACTAACCTCATTCCCTAAAGACCAATCAGGTTAAAGGGCGCACTGTTCCACCAATCATATTGTGCCTAGTTCTGATCTGCCCCTAGAAACTGTATAAAATCTCGCCGAACAGCCACCTGGGGTCTCCGCCTCTCCTTTGGGTGCAGGATGACCCCAACGTGCTGGAACAATAAATTCCTCTTGCTTTTGCATCGATCCCCGGCTCAATGTGGTTCACTCAGAGGGTCTCCAGCAGCTAGGGCTCGTCAGAGTCTTACACCACCACTCTGTATGCAGCCCTTTGTAATTTCTCCTTGGTGGATCAATGAAACACACCACATCCTGACAAGACCCAGCTAAGAGGGAGCAGTTTACAGTCTATGAAACTGAGGCCTAGCTTTCTCAAAGCCCTAGACGAGGCAGAGTCTGAGCCCAGCCTGCTATCAACACCTCATCAAGGTTCCTTTATTTGCCGGAGAGGAAGAATGGTCCAGCTTGTTCATTCCAGGGACCTTAGGAGCGTATGCGGGGGGTGGGGTGGTGGTGGTGGTGGTGGTGGTGGTGGTGGTGGTGGTGGTGGTGGTGGTGGTGGTGGTGTCAGGGAATTGTGGGGGCGCAGAAGCCCATATGTGTCCTACTGTGGGCCAGCTGGTGGGACTCAGTAGCTCATGCCATGGTGGAAGAAGCCAAGCCTGGATGCTCAACTTGGCTACAGTTCATCATCATCTGGATGGATCACCATCCTTTTGCTTTGGCTAATTCAACCAGGTTCTCTGGGGGCAGAGCTTGACAGTCTTGCTGGGAAACACCCCCCCACCCTCCCCTAACATTACCAAAGATCCAGGCTGTGCCTGAGGCTTTGCCTGAGGGCAGCAGGGAACCAGAGATGATTGAGAGGCCTCAGCAGCTCTGGAGGACCTGGAAAGAGGGACACTGGCAGTAATTAGCGTGTGTCTGTGAAAATCCATTTAATGAACTCTAGAGTCAGGACCTCTGGAGGCCCCAGCAGCCTCCTGTTGCTCTCATTTGGGGGATGGGGCAGGCGAAGTGTGTCTGCGTGTGTGTTCTCTGTTCGCCTGTCTCTATGTGCCTTTGTGTCTCCTCACCTTTCCATGTGGCTGTGTGGCTGTCTGTATGTTTCTAGAGTGCCCAAGATGTCAGCTCCCTTCCCCAGCTACCGTCTCTATGGTACTGGGGTACCATTACCCCAGTACCCTACCCCACTACCTCCAGGGGCCTCCATCCCTAGGCCTGGCTGCTGAATCCTCTGGATCCTGAAGCTGCTTTTTCCTCACTATCCCTGGGCCATCCTGGAGGAGCATCAACAGAGGCCAGCACAGTACACAGGCGGAGGAAGCTCACCCACCATCCCTGGAGGTCACCAGAAGCAGGGTGGATGGGCCACAGAGTCACCTATAAGGGTCACCTTCCTCTTTTTTTTTTTTTGGTTTTTCAAGACAGGGTTTCTCTGTATAGCCCTGGCTGTCCTGGAACTCGCTCTGTAGACCAGGCTGGCCTCGAACTCAGAAATCCGCCTGCCTCTGCCTCCCAAGTGCTGGGATTAAAGGTGTGTGCCACCACTGCCTGGCGAGGGTCACCTTCTATCTGGTGCCAGCTGGTGCCATGGAATGCCATCTCATTGTAAGGGAAGTAGCTATGTCATGGGCTTGTCTGGAGGGCATGGGAAACCCAGAGCGATAGGCCTACAGGGAGATCAGACCACAGCATTCTGTGACTGGTAGACTTGTACTGTGGGCTTCTTTAGAGTCACCCTGAACTACATACTCTGCAAGCTATCTGTATCCCTACACCACCCTCATGAGGTGGCTTCTATTATGGACCTCATTTTACAAATAACACAGACCCAGAAAATAGAGGTGATCACTCACCCAAGGTCGGGCTGGGAGTGGGGACAGCTTGACCTGGTCATGCGAAAATGGAGACCATCACAGGTTGGGACGCATGTGCTGGGTTGTGCCACCGAGGAAAGAGAGATGTGTCCTCAGCCCTGCCTCAGAGGGGTGGGGAGCCAAGGGCAACATCTCTCTTCCTGCCTGAGCCCTGGGGGCCCTGTGGAGGTGACTGTCTCCTTGCATCTGAGGTTGGCTGTGGCTCAGTGCATCCTTCTTTGTTGAGGGTAATTAACTGCCTCCTTGTCCCCTCCAAGAGGTCATTTTGTTATTCTTAGCTATTGTCTCTCCAATAAGCTGCATCTTTATGGCTGGCAGCAGACACATTGAGCTGGTCAGGGATGCTCCCCAGCCTGGTGTTTGCCCAGCATCTAAGAGGAGGCCTGGGCCCCATTCTCTCTGCTGTGCCACTAGGCTACCTTCCTTCTTAATAGCTCCACTCCAGGAACCAGGTCCCCTAATCTCCTTTCCAATCTTTGCTTACAGCATGTTATTAATTCTATAGCCATATGGTATGTAAAAGGTCTCTTGGTGCCCAGCAGTGCTGCTGGCTGCCACACGATCCTAGAAGGGACAGATTCTATTTGGTGAGCTGTTGGTGCGACAATTCTAGACTGTACCTTCTGCGCTGTCTCTTTCCACATTGGGGTATAGACACTGAATCTTCCCAGCAAAGTTCAAGAAGGTCTTAGCAAATCAGGCCACCCATGGGGACCTTGGACAGTATACACAACAGCCCGAGATTCATACAAAATCAAACATGCAATAAATCTTGGATGTCTCTGGCTCTGCTCCCTCATGCTGGATCTTGTGACTTCATAACAGCCTTGGATCTGAACGCAACCCATACGCTCTGCATCCACACCTACATATAGTTCAGAAACTATTGCTGCCTGCACATCCCCTGCTCAGCTTCTGGGTCACTCTGAACTGCCATGTTTTGACCGTACCTACAAAGTTTTCTGTTTTTATAGTAACATGATGGTTTAATTATGGAAAACAAAGACTTGGTATTTTCTTACTGTCATTCCTCAGCAAATGAATTTGTATTGTGCTAGAATGTTTGATGTAATTTTTTTTCTGTTAGAGTTGCTAACTTGAATTTCACTAAAAAGAAAAAAAAAGTTGCTAAATGAATCTTGTCTTGGGAATGGAACAGAATTTCCAACCATTTCTGCAACCGCACCGAGCATACTTCTGCCATTTTGTTCTATGTATTAATACAAGGAGCATTCTCAGCATTGATGATTAAGAAGCCAAGCTACCCATCAACCCTGAAAAACTCAAGATGCTGTGTCCTGGTTATTATTGTTTGCATTGTCAATTTGACACAAGCTAGAGTTACCCAGGAAGAGATAACTGAAGAATTGTCTCTATCAGATTGACATACAGTCATAACTTTGAGAGATTGTCTTAACTGATGATTGATGTCCAAGGAGAACCCAGCCCACTACGGGTGGCACCATTCCTAGGCAGGATGGTTATGTGAAGGCTACCTGACCATGAGTCTGTGAACAAGTCAGCAAACAGCATTCTTCCATGGCTTCTGCTTCAGGTCCTGCTTTGAGTTCCTACCCTGACTCTCCTGGATAAACAATGACCGGGAAGTGTAAAGCTGAATAAAACCTTTCCTTCCTTAAGTTGGTTTTGGTCACAGTGTTTTATCATAGCAACAAGAAGCAAACTAGGTTAGCCTCAAATATTCACTGGAGAATTCATGCTTCGTTTCAGAATAAACGAACATGTCTGTCTGGTTAGTACGCAAATTGGCTTTCATCTTTAATAAATAAGCTAATATGTATATCAAAGAATTGTTTTTAAAAGAATCTTTTGGCTTTAGCAGCGATAAGTATTTGATTTGTAGATCCTGTTTTATTTACCTATATTTCTGGGGTTGTGCAAAGATTTCTTTATTGTAAAGGGGTTGCCAGAGGGAATAGAATTGCTGTGACAATCTTTCTGTTTCCCTGTGTGGATGTGTGTTTACATGTGTGTGTGTCCTTGCGGAGGCTCGAGGTCTCTGTCAGGAATCACCTCTGCTGCTTTTCCAAGGTAGCTGTTGAGGCAGGCTCTCTCAGCCAAACCCAGAGCTAAATGATTTGGCTAGTTTCTCTAGCCGGCTTGCTCTGGGGACCCCTGTCTCCACTTTCTGAGGATGGAATTATGGGTAAGCAGACCCCCAGGCCCACCCAGAATTTACATGGGCTTCTGGGTATCTGAAGTCCACCTTTCCATGTTTTTCTTTTATGGTTGCTTGGCAACCACATTAACCACCCATTCCTAAAAGCAGTGACAAACGGGAAACGCTGGAAGAGGCCCAGGGGCTGGGGTGACCCACATGGTTGGGCTCTCTGGCATCCAACTTTTGCTAGGTTGCCATCCAACCTATGCCCTTCATTCACTCTTTAGGGGAGGCAAAACCCAACCTAGAGAGGGACAGGGACTGCCCAAGAGCACAGCAGCAGGGCAGTGTCCCCTGTGAAGGACTTGAGCAGTGACAGCCAGCATGGGAACAAATCACAAGATGGTCCCTAGTCTCAGTTTCCACGTATAGAAAACTGGGGAAGGTGCTTTATAGCCTTGTAGTGGCTCCTAGGCAGCGTGGGTTCTATGTTTGACTGGTAGAGGTGGGGTTTAAATTATAAAGATGTTGAACACTAGACAGGACCACAAGTCTCGGCCAACTGAACTGGCAGCCAGGAGACAGATGGGTTTGCTGGGTACGAGGACCTGAATTTAATCCTCAGCACCCACACCAAAAAGTCAGGCACGGCAGTGCACATCTGTGACCCCAGCACTGGGAGGTGGGGACAAGAGGATCCTTGGGGCTTGCTGGACAGCATAGGCTAGTTAGCGAGTTGCTGGTCAGTAAGAGACCCTGTTTCAGCCCGGCAGGGGTGGCGCACGCCTTTAATCCCAGCACTCGGGAGGCAGAGGCAGGCAGATTTCTGAGTTCGAGGCCAGCCTGGTCTACAGAGTGAGTTCCAGGGCAGCCAGGGCTACACAGAGAAACCCTGTCTCGAAAAACCAAAGGGGGGGGGAAGAGAGAGAGAGAGAGAGAGAGAGAGAGAGACCCTGTTTCAAGGGAAGAATGGAAGGCTTCCTTAAGAACAAAATCTGAGGTCTACGTGGATCCCAGAGCTGTGCGTGGGCCATAGACCCATTTTGTTGGACTTGAAGAGTGGTTTTCTTGGTTTTATTTATTTTGTTTTGATTGCATCAGGGTCTTGCTACGTGGCCCAGGCTGGCTTTGAACCTACCATGCTCTTGCCTCAGCCTCTGAATGCCGGGATTACAGGGGTATGTCAAGCATGCCGAATGTAAGATTTTCTTTCCCATTTGAACTGGTCTGTAGGGCTGCTTTCCACAGCTGACCCACTCCCAGGGTCCCCCCGCGTCTCCTCACGCATTCATCTCTGTGGGCCCTTGATCTGTTTTAAAACCCTGAGCTTTCAGAAGCTAATAACAGTTGATATTGTGCACCTTGTGTGAAATCTACTGAGCTCCTCCGGTGTGTTGGGCAGTTCTGAGACACTCACATAAACAGACTCATTCGACAAGAAATGCTGCCCGTGATTGTACTGTGGCTGCAGAGGAAGAGAGATTTGAACATGAAGTACCCGGGTCCCACACCCCTCATCTAATAGAGGCCCAGACACCAGATGCTTCTACTCAGATGGACAAAACAGTCTCCCGATTCACATTCAGGTCAGCGGAGAACCAAGCTTTCCGGCTTTGCGTAAAACTGAGCCGAGGGCTGGGAGGTGGCTCAGTTGGTTGTTTGCCTAGCAAGCAGGACACCCAGAGTTTAATTATCGGCACTTGGTAGTTTGGATGTGGTAGCACACGCCTTTAATCCCAGCACTTGGGAAGCAGAGACAGGCGGATTTCTGAGTTTGAGGCCAGCCTGGTCTACAGAGTGAGTTCCAGGGCAGCCAGGGCTACACAGAGAAACCCTGTCTCGAAAAACAAAACAAAAAAAGTGAAAACATACAGCCTTCTCAGCACAGTTCCCTCTGCCTCTTGAGGAAAGCAACGCTGTGTTCACGGGAGCTTTTAAATCACTGGGAACAGTGCCGAGCGCTTTCATGGCTTTTCCTCTGTGACCGAGGCCCTCCGTGCAAAGCGCTATTATTATCCCGGCCTTCGAAGAAGTAATTAAACGCATTATTCCATGCACAACGAGAGCATGCATCTGTGTGGCGTTTCCAGTGGGGAAGGTTTGGGATTGCCTCCCAGGGCTCAGCCGGGTAAGAGGGAAGGCCTTGAAGCTCCTAGAGGCCGGATGAGGTAGTTGGCTTTGGGGTTTGAGGCTGCAGACAGGAGCTCACAGGACAGATATAAGAATAGAGATGCTTTGGCCAGGCCAATCACAGCAGGGGTTGGGAGTGGGGCAAATTCCTAGGTGAATACCGACTAGGGGCGGAGTTATGTGTGGATGGGCGGAGCCATCTAGGGCTAGGCGGGGCCAGGCTGGAGTTGGGTGGGGCTGGGCAAGGTAAGAAAAGAATTGGCTTAAATACTTGATCAGGTAGCTACTGAAAGCTAGCCTTGGCATCTCCAGGTGATCTGGCCATGGCCTCTGACCCCACCTCTCTTGAGCTAAGTGACTCCAAAGCAAAACGAATCATCAGCCAAGGGTGACTTTGTTCTACATGAAAAGGAACCGAGTCTTCCATCCCTGTAGTTTCCTAACCTCTTTGGTTTGATTTACTCAGCAGACCAGAGAGCCGTCTGCTTGCTGCCCTGGCCACCAGGGTCTTGGAGCAGGTCCCATTTGTATCAACTAGACACACAGGGCTGAGGACAGGGACCCGGGTACTCAGTACACTGCCACTAGCTCTGTGACCTTGGACAGATTTACAAAGTGCCTATTTAGATTAAAATATGTATGCAATGTGGGATATACTCACAGTTTTAAAATAAGTCCTCGCTTATCCAAAATTCGAATCTGACTGCTCATTCTGCTTTATCTGGCAGCTGGGCTTTGGATAAGTTCCTTAACTTCTTAGCTGCCAAGTAGAGGAGGGGGTGTGTGTCATACCAGACCCTCCTTCCAAGGTGGCAGTGGGCACTGAAGTAGTTAAAAATTTGAATCACAGAACGAGGTGATAATAACCACCTCGCTCAGAGGACTGGAGAGCATGCCACAGCAAGAAGGCATTGTTGATGTTATTTTTGGTATCTCTTTTAAAACACTTTTATATTTACACACACTCTCTCTCTTTCTCCTTCTCTCTGTGTGTGTGGGGGGCGTGGGAGCAAGTGGCAGCTAGAGGAGAGGATCTGTCTCCTGATCTATCAGTCTGACCTATTCTCTTGAGACAGGATCTCCCTGAACCTGGAGCTAGGCTGGCAGCCAGCAAGTCCCAGCAATCCTCCTGTCTCTGCCCCTCACACCGCTGGAGTTATAGGCTTGGATTGGCCATGGTTAGCTTTTTACAAGGATGCTAGGGATTTTAACTCAGATTGTCATGCTTGGGTAGCAAGCACTTTTACCCACTGGGCTGTCCCAGCCCTTATTTTTTGACTATCTATCTTTTCTCACCAACTTCAGAGACAACAGAACAACAGTCTGAGCAGGAGAGGGAGAATCTAAGGGAACACCTTAGCAGAAAGAACTGACCATATCTGTACTTGGTCGGTAGCAGACGATGTAGGGTGTGGCCATGGATGTATAGGATGTTGAGTCGGATGGCAAGGCTATGGCACACAGTTACAAGCCCTCCGAGGACTCGGGTGACAGTACCAACGGGGTGGGGTGGGGTTAATGACACAAAGAGGGCCAGCTTGGCTAAAGGATGCCAGCCAGGAAAAAAAAAAACTTATGATATAAGATTTTATTTATCTAAAGCCTGGCAATGGGCAGGGAGAGGAGGGAAGGATAACCAGGGAGGGAGGTGCCTAGGTAAATACTGTCTAGGTGTGGAGTCTTGTGTGGATGGGTGGAGACTAGGGATGGAGTCTTGTGTG
>JADRCH010000129.1:592228-618337 GCA_019843965.1 Rhynchomys soricoides | reverse complement strand
GGGGTGGAGTCTTGTGTGGATGGGCGGAGACTAGGGATGGAGTCTTGGGTGGATGGGCGGAGCCATCCCAGCAATGAAATGGGTGTAAAAAGGGTGCTGACCACAGTCCAGCCCCAGCAGAGGTGAAAACTCCCAGGTGTTTACTTTAAAACAATTTGTTGGGCCACCTGGATGGCTCAGTAGGTCAAGGCACTTGCCACAAAGCCAAATAACCTGACTTGGGTCTCTGGAATCCACACGGTGGAAGGAGAGAACCGACTTCTGAACCTTGTGCCCTGAAGCTCCATATGTGAGCTGTTGTACCCACACGAATACACACACATACACCTGCTAAGTAAAAATGTAATAAAAGTTTTCTGAGGGTGTTGCACACTGAGATTCTAGGTGGGTGTGACTTAAAATTAGAGCTTTGTTTATTGCACAAAGCAATAGGACTATGGAGTGGGTGGAGGCAGGAAGCAGGGCACCAAGGAGGCCCCAGATTGATTCCCTTCCCAGAGGAACCTGAAACCTCACATCCACTTTTTTCCTTCTTACAAGAAAGCTATTTTATGCGCATGTGCACATGCAGTGCCCTCAGAGGCCAGAAGGGGGCGTCAGATCCTTTGAAATTAGAGTTGTAAGCCACCGTATGGGTGCTGGGAACAGAGTTCACGTCCCCTGCTAGAGCAGAAAAGCGTCTTAACTTTGGATTCATCTTTCTAGTTCTGCTTTTGTTTTGTTTTGCTTTGGGGGAACAGGGTATCCTGTATTCCTGGCTGTCCTGGAACTCTCTATGCCGCCAAGGTTAACCTTGAACTTGTGATCCTACTGTTTCTACTTCTTGAGTGCTGGGATTATAAATGTGTACCACCACCACCACCACCACACCTGCCTTCCCATCTTTATCTGAGATGCCTCCAGGGACAGGGGACGCTGAGCTCACTTTCCCCAGAATTACCTGCAATACCAGAAAGCCAGGCTGGAGCATACTTTGGGGCCTGGCTTTGGCTGGTTGGTGGTCATGCTTTTTATTGTTATTGACTTCTAACTGCTGTGCAGGCAACTTGGGGAGAAAGGATGGGGAAGAATGCAGACTGGGTTGGGGGTAGTGCCCAGGCGGCAGCAAGCCCATACTCTTAGTCGCCTTCCGATAGAAGCAGACATTATTACCAGAGATAATGGTCACTCAACAGTCAGGGTGCATTTCCCATTAACCCCAGACCTCACACCCCACTGCCCTGCTCTGGAATCTGACCTTCATACCCCATCCCACAGTGTGCACCTCAGACCATGCCATGCCCAATGCTTGTCCGTCCCTCCCCAGCCCCGTCACGCCCCCCTCCTCCCCCACCTACTTCTCTTGGTGAGTGACATTTAAGGGTTGGCTTTTCATTGAGCCATCACAGTCTATAAGCGGTGCAGTAGAGGCTTGTCAAGGGGCCGTGGAGGAAGGGAGCAACCTTTTACTATATGCAGGGGATGAGGGGCCAAGCGGTGTGTAGCCCCTCATTACGGTCTTGCCTACGGTGGAGGGAAGTAGAGCATTTTGTTTGTTTGTTTTGTTTTTTGAGATAGTGTTTCTAGAACATTTTGGTAAGCCATTCACTTTATATCTTCTAAGCCCCTCTCTGTTGCTGTGGGCTCTCAACCTTCCTAACACTGAGACCCTTTAATATGGTTTTTTGTGTTGTGGTGGTCCCTCAACCATAAAATTATTTCATTGCTACTTCATACCTGTGCCTTTGCTACTGTTATGAATCATACTATGAAATCTGATATTCAGGCTAGCTGATATGCTACCCTACGGGGATTGAAATGCACAGGTTGAGAACCACTGCTCTATTGGGAACGCAATAACCCCTGACCAGGATGTCTGTGAGGCCATTGACTGCTTTCTGAGCAGCCTCCTTCCCTAGGCATAGTACAGGTCCGGAAGCCAGGGGGCTTCTGGCGGCAGCCTCAGGCCCTCTGCTGCTCCAAGGGTGGAGAAGCTCCCTAGCTTCCTACTAGGATCTTGCTCTCTGGTTCATCCAACTAATACATGTCTCTGAGCCCTTGTGTGGGACATGCTTTGAACTCGGGGTGGTGGGGGACATTTACAGCCAGATCCTGTGTAAGCCTGTGATCCCAGCGTTTAGAAGCTATCGCATGAGGATTGTGAGTTTGAAGCTAACCTGGGCATTAAGTAAAGATGTGATGTTTCAGAACAAATAAGCTAGGCACTGCCTAGAGAGGCCAGCTACAGACTCAGAGAGTGGTCTAGCCTGGCCCCTAACCCAGCAAGGCTGTGAATCTCAAGAGGCCTTGATGCTTTGCTGAACAGGTTTCCTGCAGGCAGAGGAGGTGGGAGGGTCTGGAGACTGGCCTGTTGCCTGGGCCAGCAGGTTTCTGGCTCTTTCTATCTTGGGCTGCTCTACTTGCTTGCCTGTCCAAGAGAACCACCTCTTCTCTCTGTCTCTCTGTCTCTGTCTCTCTCTCTTCTCACCACATCTCACTCCTTTCCCATTTTCACCTGGTCTCTAGGGAGGAGGGGATGCCATTTCTCTTGATGTGAGCATCTGGCATCGCAGGTTCAAATCCAGACCTCCCTACCCCTTGTCAAGCATCATCATAGCACCAAGCTTTGGTTTCTCATATGTAAAAACGGGCCTGTATTCTGTTCCTACTGTGGCTGGGGCCTACAAGGCCCAGTGTCTGAGGAACGGTATAGGTGGTCATCAGGCCCAGGGCAGTCTGACCTTCTCTCCAGAGGTCAAGAACATCTCAGGGGCCGGGCAGTGGTGGCACACACCTTTAATCCCAGCAAAGGCAGAGGCAGGCAGATTTCTGAGTTCAAGGCCAGCCTGGTCTACAGAGTGAGTTCCAGGACAGCCAGGGCTACACAGAGAAACCCTGTCTCGAAAAACAAAACAAAACAAAACAAAAAAGCCTGTGACTCCCTCAGCTACTAAAGCCTGACCCAGCCCTTTCTGCTGAACTTGGATCAGCATGTCTTCCCTTTGAGCCCATTTTCTATCTTGCAGGCGCTGGTCCCTGGCCCCTTCCCTTTCAGCTGAGGAAGCAGTCATCACTGAGAAGTTGCCAAGTGGAACCACCAACCTCCTTCCAGACTAGACTGAGTCTCCTAGGATGTTTAAGAGCTGGGCAGTGTGGACGGTGTCCCAAACAGAGGGTACAGTATGTGCAGAGGCTGAGGCATGGCAGCAGAGGAAGAGATGGGGGGTGTCAGTCAGCTTTCTGTCACTATAACCAATACCCCAGATAAACCAATTTATAAAGTTCGTTTTGACTCACAGTTCTAGACATTTCCATCCATGCTCACTCCGTCCCCTGTTGCTTTGGGCCTGTGGCAGCTCAGGATGTTACAGCAGAAGTGTGTGGCAGAGAAGGTCTGCTTGTCTTGTGGCAGCTGGGAAGCAGAGGGGGAAGAAACACAAGAGGGGACCTAATGTCTCCACAAAGATAGGGACCTTCCAGGAGGCCCTATGTCTATGTCCCCTAAAAGATCCACCACTTCCCAACAGTGACATATAGACATTCTGATCTCTGCCAAGCCAAAGGGATGTTCCAGATACTAAGCGGGAGGAGCAGGAGTCAGTTAGAGAAACTTGGCTGCTTCTGCTAAAGAGGCCTTGCTTTATCCTCAAGAGCGTGAGACCTGACAGAAGCTAATCCAGGAGCAGACTTCTCCACCCGTATTGGTCAGCTTTTCCCTACAACTCTCTTTTACCCTAGCACTTAGCTGGGAGAGCATAGATCAGGGCCAACACACCAGGGTGCCCAGTAGATCCAACACTTCTCTCACTATATCCCAGAGTCAAGCCTTACATCTGTCCGGGAGTACCCCTCGGGCTTCAGTCTGCCTCACTGGTCTCCCAAAGCATGTCCCGTGTTTCCTTGGGTCTTGAGGGATATTGGATTTGTTGGGAGCTCACCCTCCATGAGGGTCCCTTTCCCACTCCCACATGGGGCCACACTCACTTTTTTCCTTGTTGACTGGGGAGGGTTTTGACTATAGTCTGGAAGAACAGGTGTCTTAGGTAGCTCCCACTGCTAGAGTACAGGGTTCTTTTCCTTTGTAGCTCTTGGTCCCATTTGTCATTATGCATCTGGGAGTTGCTCGCTGTCTGTCTGCAGCAGCAGACCTGCAGGTGCATGGACTCTCTCGTCCTTGCACCGGGGGATGGGAATGGCTGAAGGCATTGCACAAACAGCTTGAAGCTTTGCTCAGGCCTGGGCTCCCCAGAGGCAGAGGTCTACTTCTCTTTTCAACCTGGCATCCTTCGCTCCCATACAGAATGGGGCCCATTTCCTGTCTGTCTGTCTTCTAAGACCACCTGGTCTAGCCTGGGCTAGAGCCGTGTTAAAGTTCCTTCCCATGGGGAGACGGTTACTCCTCCAAAGTTCCCAGTAACAAACTGAGGCACAGTTCCACCGAAGTTCACTCTGGGGGAGCCAACAGGTTTACTAGGTTCCTTACAGAGCATTGTTTAGGGGTTACTTACAGGGACCTCCTCCCCCAAGATGCTACACCAGAAAGTCTTTATCCAGCAGGGACTATGGGCTGATTTCCCCACAGCAGGACTGATGGGTCAAGTCCCACTTTCTTAGTCTTCCCTAGTTTGTGTACACTCTAGCTCTGTCCCAAGGCCACATGCAGTTAGAATAGAATTACATACAACAGGTGGTAGAGAGCCTAGATCCTCAGGTGAGGGTCTTGTGATCCTTCCCATCCCCCCATGGGGGGCACAAACAGCAAACCCAGCTGGGATAAGCCTTTCTAAGCAGATGGCAAGTGATTGGCTCAGAGGACAGTCACGAACAAGAAGGCCTCAGAGCTGAGGTGTAGGCACTTGGGGTACCACATAGCTCAGACCTCCAGCCAACTCCTCACACAGAAAATCTCCAAGGAAACCCCTGCTTGTGCCTCAAGCAGACCCCAGCCTCAAATCTCTGCTGCTTGCTTGGAAAGGGCCACGCCTCCTCCCTACCTTTAAATTCACCCTAGGGCTGACTAGATGGCTCAGCAGGTACAGAAGCTTGCAGCCAAGCGTCAAAACTTGAGTTCAATCTGCAGAACCCATGAGAACTGACTCCTCAGAGTTGTCCTCTGATCTTCCCATGCTGTCTGCATTACAGAGTCTTTCTGCTGCACTATACGATTTTTTCTTTCCCCCGAGACAGGGTTTCTCTGTATAGCCCTGGCTGTCCTGGAACTCACTCTGTAGACCAGGCTGGCCTCGAACTCAGAAATCCGCCTGTCTCTGCCTCCTGAGTGCTGGGATTAACGGCGTGCACCACCACTGCCCAGCTGCACTATACGATTTTTTTCCCTTCATGCACGTTTGTGTACATGTGTGCATGGGGCCTGGGTATTGGGTGAATTACCCCATTGCTACTCACTTGGTTTTGGGAGAGAAGCTCTCTTGCTCTATGGGGAGCTTACCAATTTGGCCAAGCCAGCAGGATTGGAGATGTCTACCACTAAGCCCAGATATTTACATGGGTGCTGGGGTTCCAGGCTCACGCCTTCCTGCTTGCCTGGCAAACACTTTACCCACTGAGCCGTCTCCCTTGCCTCTGCACTCTGTGTCTTGGCTCTCGTTGTCTCCTGTCTGCTCTCTGTTTACACCCCAGGTCCTCACCCCTTACCCTTCTAGCTGAGACAGCTCCTTGGTTTGTCACCAGCTCCTGCTTAGAGAGCTCACAAGGCAAGTGGAGAGAAAAGGGGAGGGGATTCTGACACCCCAGCCAGAAACCCGATGCAAGTGTCTGGTGGTGAGGTGTCACTGAATAAAAACACGGCTGGCCCTTCTACCTCCTCCTGGCAGGAGGGGAGGCTCACCAGGGAAGGGAGACTGGAAGAATGAGTCCAGAGCAGAGAGGATGGTGGGGCCCAGAGAACCAGACAGAAGAGCTGGAGGCAGCACAGGGATTTGACAGAAGTCTACAACCATGGGACGTGTGTGAGAGTGTATGAGTCTGTGTGTGTACGCGCGTGTGCATGCATGCATGTGCACACATACACCTATTGTATGTAGGCATGGCAGTCATTAATACAATTTTCTGAGAACTCGCTGGGGTTCCCAGCCTCTAGGCAGCACTTCCTGCCAACCCCTGTGGTTGGAAGGACTACATAACCAGTTCTAACCAATGAGCACTCCTGGCCAGTAGCATTTACTTTTGTGACCCAGAGGCATGTGTGGTTATGTCTCCCCCCAGCCCCACCCTGCCCAAGCAGGTGTGAACTGTAGCATTTCTGTCAGCTTGGGTCCTGGGGCAGCTGTCATGAGCCAAGCCCGTGAGGGAGGGACTGAAGCGTGAGCAAGCACTGACCTTCGAGGTTTGATCTGTGGAGGTTTTGGATTCGTTACTACAGTGTAACTTTGCCTACCCTGTCTGATACAAGACCTCATATGTTTGTGTAATCATGCACGTGTGCCTCATGTGTATGAACATGTGTGTCTGTGTGAGTGAGAGTACAAATCTGTGCCTTTAGATTTTATTTAAAATTTCATGTGTGTGTGTGTGTGTGTGTGTGTGCACATGAGCATGTGCGGTGCGCGCGCTCACATGCGCATGACTGGGTGTCAGAAGACAACTGTTGGGAGTTGGTCCTTTCCCTCTACCTTGTAGGTCCTGGAGATTGAACTCAAGTCATCGGAGTCAGGACTTGGCGACATGTACCTTTATCTGATGAGCCACCTTCCCTTCCCCTTTGCTATGTTTCTGACTCGTACACCCAACCTTGAGCAAACCAAAGACATCCCCTCCTCATTCCCTCACACCTGTCTTCACAGTGAAACATGGGGGTGCCAGCTTGCATCCTAAATCCCAGGAGCCTTACCTCACCTCTGCAGCTGCTCTCAATTCCCTGACAGATACTACGATGGCTATTTCTTGGGTTACTGGTTCCATTTCTGACCCCCACATTGCCAGCAGAACGATTGACTCTAGGATGGGGATGGTGACCTGAACCAGGCCACTTAGAACCTTGCTGTTGGGACCGGCAGGGAAGCATGGGTCTTCCCTCTGGGATGAGGCACAGAGGGTGCAGGTCTCACCAAGGAGGGGTGGGCCGATGTAGAGAGGAAGAGACCGCGGGGTCTTGGGGTTGGCAT
This sequence comes from Rhynchomys soricoides, assembly GCA_019843965.1. Lineage (NCBI taxonomy): Eukaryota > Metazoa > Chordata > Mammalia > Rodentia > Muridae > Rhynchomys > Rhynchomys soricoides. The sequence continues at coordinate 611,234 of JADRCH010000129.1, read as the reverse complement.
TGCCCGATCTTCCTAATGATGCTGCCTATGATCAGTGTGGGGACGCTGGAGCCTACCAGCCTGGGCTAGGATCTTGTTATTGATTGATATTGATTGATTGGGACAAGGTATCATGTGTCTCAAGCAAGCCTGGAATTCACTAGGTGACTGAGGATGATTTCTGATCCTCTTCCTTCTAGTTCCTAAATGCTGGATTTACAGATGTAATCCCACCATGGTAGTTTAAGCAGTACTTCGGGTTGAACCCAAGCCTTGCACATGATAGTACTCTACCAACTGAGCTCAGCCCCGGCCCTGGGTGGATGTGCAGGACTCAGAATAGAGCCTGCTGTGCTGAGGACAGCTGACATCCGCCAGGACTACGTCCCGAACCAGAGCAAGTTGCATCTTTGTGACTGGCCATGGTTGTTGACGTGAGTCCCTCTTCCCTGCCTGACACAGCCAAAGAGGAAGAGATTCTCTCCTCCCATTTCCCTTAGATCTGAAAAACCGGAAGTCCCTTTCCAAGGGCTGGAGAGATAACTTTGTGGGTAAAGGCACTGGCCTCCAAGCCTGAATCCCAGGAACCACATAATGGTAGGATAGAACCTCCTCCTCCAAGCTGTCTTTGTTTCTCCAAGCCCATGTCTTGGCAGGCATACACAGATAGACAGAGGCACGCACACACACAAACAAATGTAATAAACATGTTGTGAGATCCCCTTCAGATCCCGCCTACATCTTTTCTGGTTTTAAGGGATGGTACTACTCCAGCGGACAGCATGGGGACACCCCTCTTTGAACGTTAGCTTGCCAGTCAGCATCCCTTGCTAGTCTCTCCCCTCCGAGTCCACACCCTCATTATGCTGTCCTTGAATGACTCAGAGGGAAGGGCCCCTGCTTCCTGCCAAACTGGATCATTAATTAGATATCTGGTGCCGACTTCACAGGCACCCTCAGAGATTCTCATGGATGCTCTCCGCTGTTCCACATCTGCCTCTGCTGCCTCCTGTGTCCTGTCTGTGACCTCTCTCTCCCAACTCCCAGTGAGGTACTTCTCTCAGGGACATAGCCTCCCTATGAGGTTCTTCCTACCGCCTGCTCTGACCCAGGCTCAGTTCTCTCTCCTGGCAGGTCAGCTCTGCTCCCCACAGGGTCTTCAGCCACAGTGTAGGCTGGGAGTCCAGCCTTGGCCCATAGACTCTGGTCAGAATTTCCAACTGCTCCTAGAAGCGAGGCTGGGTATTCTTGAACGCCTCAAACATAACACATTCCAAGTTAAAACTCCTCCCCTAAGCCTACTCTCCCTCCGTGTGACCTTTCCGAGTGTGGAATTGCCATTTGCCCCCGCACAGGAGGCTGTCTGGACATCCATTTTGCCATCTGTTTCCTTCCGCTCGGGTCTTGTTCTTTGGATCACCAAAATGTTTCGTGAACCTCCCTTAAAGGCATCCTCACCATACTGAAGAGCTCCCTGCCATCCACCTTCACCGTACAGGAACTCCTTAAGTGGCTGCCCAGGTTCCCATACCCTCTCAACCCCCCCCCCCCCCCCATTACAGATCTGAGCCTGAGACTCCCCTGTTCAAAACCCTTCCATGACAAACTGGACCTGCTGTGATCTGCGCCCAGTGTCCCTTTCCTATGGTGGAACCTCCAGAGCTCTCACGCTGGGAGCATGGAGCCATCTCCAGTGCCCTATTCTGCATCACTCTGCCTTGGCTACTCCAGCCTTTCTGACCTTTGGCCCATCCTGGTCATCCTTGGTCAGTCTGTCTGTCCGACTATCCCTCTGATCCTTCACCTCTATGGTTGTTTCTTCTTTCTTTCTCTCTTTCCTTCTTTCTTTTTTGGAGGCAGGCTTTCACTATGTAGATCAGGCTGTCTTCAAACTCACAGAGATTGGCGTGCACCACCATGCCTGGCATCTGCTTGTGGCTCGAAGCCATTTTTGTGGCGTCTCCTCCAGACAGGGGCAGGCGTGCCAGATGGTTTGCTTCGCTCTCAAGAGGAATAAAGTGGGCTGTGAAGTAGAGGAAGGGAACCCCTCCCCACTGTTAACTACCCCTTCTGAGAGCTTTCGCTTACAGTCTCCCTCCCTGAGTTTGATGGTAGCCACGGGTCTGCAGCTGCCAGGCGGTAGGATGCTCAGCTAGCCGCTGAACTTTTCTGGACTTTCCTGTAGAACGCTTTTCAGGTTCCTATATTTGATGGCCCTGGAAATGCATTTCTCTCAGGCAGTGACTTTGTCTCCTCTGCATGACTGCTGGCCCTGCCTCGGGCTTCCAGGAGCTACCAGGAAACTTGGGCTCCACGTGACAACTCTTCTCTGGAACCCCACTTTCCTCGGTAACCACAACCGCAGGTCCTCTCCTGTCTTACCCTTTGTACCGTAGATGAATGCCAGGGAAGGTTTCCCACAAGGGTGTCTATCTTGGATCCTGCTGTCCCTACCTGCTGGTGGAGGGGCTGTTGGAACAGGCTTGCACCTTCATGCTGGGTTCAGAAGAGCTTCTTAGCCCCACCCGCCTAACTTCAGCCCCACTCTCCTTGGAATCGGCCTCTGCATTTTCAAGAACAATAACTTTGCGGGCTATTTGAGGGAGGAACTAGAGTCTAGGGAGTAGGAAGAGAAGGGTAGAGAAAAGGGAAGGATTTAAAACACGACCGGAAGACGGCAGGAAAATGAATGGGAATGGCTCAGATGCCTAGGCCAGGCAACTTAGAGTGAAGCCTTTCTCTTGCCCTTCCTTGGGGAGCAGTTTTCAATCAGGACCATTATTTATGAACTTGAGGAGTGGGAGGGAAAAGAGAGAAGGATCACGTGATCCCACTGTCATGGAAACCAGCTCTGAATGGGCCTCGAACGCGAGCGCCCCCTTGTGGGTAGCAGAAGAGCAGCACCCACCGCTGGCATGGCCAGTTATGGGGGCTTAATGGTGCTCAAGGTGGCAGGAGGCAACTTGACCTATCAGCAGGTCGGGCCATTCATTGTCTCCGGGCACATCCATCATTATCATCAACAGTCCGTGAGATGGTGGCCTTTCTGATCGGTCCCATCCTGCCACCTGCCATGGACGCCTGGCTAGTTCCTAGCTGTCACGAAGGCTCTGGGTGTCTGCCCACTTGATGGCTCTTTCCTCTGGCCCTGGGTCCAGTAAGTTCCCTTTGAGGTTCTTCCATATTTTCTCCCTGCCTATCTAGTCTCCAGTCATTTATCATGGTCAGGACTCTGTCTGTCTGTTGCTTCTCTCCCTCCTCCCTTCCTCTCTCCATGTGTATCCACACACCTATTACCTGGCAGCTGCCTATACATCATGCAGACCCTATTATCCATCATTTATCTACATATGTATCATTCATGCTTCTAGCCATCTATTATCCATCAGCTCCTTGAAGCTTCTTTTGAAGTCCCGCACTTTGCCACCGGGGTTAAGGCTGTCAAGCTTGCTTTCCCCAGCCAGGAGAACAAAGACACCAAAGTGACTTAGAGGGAACAGAGAGGCCATTGGGGACTGCGGGGAAGGGGGTGTATTAAGACAGCTGGGGGTTCAAGTTTAGAGGAGAGTAGGAAGACTCAGAGATGTGTCAGATCAGACCCTTCCACTCAGAACTTTAGTCTGTGTCTCTGTGACTCATGACTCATCTGTCCCACTTACCCAGAGACCCAAGAGGACTGGGTGCTATTTGCTACCAGGGAGCCTTATGCTGTACATAAGTGGGGCTTATTTGCCAAAGGGGTGATGATTTCTGAAGGAAAGGCTGTGTAATGGTTTGTATATGCTTGGTCCAGGGAGTGGCACTATTAGGAGGTGTGGCCTTGTTGGAGTGGGTGTGGCCTTGTTGGAGTGGGTGTGTCACTATGGGTGTGGGCTTTAAGACCCTCATCCTAGCTGTCTGGAAGTCAGTCTTCCACTAGCAGCCTTCAGAGGAAGATGTAGAACTCTCAGCCCCTCCTGCACCATGCCTGCCTGGATGCTGCCATGTTCCCGCCTTGATGATCATGGACTGACCCTCTGAACCTGTAAGCCAGCCCCGATTACATGTTGTCCTTATAAGAGTTGCCTTGGTCATGGTGTCTGTTCACAGCGGTAAAACCCTAAGACAGGCTGTGTGGGGCTGTAGCCCATGCGTTTGAGGGTCATGGGGTAAGGAGACATGGATGGAGCTGTGACCGAGGCAAAGGCCCTTTCACACCATGCATGTGCACAGTCACACATGCACTCATGCACAGTGACAGGAATCCACATATTTAGAGCCAGGGGTCCTTCTTTTAGCTAAAGAGTTCTTGCTTGGACATCACAAGTCCTTCTCAGCCTCACACTAATTTTATAAGCTTTGCTCTTCGTGGTGCTGAGATAGTGGCCAGCTCGACAGCATCTCTCCTGCATGGTTACCTGTAGGGACCAGTAGTTTGTGGTTCTTTATACCTTGGGTTTTCCCGATTCCTTGACTTCCGGCATTCCTGTGTCCCTCACACTAACAGAGGCAGCAGAAAGAGAAGCAGAAAGAGCTCTTGCACCCAAGATGGAGCTCTCTTTGTGCCTATTTCAGAATCCCACATCTGGAGCGTAATCAAGCAGGAAGGACACCTCCTGTCTTATCAATTAGGAGGAAATGCCCCCATGGTTCTGCCCACCCCAAAGAGACAGGGTAGGCAGGGGACAGATCGTTCCAACAGCGGGTTCTCAGTCTCAGGACACAGTGTAGGCTCCAGACTCGCAAGCCGTGCCCAAGAGTGAAAAACCCATTTCTGTGGTCTGCCGAAGGCTTCTAGCAGGAGGCAGACCTGCCAAGGAGCAAGGTTCCCAGAGAGGCCAGAACGAGGCCTAGGTACTACGGGCTGCCTCTTTCCCCACCATACTTCCTTGGGTTAGGAAAATTCTGGGGTGAAGGTTCAAGGGGACACTGAGACGAGTTCATCAGGTGAATTAGTAATACCGTGGACATATAGGCAGATTGAAGACAGCATGTTGGGGTACTAAAGAGGCTATTAGGGCCCATGTGACAGAAGTGGGGGGCTCATAGCTTTCGGAAGATAGGGAGGTTTCACAATACAAGCCTAGCAAAGCTGACTGGCAGGGAGGAAACAGGGACTGGGGAAAGCAGGACATGTGGTCACCAATTCCCCCCTCTAATGTAAACTCCCTTCCCCCAGTAAGAAACCTGGACACTCAGGGGCCTGTTAGCCGGAAACTCACGGACAGTGTTGGTAGCTGATAAAGGGGAAAGGCTGCCGGGATTAGTGACTGAGCACAGCTGCATTCTTTTTTAAAAATATGTGTGCTCCTGCGTGCGTGTATCTGCAGAGGCCAGAAGGTGGCATCAGACCCCTGGGAGTTGGGGTTGGAGGCGGTTGTGAGACACCTGCTATGGTGCATCCAACTCTAGTCCTCTACAAGAGCAGAGGGTGTTCTCTCTGCCCTGGCAGCTGGAATCTGACATTACCTGTTCTCTTTTTGATGCCTGGATTCTGACACTCAGCTTGCAAATGAGTTTAGGGCCTGGGGTGGGGGAGGTAGGGGTGTCTGCAGCTTCAAGGGTTAAAAAGCACTTAGCAGCAGCACATAATAAGAGAAAAAAATGTAAGAGAAAGAATATCCTAAGAACTTAATAAGCCACACACAAAATTATGATTCTTTTCCTAGCCAGTTGAGTTTTCAGTGATTAAGAAAATGCAATTTCCTGTAATTAAATCTTAACAAGGAATGTTATTAAAAACACTCTGTCCCAGCTCCTGTAATAATTGTGTGCTACCCCAGAACAGTAAACAGAATTAGACTTTGCCTTGCACATGCTAATCCATGCGTCGTTTCGATCAAATTTGTCCTAATAACCTGTCGTCTTCTGAGACAGGGAAGGCAGGCAAGAGGCAGCCAAGCCCGAAGGCCAGACAGGACCCTGTTCTGGGAATGCTGGCTTTGCCCCAGCTGTGGTGGGATTAACCTTATTGAGCACGTACTACACGCCAGACCCTGAACCCAGCAGGTTGCATGCGTAACATGAGATTTTACTCGTATTTCACACTGCCTAAGCTTGTTACACAGATGGCGGCTCAGAGGTCTTTCTTCTTTGCTCCTTTGAGACAGGGTCTCACTAGATAGCTCTGGCTGTTCTTGAACTCACTATGTAGAGCAGGCTAGCCTCGAACTCACAGAGATCTGCCCACCCATCCCCCTTCCTGAATGCTGGGATTAAAAGTGCCCCACCACCTTGCTTTTCAGAGAGCTTTCTTAATTTCCCTAAGCTCTCTCTCTCTCTCTCTCTCCATCCTTGTCCCCTGAGAGTTGCACAGGCCAATATGTAGAGAATACATGGTCACCTGAGGAAGAACTTCTGTCCCTAGCCACTCTGTCCACACAGCAGGGGACTAGGACCTTTACTTTGAAGACTTGCTTTTCCCTGCGGAAAAGCCGAAAGGTTGGAGAAGATGTTGCTAAGAGATCGGTGTGAGACAGAGAGAGCATAGTTTGGACGGGTCGAAGATGGAGCTGGACCATCATATTGCTTTTCCTGAGTCAGGTTGGCCATGGATGCCTATAATCCCAGGGAAGAGTAGTTAGAGGAATCCAGAGTTTAAGGGCATCCTTGGCTACAAAGCAAGTTCAAGGTCAGCCTTGGCTACATGAGATCTTGTCTTAAAACCAAAGTAAGACAAAGCAACTAAACAAACAAAACCCCACTGTACTTGGGTGTGTGTGTGTGCACATACATGTAAATAAGTGAACATAGATGTGTCTGTGAGTTACCACGAGAGCATGCGTGAATGAAGGTGTGTGTATACCTGTGTACGTGTGTGACTGAATATGTGTATAAGTTCTGAAGTGAGCAACTGTGTGTGTGAACCGGGTGAGTGTGTCTAATACAAATGTGTGGCCAATGGTCTTAGACAACTGTATGATGGTATATGAATGTGTCTGAGTATGCTCCTCAGCCCCTCCCCTCCCCTGGTAGACAGGAATGGGAACAGCGCCATCGAGGTCCAGTTCCCAGCACTGTCCCTCAAAGTACAGCCAAGCCTCTCTTGGTGGCTCTCCCTATGCATGACCAGCCCGAAGCCATCCTCAGCTTGCAAGCTCACAGGCGCCTGCATCTCAGTCTCTCACACCCAGTGACTAATTAGTGCACCTAATTAAATCCCCGCTGAAGAGAGGGGAGGGCTGTTTTGATGCTCTGGAGACTGGGTGGCACAGCCTTGGAAGGCTCCATCCCTCCTCTATATGGTTAGCGTTCATTCTCAGTGGAGACTGGATGGAAGGAAGGGGTGCTGAGGGCTTCCACAGCAGGACTCCTGTTCCCCAAATGCAACACACCTAGTGTGTGTGGCACACTTCGCAGGACTTTTCTGGAAGGAGGAGAGATGAGAAATGAACAGGACATATAGGTTTCTATTCTGTGCCTGTCCCGTGGTCACCCTGCCTCCAAGTCTTCACCCCAGCCTTCACTCTGTCTTTCCTGTCTTTGGCTCATCTCTGGCTGCTTCTCTTGCTCTTCATCCTCCCAGGATTGTGCGGAATCTTTCCGTTTACCAGCCTGCCTCCCCCGACAGAAAGGATCTCAAGGACTGAAGAGATAGCCCAATGGTTAAGGAGCATGCAAGGACCAGAGTTTGGTTCCAACTCTTCTGCAGGGAAGAACAAGGGCTAGCCACCAGCAAGTCTGGGGTCTAGTGAGAAGAGCCTTAACTCTTGGTCCTCCTGCCTCAGCCTTCCAGTGCTGGGACCACAGGCATGATCCTGGGTCCAACCAGAGTGTCTTTTCTACGGGCATAGACAGAACCCCCAGGTGGAGGCCTCAGGACCCAGCCATGACCTAAATGCTTCATCTTGAACCATCAGGGACAACTAGGTTGCACTGAAGAATCATGAAGGACCCAGACCCTTGAATTACAGCAACCTGGTTCATGGCGCGTTTATCTCATCTGGACACGAATCACCTTGCTCTCTCCTAACTGCCCTGGCACAATCTCCTCCCAGCATCCCTCATTGGCCCCCACAATGAAGGAAGAGCTGATCCTTACCTCAAGATAGCACCCAGGCTGGCAGAGACCTGAACAGAGACAGCCCTGTGGGAATTCTTCTGAGCTTGAACAAAGGGCCCAGGAGAAGGCCTGAGGTATGAGGCCTTGCCCTGAGGTAGGTTGCCAGGGCTGGAAGGCAGGAAGTTTGGAGAGGAGGACCCTGGAGGAGGCTGAAGAACAGACATGGAAGAGGGGTATGACTGTCCCAGAGGTCCTGAGCCACCTCAGCTGGATCTCTAGATGCCTGGCTTCCTGGAAAGGGGTCAAGCCTGTCACAGGAACGGCCTATCATGAACCTGATGACAGCCCCCCTCTTCCTTGGGCTCTGCTGGGGAAGAGACAATAGTCTAAGGAAGTGGGCAGATTCTCAGGCTTCAGGAAACAAAACATGCCTGGTCTGAGCTAGCCAGGGAAACGCTGTCTAGCTTGACTAGTAATTGGTTCATCAGTAGGCACGTGACCCACTTCAGGTCAAAGAGCTGCAGAGAAAGCCTGTGGTGACTTAGAGAGTACACCCCAGAATCAAAGCCTGCTCCTTCTGTCTGCCTGGAATACAACTATACAAAGGTGAACCGCCTGCAGCTATGGCCTTACCTTGTGACCGGAAGGCAACGCCGCTGAAGATTAAAAAGCACATCCCTCAGAGGACAGTCACCAGGGCCCCCAGAATGCAACAGGAGGCTCCGTTCTTTATAACCTAGTCACTTACAGCAACAGAAAATGAACCACCAGAGTCCCCGTGTATATCCATAGCCAACACGGCTCCTTGGGTATGATCAAACCTCATCTTAACAGAAGTGGCTTAGAACTCTGCAGTGGTTGTCCTCCTACTGGAGACCCTGGATGGACGGCCGCGGAGTTAAGGGGACACTCCTGCTTTGGAGTTAGGTGGACTTAGAAATTAATCTCATGCCTGCTGGAGTTTCCTTGAGATGCTCTGGATCCCATCTTCATTGTAAAACAGATGCAAAGCACACGTTTGGCATGATGGTGGGTGTACTCCTGAAATCCTAATGTTTAGCAGCAGCAGCAGTTCAAGGACATCTTCAGCTAGTAAGTTCTGGCCAGTTTGAGCTACATGAAAGCTTCTCTAGAGCAAAGAGGACTTAGAGAATGAATCTCTCTATATACATAGAAAGGAAACATTAGAATGACTTACAGGCTGTCGTGCAGGGAATCCAGCAATGGCTGGCTGTGAACGGAAAGTCTAAGGATCCCGTAGTCGTGCAGTCTATGAGGCTGGCTGTCTCCGCTGACCTGGCGTCTGTATACACTTGGAAGCCTGGAGAAGCTGCTCTAAGGACAGCAAAAAGTGGACCCACTATCGGAGGTGAGAGCAAGCAAAGACCAAAGCTTCCTTCTTCTGTGTCCTTATATGGGTCTCCAGCAGAAGGCGGGGCCCAGATTAGAGGCAGGTTTTCCCAGCTCAAAAGATCTGTGTAGTTAAGTTGTCACAGATCCCTTATCAAGAAATCCAACTGGGGCTGGAGAGATGGCTCAGCGGTTAAGAGCACTGGCTGTTCTTCCAGAGGTCCTGAGTTCAATTCCCAGCACCCACATGGTGGCTCACAACCGTCTGTAATGGGATCCGATGCCCTCTTCTGGTGTGTCTGAAGACAGTGGCACTGTACTCATCATATATATAAAATACATAAAATCTTTTTAAAAAAGGAAAAAGAAAGAAAGAAATCAAACCAAGGCCAGCAAAATGGCTCAGTGCCTAAAATCACTCGCCCGACAGCCAGACCATCCTGAGTCTGATCCCCAGCCTCATAAAGGCAGAAAGGAGAGAAGCCCACAAAGTTTTTCTCTGACCTGTTGTGCATGACCATTCTGGGGAGTTCAGCTGTGCCTACTTGTAAAAGGATCATCCAAGCTGGGCTTGTTGGCTGTTTCCACTCTTTATGGAGCGCTGGGAGGATCAAGAGGCCCTCACCTGAGCTGCTCCCTACCACCTGTTAGCCAACTCTGCCTTAATTGCACGTGGCCTCAAGGAGGGCTTCACAAGTGTAGGCTGGGGAAGGCTAGCGCAGGGGGCTCCATCAACTGCCAATACTGGGAAGCCTTCTGTTCTGTAAGGGAGCCCAATAAAATCATTGTTTTATGACCTTTGGCGGGATCGTGGTCGTTTGTTATTGGGACCTTGGGAGGAGGGGTAGACATAGTTTATGTCTCCACCTGGGAAGGAATTTTAGCAATACTTCCACAGATGTGCTGTGTCAAGCACTCAACCCCACCCCCACTGCCACTTCATACACACTAGTAAGAAAGAAAGAAAGAAAGAAAGAAACAAAGAAACAAAGGAAGAAACAAAGAAAGAAAGAAAGAAAGTATGTTCTTTTAAAGATAAAAAAGCCAAAACTAGCCTGGCAGTGATGGTGCACACCTTTAATCCCAGCACTCGGGAGGCAGAGGCAGGCGGATTTCTGAGTTCGAGGCCACCCTGGTCTGCAGAGTGAGTTCCAGGACAGCCAGGGCTACACAGAGAATCTCTGTCTCGAAAAACCGGAAAAAAACAAAAACAAACCAAAACCAGGGCTGGAGAGATGGCTCAGTGGTTAAGAGCACTGACTGCTCTTCCAGAGGTCCTGAGTTCAATTCCCAGCAACCACATGGTGGCTCACGACCATCTGTAATGGGATCCGATGCCCTCTTCTGGTGTGTCTGAAGACAGCTACAGTGCACTCACATAAAATAAATAAATATCTTTTAAAAACAAAAAGCCAAACCAAATAGACACAAAGAAAACTGTATACACATTATGAATTGCTTATAATAATGTCCATCTAGTGAAAAAAAAGATTTTTCAGTTATCAATATCTCTTTCAATATGCCAGTTTATAAGGCTTTAAGATAGGGCCGGACAATATAACTTAGTGGGTACAGGTGCTTGCTGCAAGGGCCTGAAGACCTGAGTTCAATCCCAAGAACCTAGACATATTGTGATGTGTAAAATGTCTAGCATTCAGTACATAAAGAAAAAATTTGAAAAGTAGACAACAGAAACAGACCCATAGTGATCTAGATGTTTAAGGCTTTTAATTAGCTGTGATTTATATCCTAAAAATCAAATGGGTGAGAAGGTATATAGTCTTCTACTGGGGAGCTAGAATCTTCAAAAAGAGTGAGGTGAAATTGTAACACTGAGACTGGAAATAATGAAATTAAGAATCCAACAAGGATCTGGGCAGTGGTGGCACACGCCTTTAATCCCAGCACTCGGGAGGCAGAGGCAGGCGGATTTCTGAGTTCGAGGCCAGCCTGGTCTACAGAGTGAGTTCCAGGACAGCCAGGGCTACACAGAGAAACCTTGTCTCGAAAAACCAAAAAAAGAAAAAAGAAAAAAAGAATCCAACAAGGCCTGGGCTGGGGGTATGGCTTGGTTGGTAGGCTGCCTACCTTGGCCCTGAGCCAGAGGCCCCAGTTTCTGTTCCCAACACTGTATGCACTGGGTGTGGTGGGGCACACTTTTAATCCTAGTGGGTGGCAGGTGGAGGCAGCAGGATTAGGAGTTCAAGGTCATCTTCAGCTACTTAGCAGTTGGAGACTAGTTTAGGCTACATAAGCCCTTGTTTCAAATGGGAGAGAGGGGGATCCAACAAATTCAACAAAGCTAGCCTGGACTATTAGTAACTATATGGGTTTAACAGAGAATCATGCCAACAGAAGAGGATCAGGCTAGGTACACAGACAATATCCAACTTGAAGCAAAGACACTGCATCTTTTTGTTTGTTTGTTTGTTTGTTTTGTTTTGTTTGAGACAGGGTTTCTCTGTGTAGCCCTAGCTGTCCTGGAACTCACTCTGTAGACCAGGCTGGCCTCGAACTCAGAAATCTGCCTGCCTCTGCCTCCCAAGTGCTGGGATTAAAGGCGTGCGCCACCACTGCCCGGCATGACACTGCATCTTATATTGTCTTTTATATAAAAAAGGGAAGGGGAACCACAAAGACAACAGTGAAGAACATGTTCTGCTCTTGCAAAGGTCTTGAGTTCAATTCCTGGCACCTACATCAGGGGATTCCAACGCCCTGAAACTCCAGATCCGTGGGGAGCTGACTCTCCTGGTCTGCAGGCTCTTGCATTTGTGTGCATAGACAGAGACAGGCAGGCAGGCAGGCAGATGGATGGACGGATGGACGGACGGACACACACACACTTAAAATAATAGAAAAAGGAAGGGCATAGAAGTGCGTTTGTATTTGCCTTTAGGAGCGTTGTAAGTATTTTTAAAGTCTCCTTGCATGCAGTAATCAGACATGGAGGAGATTCTTGAGCATGGAGACACAGCCGGTCTCCATATAAGTTTCTGTAATGTTCTGCATTTAAGGCCATGGGAATGGATTGCAGAATCAAAATAAGCAAATAAAATTCAGGGCCTTTCATTTGTTTTCCAATAAACGTTATCGGGTGTGATTTCTCTCCAAGGCCGTCTATTTTGACAACAGTCAGCTCTGGTTAAATTCCTTAGGTGAAAGCTGAGCACGTCCCCCCCTTGCTCCCAGCCACCACCACCACCCCACCCCCCATAACTTACATGCCTGGTCCTGGCTTGTCCCTAAAGAACAACAGAGAGCACATCCACTTAGCTTTCCATGTGACAGCTATAATGGCCTCAGCGACTTCTCTTGCTCTCGTCTGACATGGTTCTCTGGCTGTTAACATTTCTTGCCAGTTTCTCCTGAGATGGTGTCTTCATGCTGCCGAGAAGACAGTGAAGGAATTAGCTCCTCACCCACGGGGACTGTCGCCTCCTTTCATTCAGGGAGTCTACTTTTTAGGACAATTTTTTTTTAAAAATATTTAGATGTGTGCCTGTGTAGGTTTATGCACATGGAGGCAGTGTCCTTGGAGGCCAGCAGAGGGCGCCTGGTGGCTGGAGTTGGAGATACATGTGATTGTGAGCCGCCTCTTGGGTGCATCTCTCCAGCCAGGCTCCACCACTACTACTTCCTCTTCTTCCTCTTCTTCCTCTTCTTCCTCTTCTCCTTCTCCTCCTTCTCCTCCTTCTCCTCCTTCTTTTTGGTTTTTCAAGACAGGGTTTCTCTGTGTAGCCCTGGCTGTCCTGGAACTCACTCTGTAGACCAGGCTGGCCTCAAACTCAGAAATCCACCTGCCTCTGCCTCCCAAGTGCTGATATTAAAGGCGTGCGCCACCACTGCCCAGTCAGGCTCTACTTCTTTTAATATAATCTAAAGTCGAATCCATGTCGATGACTAAACCAGGTTATTTTCCAGAAACTTCCTCTTCACACCCACACAGTCTTCTGGATGGATTCCAGATGGTAAATAAGAGATTGCTTCCAAGTCTTTTTAGGGTTCTAGACTTTGACCTGTCAAAGTCCTTTCAAAACTGATTTTGGTCAGCTCTGAGCCACCAGCAGGGTGGGCAAAATTAGAGGAGAACTTTTAAACAGTGTATGAGATGGGCCTCTGCCTCACCCCCTCTGTCTCTGTCTCTCTCTGTCTCTGTCTTTGTCTCTCTGTCTCTTTGTCTCTGTTTGTCTCTGTCTCTGTCTCTCTGTCACTGTGTGTGTGTGTGTGTGTGTGTGTGTGTGTGTGTGTGTGTGTGTGTATGATTACCTAGATTATGTTAACTGAGGTAGAAGGACTCACCTGAGCTGTACGGGCCATTCCTTGCCTGGGATTCTGAACTGAGAACCAAGAAAGGGCCCTGAGCCGTACCCACTCATGGCTCTCTACTTCCTGATTGCAGATGTGATGTGACCAACCGCTTCAAGCTCCTGCTGACATGATGGACTTTACCTTGAACCTCAAGCTAAAATGAACCCTTCCTCACTTCAGCTTCTCTCATCCAGGTATTCTATCTCAGTCACAGGAGGAGACACCGAGACAGCGTCTTCCCCCTTGACCAGCAGGCTCTAACTATCTCTTGCTCTCTCAGATGAGCCCTGCTTCTTTCTGTAACCTCTAAACAAAAGCCACAGCTTCACCCTTTACACACCATAAATAAATGTCACCATCCTAAAGTGAACAATTCGATTGCTATTTAAACTGTATTCAGAGCAAACACCACCAGTATTAATTTAGAACATTTCCCATTACTTCCCCCGTAGAAAGCCTGCACCTATGAATCTCAACTTCTTTAACCACTCCTCACACTCCCTAGCAGGGGCTGTTAACCTCTGACCTGCCTTACAGACCTGCCCACTCTGCCCCTTAAATTGCTAAACTTAGTGGCTTGATTATTGTCTTAATGATTGGCTCATGCAGCCTGGGGTTCTGAAGGTTTGCCTGTGGGATGGCCCATGGCATTATTTCCTTCTCTGAGTAAGATGCTCACCTTTCCACCAGTAATGGTTATGTCGGCTGTTTCCACTTTTGGCTGTTGGGAGCAGAGCTTGTATGGGCAATCTTTCTGGGGTTCTCATAGAGACACAAATTGTCCTTTCTTACCTTTCAGAAGAGAATCCTCCTGTTACCCAGGAAATAAGCCTCTCAGTATGTCTGTGGAGGACTATACTGATCAGATTAATTGATGTGGGAAACCTGCCCACCGTGGGTGGCACCACTCCCTGCGCTAGACTACAGGACTATACTCTATAAAAAAGTGAGCTGAGCACCACCATCCACCCCTCTCTGGTTCCCGACTGTGTGTCACATAACTAGGCATCTCAGGTCTCTGCTGTCATGACCTCTCCACCAGGATGGACTGTATCCTAGAACTGTAAGCCACAACAATCCCTTTCTCCCTTAAGTTACTTTTGTCCAAGTATTTTATCACAGCAACAGGGAAAGTAACTGATACAGATAGGGTCTCATGGAGAGCCCAGACCGGCCTTAAACTTGTTATATAGAGAAGGCTGGCCTTGAACTCGTGAATTCTCCTGCCTCCTCCTGGGTGCTGAGATGACATGTGTGTGTGTGTGTGTGTGTGTGTGAGGGTAGCTGAAGGCTTGTATCCTCACCCACCCATGTTACAATGTCTCTTTCATCATGGCGCTTCTTATAGGTAGAAGATGGGGTCTACAGGTGAGCCTACGGCTCTCTTTAAAGCAGTCTCTTCCTCTCAGCCACTTTCTCCTTCCTTATATTGCCTTGACTTCATGGAGGGTGTCCTGAGTTCTCAAACTGGCTCATATACCTTCTTGTGGAGAATTCCAGAAGCAAGCCTACTGGGATTTCACCTTGACTGGGGGTTAAGGACCCAGTTGTTGCCTTTGTTTTTGGTGTTTTGGTTTTTTTTTTGTTTTTTTGAGACAGGGTTTCTCTGTGTAGCCCTGGCTGTCCTGGAACTCGCTCTGTAGACCAGGCTGGCCTCGAACTCAGAAATCCACCTGCCTCTGCCTCCTGAGTGCTGGGATTAAAGGTGTGCGCCACCACTGCCTGGCGGTCCCTTTGTTATAATATCTCATGTACACTGGTGGCCCACGGCAGGCCGCTGAGGGCTCTCTCCTAGTCCCTCAGCTTTCCTTCAGACACATAGAGGATCTCCAAGGCAGCCCTGCATGACCCAAGTTCCTCACACCTACTCAGGCTCTCAGCTGGGCAGATAGGGTGCCCAAGGAGGCATGTCTCTTTAGCTAATAACCAACGCCATGGTGGGAGCCTAATTAGGTGGAATTGCATCCTAGGCATGGAGGTGTAAGTCTATAAATTACAGCACTTAAAAAGTGGAGGCAGAGGGGTCAGGAGTTCAAGGTCATCATCAGCCTCAAGTTAGATACCAAGTTTAAGGACATTCTGGGATATGTGGGACCCTTCCTCAAAAACAAAACTAACCAACCAAACAATATAGAACAAAAGAGAACTGTAGTTAGGTCTCTGATGTGGCTCTGCCACTAGGCAGGGGACCCCTAGAAAGTGACCCCCTCTGTGCTTGTATTAGTCAGGGTTCTCTGGAGTCACAGAACGTATGGAATGTCTCTATATATTAAGGGAATTTATTTCGATGACTTACAGTCTATATGGGCAGCTGTGAATGGGAAGTCCAAGGATCTAGCTCAGTCCCACGAGGCTAGTTGTTTCAGCTGGTCTTCTGTAGAAGTAGGTTCCAACAGATGTGCTGGCAAGTAAGTGCAAGCAGGCAAAAAGGAGTGAGACTTCCTTCTTAGTTGTCCTTATGTAGGTCTCCAGCAGAAGGTGTGGCACAGATTAAAAGGTGTGTACCACCACGCCTAGATCTGGGACTTGCTTTGTCTCAGGCTGACCTTGAACTCAGAGATCTCCTTGTCTCAGTCTCCTGGGATTCAGGGCATGTTCTACTTTGCCTGGGCCTAAGCTTTTCATGGCCACTATGCCTCAAGATTTCTGTGTCAAGATCTGGGTCAGAAGCCTGTGTCTTCTAGCCTCAAGATCTGGATCACAGATGTGCCTTCCATTTCTGGATTGTAGCTCATTCCAGATGTAGTCAAAGTGACAACCAGGGATAGCCACCACAGGGTTTCTGTGCTCACACTGATAACGCACTCTGGACATTGGATGTCATGAGGGACATATTTTTAGCTCTAGAGTCCATGATGCCCGTTCTCTGAGAGAAACAAAGCAAAGTGTGGCTGAGTCCCTAGGAGTCCCCAGCAGATATGGGGTGGGTCGGGGGATGGGCAAGGTGAGCAAAGGTCAGAGGGAGCTGAGCTTAGGGGGGAGGGCAGATGGTCCTCAGATCTCTCAGCACATCGCTATCCCCTCTTGGCACTATCATGCTACTCAGAGTCTTGGGGGATGGGAAAATGGCCTGGACTGAAACCCGATGGACCCCCTTTCTTCTCTTACTCATCTTGTGTCTTGTCTGCAATGGAGGAGCACACATCGGGATCAAGAGAGAAAGGAGGTGCCTGCGTACGCTGAGGAGTTTGGTTAGAGCAAATGCCATTGAGGGAGAGCTACAAGTTCTCATGCAGTGGACTTCCGGCTGGCACCCCACATGGGGGCATCCTGCTTCATTACTTAAACTAGGCCTGTGTATGTGAACACCAGCTTAGGGGTCAACCACATGCAGTATGGGCTCTGGCCCAACTGCCCTGTGACTCCATCTTCTAGACCTTAGCTTTCCAAGATTTGAGTTTTCCTTCTAATTGGAAACAGAATTAGCTATTCTTTGAGTATATATAGATTGTAAATGAGCCCAGGTCATAATCTCAGCTAGCTATCCACGGATATAAAATTAGATATCAGGCAGGGTGAGGAGGCTGAGCAGGTAAGGGCATGTGCTGCCCAGTCTGAGGAGCTGAGTACAAATCCCTGGGACCCAATAGTGAAAGAAGAGAACCAACTCCCAAAAGCTGCCCACTGACCTCCATGTATACTCGACGGCATGCACACACATGCGAGCACGCACACGTGCGCACACAAATGCACACGTGCACACACAAATAAATAAATGTAATTTGTTTTGTTTTGTTTTTGTTTTCCAAGACAGGGTTTCTCTGTGTAGCCCTGCCTGTCCTGGAACTCACTCTGTAGACCAGGCTGGCCTCAAACTCAGAAATCCACCTGTCTCTGCCTCTGAGTGCTGGGATTAAAGGCGTGCACCACCACTGCCCGGCAAATAAACGTAATTTTAAACTTTAAAAAAAAAAAAAAAAACTTAAACAGCCCTTTACACAACTGTTAAAAAAAAAAAAGGAATAACCAAGAATGGTGAACGTATTTTGAGATTGAGTCAGGAGAATCAAGTTATCCTTGGCTACATAGAAAGGTCCAGTCCAGCCTGAGACTCTTCCAAAGACAAACAAAATAGAACAAACAGAAACCTGAGTGAACAAAATAAGTAAAGCCAGGTGAGCATGAAGGCTCATTTCTGTGACCCGGGCCTCTGAGGCAGGGGGACTGGCACTAGGCAGAGGCCTGCCCAACCTCCGAAGTGAGACCTTGTATCAAAAAAGAAAGGGGGGAGGGTGTTAAAAAGATGACTATGCAGTTAAGAGCACTGGCTGCTCTTGCGGGGGACCTGGGCTCAGTTCCTAGCATCAACATGGTCCCTCACAAACGTCTGTAACTCCAGTTCCAGAGCCTCCACCGCCCTCTTCTGGCCTCTGTGGGTACTGCATGCACACGGTGCGCAGACAGGCAGGCAGATAAAATGCCTGAGCACATACATAAAAATAATTTTAGGAAGGAAAGAAGGAAGGAAGGAAGGAAGGAAGGAAGGAAGGAAGGAAGGAAGGAAGGAAGGTGGGCAGGCAAGAGCTGATGGGGAAGGAAAAAAGAAGAAGAGAGGCAGAAGGACGGAGGATGGAGTATACAATGAGAATACAGGCTTGGCAAATCTCAGGGGCTCGAGCGCTCCAGAGATCAGTCCGCAGCTCCTGCCAGAGAGAACGAGTCACACCCTTCAACCTGGCAGGTTGTCACACATTTGGAAATAAATCCCAACGAAATAGCAAAAACGGAGAAAAGCAATTCTCACTAATATGGTTACCCGGAATGTGAAATAAATTGGAAAAGGTCCAAACCAGTCATCACATCGCAGAACCTACATGCGAGGCAAGCCGTGCCCTGACAGCGGCAGCCAGCAGCTGCCTCCCTGGATCTCTCTCTCTCCCCCCTTGGCAAAAACATCAGCAGGGTACACGGTTGCCCAGAATTCACATTCCATTTCCCAGCCTCCCTTGCAACTAAGTGTGGCCTTGTGACGAAGTCCTGGCCGACATAGGATAGTCCCAGGGGACAGCACTATTCATATGTGACCTGTGTCAGTAACAGAGACGAAGCATGCCCTTCCTGAGGCTTTTCTGCTTCAAGCTGGCTGGAATGCGGGCGTCATAGTTTGAGTCTTGGCAGCCATCTTGAACCATCGGGAGGAAGGCATCTGTTGATAATGGCTGAGTTCTGGAAGAGGTGATCACTGCATTGGCTCCAGACTGAGGTTACTTGGCTGTTTAAGTCATTGTGAATTTGGGCTGACATTTGTAGCCACAGTAGATCCTAACTGGTATAATCGCATAGGGAAAAAATTATATATACATACATATATACATACATACATACATCCACATCCATCTACATATACATCATACACACATACATCATATACATATACATCATACA
>JADRCH010000129.1:477425-592218 GCA_019843965.1 Rhynchomys soricoides | reverse complement strand
TACATATACATCATACACACATACATCATATACATATACATCATACACACATACATCATATACATATGCATCATATACATATACACATACATATACATCATATACATATACACATACATATACATCATATGCATATACACATGCATATACATCATATGCATATACATCATATACACATATACATATACATCATACACATATACATCATATACATACACATATACATCATATGCATATACATATACACATATATCATCATATACATATAAACATACACATATACATATACATCGCATATATCAAATACATCAGATATATCATATACACATATATCATATACACATATCACATACATCTACATAGCATACATATAAATCATATATATACACATATACATACTGTTCTCCTTTCCTTTCATGTGTCTGTGTGTGGATTGTGTACCTGTATGCAGGCGCCTGCAGAGGCCAGCAGAGGGTGATGCAGCCCCTGGAGCTGGAGGTCTAGGCAGTTGTGAGCACCTATATAGGTGCTAAAAGCTGAACAAGGGTCCTCTGCCAGAGCAGGACTTGCTCTTAACTGCTGAGCCATCTCCCCAGCCCCTACCATGTGAGTTCTTAGCGTTTTTTATGGGAGGCTAGAAGAGTCCCTCGGGACATTGGCTAACAGCTGGCCATCTCTTCTTCCTGGACCCCCAGGAAGGCCCCAGAGGGTCTCACACCAGGAATAGGGGTGGGCACAGAAAAGATACCTCTCTTCTGCTCACAGCTCCAAGGCTAGAGCCAGCGCCAAGACCCACACTGGAGTAGACTATATAGGATGTCATTGCATGCCCAGATGGCAAGACCTGAGCTTGGACTGTGCTAATGATTATCACAGATGCGCGGTGTCATTTACTAGCATAAACACTCATGAAAGAATATTTAGAAAATTTCCCTTTCAGAGAGGAAAAGAACATTCTGTGTTTCTGCCTTTACATGGTCTACTCCTCTGTGGGGACGGGGGTGGGGTAAGCAGAGGTTCTCGAAGCTCTGGGAATGCTGGTGAGCCTTTCCCAGGGCTGGACTCTGGTCTGCATGACCACAGGAATCATGTGACATGCTGACTTTCTCACATGGGCTAGGCTCTGAGCATCCTAACAGAGCCCCTCCCCCCCAGCATGCAGGATCCCTCCTGGTATTATACTAACTCATTTGTTCATCACAAACAAGCCATGAGGTCATTTCTGCTGCACCCATTTCACAGACCAAGAGACTGATTTGTACCTTCATACCAGTTTGCAGGGGGTAGCAGAAGAATTCCCTCTACCCCTTCTCGCCTCCTCCTCTTTCTTCTGAGATCCATGGGTAGCAGAAACTCCTATGCCCACTTGCCTCAGCTCTATCCCCCAACCCCCATGTCTACTTAAGATGGAGCCCGAGAAAACAAGGAAAGATGGAGAGAATTGTCCCATCCTAGTTACCCTTGGTTCCTGATGAGCTTCGTGGCTCTTTGAGGGTAGGTAACTTGTCCCAAATGGTCCCTGTTCACTTTTACTGCCAGCAGGTAGAGCCCTTCTTCTGGGCATGGATGAAGAGTGTCTTAGTTAGGGTTTTACTGCTGTGAACAGACACCATGACCAAGTCAACTCTTATAAGGACAACATGTAATTGGGGCTGACTTACAGGTTCAGAGGTTCAGTCCATTATCATCAAGGCGGGACCATGGCAGCGTCCAGGCAGGCATGGTGCAGGAGGAGCTGAGAGTTCTACATCTTCATCTGAAGGCTGCTAGCGGAAGACTGGCTTCCAGGCAGCGAGGGTCTTAAAGCCCACGCCCACAGTGACACACCCTCTCCAACAAGGCCACACCTACTCCCACAAGGCCACACCTTTTAATCATGCCACTCCCTTGGTCAAGTATATACAAAGCATCACAAAGAACCACTAAGATCTTGTCAGGGAGTCTGGGAAAATGCTTTAAGGGGTAAAATGCCTGCTGCAAAACCATAGAGACTTGGGTTTGATTCCTATCACCCACCCACATAGAAGCCTGGTGTTGTGGCACTTGCCTGTAAGTCTAGTGCTGCAGGGTGGGAGCAGAGGTACTGTGATTCTGGGAGCTGACTGGCTAGCCAGTCTACCTGGAATGGTGAACTCTGGTGAATGAGAGACCCTGTCTTAAAAACAAAAAGGTAGAGAGTGATCACTGAAGATCAAATACTGATTTCTGGCCTTCAATAGTACGTGTGTGGGTGTGTAGTTTGCACATTCATTAAAGTATATAAAAGGATCTTGACACTTTACTCGTGTGGCAGATTTGGCTCCCTAGACCCCCCCTCCTGGACTGGTTACCGCCTCATCCAATAAACCATGAAAAGAGGGAGAAAGATGAGCTAATGAGGGCAGGGCAGGAGACAGAGCAACCAACCTAGAGAAGGACAGGGACACGAGTGTCACAGGTCCCTTGTTACAGAGCCCTTCTTAACAGTCCTTTCCAGAACAGCATCCCTCCGTCCCCCTGTGGGCCCATTGTGTGTGTACACGTGCATGAGTGTATGGGCAGCCCTACCATCAGGCCCACAGGCCAGAATTGTCTCTATGCCTTTGGAGTCCATGGTCTGGCTGCAGCTGAGTCTTCACAGTGAGAGAGCTTTCCCTCAGAAGCCCGGAAATGCTCTTCCCAGGAAGCAGGCATCTCTCTGCCTGGACCTATACCCAGAATACAGCCTTCTTGGTAGCCTAGACCGTTCTAAAACTGGAAATGCTCCTGCCTCAGTGAATATGGCTGGAAACCTGAGCCACAGCCCATTCTGGGGGGCAAATAGGTGCAGAGAATCCTCTGTATGTGACCTGGTCATTGGTCTGCTAGTACATGATCCATCTTGGAGGATTTTTTGGGGGGGTGTGTACTGCTGGGACCTATATTTTAAATTAGCATACAGTAAAATCGATCTCATTTTTGTGTGGTTTTATGAATTTTAACATTTATCAATTCATGTTACCACAGTGACAGCCAGAAAGACATTCTGTCACCCAGGAAAACTGTTTCCACCACCCCCTTGCCCAGGATAGGGACTGGAGGGAGCCATGTGCAAAATGGGACCTTCACAATGGTATGTTTGTGCAGACTTCCCTGTGTGGCCTCCTTGCTGGGGAAGAGGGCAGTCTCCTTTCTTCTTCATCTAGTCTTTTGGACAAGCCTGCTTCTTCAATGCCTCCCCCCCCCCAGCCCCCAGGGGACAGGTTCTAGAAGTTTCTCTCTGTTCCTTGGAATCAATTTCTTCCTCACCTGAGTCGCATAGAATTTTGCTTATTTTATTTATCTATTGTTTTGTGGATTTTATCATTTACATTCTGAATGCCTGGGCCCTGAGGAATTTGGATAGGGTGGTGTGAGGAATGAGGGGAACCCCCAGATCAGAGATAAGTGGAAGCTTTGAAGAATTTCTTAGGGAAAAAACCCCCAAAACAAAAAATCCAGCCCCAGGGCCGGTCCCTGGCTGAGGTGGCTGAGGTGGCCCCTTGTTAGTTGTTTGGGGTTGGAAGATGCTATAGGAACCTGCACCTGCCCCATAGCAGCCCCTTGTCCCCCTGGCCTGCTTGGTACTGGTCCCAGGCCGGGCCAAAAGCCAAACACACCGCCTTGCTCAGTCTGTGAGCCCCATTGGGGACATGGGGGAGGGGATGATTCGTAACTTGGGCCCCCTGAGGGCTAGAGCCAGGCTGCGCAGGCGGAGAGGAGGGGGCGGCGCCCAACTCCACCTCCGTGAGGTTGGCGGGTAGGTTTCCATGGAAACAGCAGCTCCCAGCATCTCCAGAGATTTGGGGGAAAAACTGGCTTTAAAGAAAAAAAATCACCATCTTCGTTTCGGGGTGGGGAGGGACAGCCCAGCTTGAAGGAAGGAGAGGGTGAGGGGCCGAGGAGGGGACAGCAGGCTGGAGCTTTGCGGTCCTACACTGGCTGTCAGGTCTTCTAACCCCTCAGGCCTGGAATAAGGGCAACAGAACCCCAGCTCGAAGAGATGAGGACCTTTCTCTCCACCCACTCAGAGCGGCGGTCCCCATGCCCCTCCTCCCGCAGTGCCCCTGCCCATCCTCCAGCCCTCAACACAATGTCCCTGCTTACTGCCTGGGGGGTGGGGGGGGGAGGAGAAGGAGACACAGGCGTGGGGACTCTTGCTGGGGAGTTAATCAAAGTGTCTGCAACTTCTCCTGTTCCTGTCCCCTCCCTGGGGAGAGTTGGGAGGGGTGGTGGGGACCGATCTGCCAGCAACTGATGGAGGGGCATGCCAGACCTGCTAGCCCCAAGGCATGCGCAGACATGAAATCAACAGGAGCTCTCGCCTTTTAAAATGACTTTTCCTGCAGTTTCCTCTTTGGACAGGGGGCCCCTATTTCTACCAAGAATCTCCCCCAAATTCCTGGTACTACAGTGAACCCCGTCTGGGGGAAAGGATCATCTCTGATCTTACCTCATTTAAAGGATTACACACAAATAGCTCCTCATTCATTCATTTATTCATTCATTTTCTCTTATCCATTCATTCATCTGACAATGATTAACTGTGTTTATTTTGTGCTAGGCATAGGCCTCCTTGCTAGTGACACAGACAGGTATGGAGGGAGAAGTGGGTGGTAGTGAGTCACACAAGAATCCCCAAATCTTATGTACCTCGTACTTTGGTAAGAGACACAGGATAACAAGTAAGGAAACCACAGTTGCCAGTATAATGAAATATTTGAAGGGGGGAAACAAGAAACAGAGAAACTGGTGACAGTTACAATTTTTAAAAGGCTCTTCCGAGTTCCTTCTGAAAAGGCGATGCTGGATCTCTACCGGCAGGGGGCGATGGAGGGAGCTTATTAGAACAGAGCCTGGGCTGCACAGAAAATCAAGAGCTGTTGGTGCAAAGGCCCTGAGGGCAGGGGCTGCCCGACATTGTAAGACCAGACAGGCATGAGATGTAAGACCGTGGATACGTGGGTGGTGGACAGATGTTCCGAGACACGGTCTTGTGTATACTCAGACTACCCCAGATGAAAGCAGAAGCCTGAACCCGTGCTGTTCTGTGACCCCACTTAGTTCTCTGGTCCCCTTCCCTGTTTGTAGATGGACTCTGTTTGTGTATGTCCATGGAGCACAATCAAGAGGGACCCGACCCAGGGCCACATAGTCAGGTCTCAACCTTGCTCCCTCTCCCCACCCTTGGGGAGGGGGCCGTGTGATGCCACCCTGGGGGGGGGGAGCGCATGATACCAACCCCTGTAGTGCGTGCGAGTGCGTGTGTGTAATTAAGGTGCTAACTTAACGGGCGGCTATCACCTCCTGGTGTGAAATAAACCGTTCAATAATTAATTGACAAAGATGAACTTGTCTAGAGCTGTGCTGGGGGTGGCGGCGGGTGGGGGTGGGGCAGCCACAGCCTCTGCAAGAAAAATGAGATGTGATGGTCATGGCTCTCGAGAGGAGGTGAGAGGTGTGGAGCTCAGATTGCAAGGTCTCTTCCTGGAGCCCACTGACACAGGGTGGCTCTTGCTGTGATTCACTGTGCTGATTCATCAGTAACTATGTTCCAAACTGGGTCTTGAGAAAGGGGAAATTTGACACCAAGGTATCTGCGGGTTGGGGCCAGGAGAGAGAGAGAGAGATGGGGGAGGTGGCTCTGGGGACAGAGATGACAAAGGGGGGTCACAGAAAGGTGTGTTGGGACCAAAACCAGCTGTAGGGAGGCCAAAATGGATTTGGGTCTATGATCTGAAGTTCTGTGTTGTTGGGCTGGGAACTTTCCCTTCTCTGGGCCACAGTTCGGGCACCTATAAATGGTCTCCAGAGTTCTTTGTACAACTGTTTGCTGTCAGTCCTAACTTCAAGATGGAGCCTTAGATTCCGGCACTTGGGAGACTGAAGCAGGAGGATCATGATGAGTTCTAGGCCAGCCTAGAACTACATAGTAAACTTCGGGCCAGCCTGGGCTACATAGTGAGGACATGTCTCAAACGAACAAATGAGCAAAAATCTGCAATGACTGCTACTGTGTGTATGTGTGTGCATGTGTGCTCATGCATATATGTGTATGTGCATGTGCATGCGAGTGTGTGCATGTTTGTGCACATGTACGTGCAAGCGCATGTATGTGTATATGAATATGTTTATCTGTGTGTGTACAAGCACACGTATGTGTGTGAATGTGTGGCTATGTGTGTGTGCACACGTGCATGTGTGTATGTGTGTGCATGTGTTTGCATGTGTGCACATGTATGTGTGCAAGCACATGTACACATGTGTGTAAATGTGTGTGCATGCCTGTGTGCGCGCACACTCATGTGTGCTCACTCAGGCTCCATTGTCATCATCTGTTCCAAACTACACAGTCCCTTGCCTGAATTATCACATCTGTTTCTGCTTCTGTCCCTTATGTCCCCGTGTCCCCCGTGTCCCCTGCTTCCCTGCCCAGTATATTCTCACAGCAGCCAGAGTGCTCTTTGACAGGAAACCAGTTCATGCTCCACTCTATGAACTCATTTATGTGGTCTAGCCTAAGAGCCAAAGATTCCAGGCAGGCCCTGAAGTCTTACTCCGTGTGCCATCTTGCCCGCTCTGGCTATCCTGGCTCCTTGCCATAGCTGGAAAGTACCTGACTCTCCTGCCTCAGGACCTTTATATTCACTAGTCTCTCGACCTGGGGAGCTCTGTCCACATCTTTTCCTTTGTTCAGGTGCCCCTTCCAGATGGGCATTCCCGAATCCCCGTCATTGACGTCATCCACACTCCTCCCCAGCTAGCACAGTGGGGCAGACTCCTCCTTCCGGGTGTCCACCCACCTGTCCACGCTGAGACATTAGCTTCTTGGTTTGAGGCTCGATCCCCAGAATATGATCCCCCAATTTTCATTCCTGTCCTGGAAACTTTAGGATGGTAAGACCAGGTTGTGATTATGGGGTGGGCGTGGTCAGGAGATGCGCCCCCTGGATAAAGTGAGGGAGTGAGTCGGGGTGCGTGAGGTCGGATACCTGAGGTCAGTGGGGGCAGGTTGGGTGAGGTGGATGGTGCTGAGTGAATATTCAGACAGAAGCTGCAGCCTCCGCCTTGGGGAAGGATTGAAAGAGGTCACAAAGGAGGAAGAGAGCGCATGAGAACCAGAGCAGGGCAGGGGAAGTCTGCAGGGTCAGTCTCCAGAGAACTGCCTCCCTTGTCTCCTCCACAGTGTCAGCAAAGAAAAGCATGCTTATCTTGGCAGGACAAGAGGACGGCTGAGGACAGAGTGACTCCTACTGAGCCCCAGACATGTCCCGGACCCCTGTCCCAGCTGTCCAGGTGCTGGTGGCGATGGGAAAACCCTGTTCCTGGGCTGTGCCTGCAGAAGCCCAGGCCTGGCGCCTGCTCCTCCCACTCATTTAGAGCAACAAGAAGCCTTCCAATTGCTGCACGATGGGGGCCAGTTAAGTCAAATGGAGTCTGTCGATAGAGTGGAAAATGAGGCAGGCATTTAGCAGGCTGAGATGAGGGTTCTGTCGATATCGGAGGGCTGGAGATGAACGCGGTTATGAGAGTTGAGACTGCTGCGTCACACCCCGGCACACGTGGGGGCTCCCCTCCCACAGGCACTAAGGAGCCCCCTCTGAGGAGCTGGCATCCCGTTGGGCATGGAGTATGGGTGACCTCCGGGGGGAGGGGGCCACACACTGAGCCCTGGCCCCGCCTCTTAGGAGCTGGGCCAGTCCCTGGGGATGTTGGGAGTTCCCTGTCTCATACCAAGTTCAAGGCCAGCATGGACTACATGCGACCCAGTCTTGGGGGAGGAGGAGGGGGACGGGGACTCAAGAGCAAGGAATCTCCTGCCCTTGTGGCAGCTCTGGGACTCTGTTTCCCCTAGTGTAAAAGTGATAGGAATTCGTGGCATCCTTGTGGGAAGTGATGCCCTAACCTGCACGGGTGGACTGCACGGTGCTAACAGAGAAAATACCAGACTGGCTTAACAGCAAACTTCCTGTCTAGGGTGGTTCAGGTGGGTTTGGGGAGGGGGTATCAGGGTGGGACTTTCGAGGCCTGAGATGACAGCCTCTCTTCCAGTGTCTGCTTTGCCACCATCTTGGACATTCATTTGCATAACAGCTTCCCCTAAAGGTCCTCCTCTTCCCACAGCCAAGGTTTTGAAAGGCCCGGAGAAGATTGGACAACGCCCTGCCCACTGGTGGATGACCTCTAACTCACTGCGTGGGATGACCTCTAACTCACTGCGTATGTAAACATCCTGCTGCCAAGATGGCCCAGGTGCTGGGAGCAGTTAGATTGTTGACTGAGGGGACAGAAAGTCAGTGGTGGTTACTATGGCCAGGGGAGGGGCCACACATCCCCTGAGAAAGTTGGGGAGGCCTCCCAAAGAAGGGGTGCTCAGGTGGAGGATGAAGAGACAGTTGGGAGCTATCCATCCCAGGGGTGCATGGAGCTTCAGGACCCTGACAGAATCCAGCTGGGTTCAGATAAGCCAGGCTGTTATTAACGTTTATTTTAGCGCCTGGTTATTTTTGTGCAGTGTAAAAAGCCAGTGGACATTTGAGAAACCTGACAAAAGTTGGTGAGCCCCACACCTATCTGAATTCCTTCCCCATAGAATAGAGTCTGACGGCTTACCGTGGCATTGAGGGCCTCCAGAAGGTCCAGGAGAGAGAAAATCAAAGGGGTCTGAAAGGGTAGTCTGAGATGCAATCAGCAATGGGGTGCTGCAAACCTTGCCCACCCCTCATACCTACCCCCTCACACAAGGCTCCAAACTGGAGAATCTATGCAAAGGGCCTGTGTGAAGTCGCTAGGTGATCGCTGGGCCAGAGAGGGGCTGACAGCCTGGGTTTGGGGCTAGAGGCTAGAGGATGTGGAATGGGCTGGCCCTCTTTCCTAAGGAGCAGTGATCTTGACCTCTGGGTTGAGAGGCTGGGAAAGTTGGCCCCGCCCTCACCTATTCCAGGCTCAATCCCGGGCCACAGAGCTTCGCTCTTATTCCAGGTAGGGATCGGGAGAGCTGGTGGCAAACGGTGTTTGAGAAATTCCAGTGCTGGTCGTGTTAAGTCCTCTCCTGCTGGATTTCGGAGACTGGATTTGCCTTTGAGGGGGCATCTGGGTAGGGCTGAGGCAGAATTCCTCTGTGGGCTGGAGGGAGGGACCAAAGCTATGCTCACCACCACTCACCTCTTTAGGGGCTTACTCTTCATCACTTCTGTACTTACCTCTCTACTGAGAAAAATAAATAAATAAATAAATAAATAAATAAAGAAAGAAAGAAAGAAAGAAAGAAAGAAAGAGGGCCCAAAGGGTCTGGGGAGGAGACAAAACTGGCCACTTTCAGGCCTCTCCCCTTGTGACAGGCTCACAGGAAGTGAACCCCTGGCCTGTACTGTCTCTCTGCAGAACTCTCTTCTCATCCCCGCCCCAGCCTTCTCCGTGTCTAATGGAAGATATCAGAGTGCTCCTGTGCCCTTCCTGTCCTGTGACTCTTAGGCACCCACCTGGATACTTCTCCCTACCCGGGCAATGTAGTAAGACTACCCATCCAGACCACCCTGTGGTACTACCGGAGAGGCTTACGATCTTCTGCAGAGAGACCTTTCTCCTCCAGGTTAGGTGGAAGAGATCTCTCTAGCACTTATTGTATGCCTACTGTATGTATGTGCTTTGGTACTTTCCTTTGAAATTACCAGACATTTATCTCAACTTTAGCGCATGGAGCACACAAGTCCTTCAGTTCCTGTGAGGATTTGCCTCTTTCTAATCTGGTTCCCTGGAAACCTCTGAGACAGTGCTTCATACTTGGGAGGTTTATTGGGTCTGTTGGGCTGGGTGGATCCCTGTTGGAGGGGAGGGAAGGATATCCCAATATGAAGCTAGGAAGCTTCTGTGGATCCTTCTGCTCCAAGGAGGGAGGTAGCTTTGGCTGGGGCTCAGGGCAGGGCAGTTTTCTGAAGAGGTCTGCCAGGGACTCCCCAGTCTACAGGGGGGCTGACAATCCTCATATCTACTTTCTTACTCCCCAGGAAAAAGGACCCACATCTAAAGATTTTATCAGAGCACTATCAAAGGAAAAGTTCAAGCAATCTAATATTGATCATCAGAGACCTGGCTGTAAGAGATGTTAGCACAGTCATCATGATGGAATTCTGTACAAAGAGAGGGAATTGGGCACGCACCCATGGGTGCAATCCCAAGACCAGCCACAAGGGATAAAGAGGAGTGGCCAGAAGAGCAGGTTGCTTGCACTAAAATGGAAGCGAGGGGTTGGTGATGTGGCCCAGTAGGTATAGAGCTTGCCCTGGCTAGATCCCCTGCACCACATAAACTAGGCATGGAGTCAGATGCCTATAACCCAGGAATGTCTGGAGGCAGGAGGATTCAAGGTCATCCTTAGCTACATAGAAAGTTTGAGGCTAGCCTGTACTACATGAAACCATGTTCAAAAATTAAAAGTGTGGGGGGTTGAGAACATCAAGTTTTGGGGTGTGAACAAATTTTTTTGGGTAGGATTCACAAGTGTTTGTGATTGATGATTCGTTTCTGATTGGGAAGTGGGTATCTGAGTACTGGAGGAGACCGTGATGTGTGTGTCCTCATATCTTCTGAATATTCAAACATGCACTCGGGCTACTGAGATAGCTCAACAGGTAAAGACGCTTGTTGACAAGGCTCATGACAAGAGTTCGGTCCCCAGGACTCACATGGTGGAAGAGAACTGACCACTGCAAGGTGTCCTCTGACCTACATATGCAGACCGTGGCACATGTGCCCACTCATGTAAAAACAAAAAGAGTTCAAGACCAGCTTTAGCCACACAGTAGATATGAGGTCAACCTAGGCTATATGAGATTTCATCTCAAATATATTTATTTGATTTTATCTGTCTATCTATCTATCTATCTATCTAAAGTTGCCCTGTGCATGATTATTTTATAATCAGCATCTGATAACCCAGGAATCCCTTGGGCATTTGTCTCTGTCACTTCTGACCTCTTCTGGCTCTTATTCAGTGTGCTTAGCTTTTTAAAGTGTTTTTTTCAACTTCAATTATGAGGATTTAAATTTTTTTTGTTTTTGTTAAAATCAAATTTAAAACTTAAAAAACTTTAAATTAAAAAAAATTTAAAATTACTTTTATTTTTTTTAACTCTGTGTGTGTGCATGCGTGTGCGTGTACGTGTGTGTGTGTGTGTGTGTGTGTGTGTGTATGCTTTGTTTGTAGGTACATGTGAAGACAGTTGCTCATAGAGCCCAGAAGAGGTTGTTGGATCCCCTGGAGCTGGAGTTACAGGCAATTGTATGCCACCTAACATGGGTGCTGGGAACCAAACTCAGGTCCTCTGTAACAGCAATATGCTCTCTTGTCCACTGAGCCATCTCTCCAGCTCATTGGTTTATGTTCAACCTGAGCCCGTGAAGCTCCTGGGAGACGAAAGTGGAACATTTGCCTCTAAAGAGAATTTGTAGTAACTTCTTGGAAGGTAAGGGAACCCAGTCCTCGGGGGCTCTGAGTTGGGGCTCTTTGTCTCCCTTACACAATCTCACCGATGTTTGTGTGCTCCTTTGTGGAGTCTCAGAGAGTTCCCTACCAGCTTCCAAACCCCAGATCATTAAGCATGGCTGAGGCTGGGGGTGTTTTGTAGAGAGACGGCTCTTTGGAATGACTGGTCTGTCATGGTCTAGCATCAGCTAAGTCTAAGTGAGAGATCCGGGGGCGCTGCTATAGGGCTGGGAGAAGGAATGTTGGTTACTGTTCTAGTTTCATTTCTGTTGTTGTGATTAAATACTCTGATACAAAGTAACTTTGGGTTACTTTGAAAGGGCTCACCTGCAACTTTGCAATTCCAAGTTATAGTCATTGTGGGCAAGTCAAAACAGGAATGGTGAGGACAGCTAGTCACATCACATCCACAGTCAAGAGCAGGGAGAAATGAATACACACCCACTCAATTGCTTGCTTGGGCTCAACCCAATTTCTCCACTCTTACACAGCCCAAGGCCTCCTGCCTAGGGAATGGTGCTGCCCATAGTGGGCTGGGCCTTGTCACATCAATTAACATTAGTAATCAAGACAATCTGCACAGATGCACATAGGTCAACCCAATTAGACAAAGGGACAATGCTGCATGACAGGAGACTCCAGAATTGCTACAAGATGTTTGTGCTTTGGCACCGTACCCTGTTCCCCACGTTCCTCCCACATACTTTGAACTGCTGACTCTTATGGCTTGAGTTCATTTTAAGAAACCCTGGGCTGCAGCAGTCAAAGCTGCCTTCATGGAGGAAGCAGAGTTCAACCAGAGTCTCGAAAGCACGTAAGGAGGGAAGAGACAAAGGTATGATACAAACAACATGGGGTACAGAATGCAGAATCCTGCCATGGAAGTGATGCAGGAGGGTGGAGACAGTCCAGATGCTGGAAGTATCAAAAATCTCAAGCAGGACTTCGGGCTTCATCCTAGGCAGTCTTCAGACCCACTTAGAGCTTGTGGGGCAGACACAATAACAAGGGCCGAAAGCAGTTTCTGCAAACAGGATGAGGCAGCAGGGAGCTGGGTGAGTTGTGCCCCTGCAGTTTGTCACTTACTAGGGGGAATAATTAACTATAGCACGCTGTTATTTTAATAGAGTTGTGGGGATTTTTTTTTTTTTTTTGAGAGAAACGGGGACTATCAACCACTCAGCTTTCTGGGCTATCAACTAGGGGCCTGGGGGAAAAACTGAGCAGAAGACAAGCACATCTCCACAGGCCCCACCAAAAACTGCTGAGGTCACACACGTTTTGTGGGTCTAGTGGGTGTCTCAAAGATGAACCTTCAACTGTTAAGAGTTGTGCATATCTCGAGCTCCTGGTCTGGGGAGATGGCTGAGAGCCAGGCAACTGCTTGTTGAACAGGCAAGAGGACCCAATATGTATGTGTATGTGTATGCATACGTATACTTATGCATATACATATACGTACACACATATATGTATGTATATGGATCTATAGCCCCAGTTCTGAAGAGATGAAGACAATAGGATCCCTGAAGATCTCAAAGGGAACCATGTCTTTATCCTTAGCATCTGCAACCTTGGACTCTCTCCTCCCTTGTTAAGAATGTTTGGGACCCCCACCTCTGGCAATAGGCAAAGAGACACCTTGTTGGTACTGGTGGTCTTCTCTAGTGAAGCATCAGAGCTGATGGTAGTCCTTTCTTCATAGCTTAGTGCATAGCTTAGTGTCCAAAGCTATTCTATGCCTTGGGGAAAAAAAATGTACTAAAAATGTATGGGACCAGGCTATTGCTGTTGGCCTTGGTTGTCCTGCAGAAGTGGAAAATAAGCCCCCATTGCAGAAGACACTATGCACTTCAGATACATGGCCCAGAAGCCCCTGAGCTGGAATTGTCCTGGATACTTCCTTCCGGATGACTGGCTTCCATAGCACCAGAAGGTGTCGTGTAAGCCTCCAAAGAAGGGAGAAACCAGCAGTCTTACCCAGGTATAAAGATTATGAACCACAACAGGGACTAGCAAGGCTCCATAATTCTAAGAGTGCAGTAGTGGCACACACACCTTGATGGTAACCAACGGTTCTCTAATTCAACCTAAGACAAGCTCAACAAGAGGGGAATCCTGTCTTTGTTTTTCCTAGCTTGATGGCTGGCTTGATGGCTGAAGCTTAGGGCACATTACAAAAGGAGGAGGAGCAGGAGGAGGAGGAGGAGGAACAGGAGCAGCAGGAGCAGGAGGAGGAGGAACAGGAGGAGGAGGAGCAGGAGGAGGAGGAGCAGGAGAAGGAGGAAGAGGAGGAACAGGAGCAGGAGGAGGAGGAACAGGAGGAGGAGGAGGAGGAGGAACAGGAGCAGGAGGAGGAGGAACAGGAGGAGGAGGAGCAGGAGGAGCAGGAGCAGGAGGAGGAGGAACAGGAGGAGGAGAAGGAGGAGGAGGAACAGGAGGAGGAGGAGGAGCAGGAAGAAGAGGAACAGGAGGAGGAGGAGCAGGAGGAGGAGGAGGAGGAACAGGAGCAGCAGGAGGAGCAGGAGGAGGAGGAACAGAATCAGCAGGAGGAGGAGGAGCAGGAGGAGGAGGAGGAGGAACAGAAGCAGCAGGGGAAGGAGGAGAAGGAGGAGGAGGAGGAAGAGGAGGATGAGGAGGAGGAGGATATATGGAACCAGGGTTATTGCTGTTACCATTCGTGGGCACCAGTACTGGAAACCCAACCAATTCTCCACAGCTAGGAAGTCTTGGATTTTGGAGGAGAACCTACAACCACCATTTTAATAAACCAGTACTTATGTATTTAGGAATATATATTTATATACATATTGATGAAATAGCAATTAATGGAAAAAGAGGCTATGAGGCTGAAGTGAGCGAGGAGGCGTATATAGGACGGTCTGGAGGAAGGAAAAGGGGAATGACATTTCATAAGGAAAAAACCCACTCAGTCCAGGATAGTGTCATGATTCCCCTAGGGACAAAACTGCCAGGGATCTGTAGTTTGGGGGGAGGGGGAAATCCCCACAACCCATATGGAAGAGATTTCTAATTTAATTTTAAAGGTCATCATTACAGTTATTCATTGTGTGTGCATGTGCACGCACATGTATGTGTCCTACAGAGCTGTATGGAATTCAGAGGACATAAGCCTGCTGTGGTAATACTTATCTGAAATCTCAGCACTCCTGGGAGGTGGAGGCTGGAGAATCAGAAGCTCAAAGTCCATCTTTGACTGCATAGTGAATTGGAGGCTAGCCTGGGCTGTGCTACATGAAATTTTGTCTAAAAATAAACTCATGGTATTTAGTAGTCAAATCAGCCGTAACATTTAGCCCAGAGTTGTCAGGGGACACAGAATCTCCTGTCTATAGTGACATGGATGGTTCTAGAACAATGGTTCTCAACCTTCCTGTTGTAGGGACCCTGTAATGCAGTTCTGCATGTTGTGGGGACCCCCAACCATAAAATTATTTTCGTTGCTACTTCATAACTGTAATTTTGCTACTAAGTAAATGTAAATGCCTGTGTTTTCCTGATGGTGTTAGGCAACCTTTATGAAAAACTTATTAGACCTTCCTGGGGGTCGTGACCCCCAGGTTGAGAACCATTGTTCCAGAAGAGGGCTTGAGACGCTGTTACAATGTATTTAAAAATATACAATGTATCCAGTCCAGAGCATGAAATACCATGCACTTTTATACAAAAAAAAAAAAAAAGGATTAGTTGACTAATTTTATTACCAAAGAGACTTTTAAAAACATTTATTATCAAATAAAACAAATTAGGAAACATTTAGAAGAAACTTCTAGAAGGATCCATTTCCTGATGGCACCAGATTTCCTCTGTGCTTTTTATCTTGTTGTTGGTATTTTTACCTCATCTAATTCTTGAATAGCAAAGGATTATTTTTCATTTAAGTAAAACTTTATTTCTAGTTTTTGTGTGTATATACACACACACCTACATCTACATACCTATGTAGATGTGGGTGTGTATGTGCCGGTGAGCATTGTGTTCGTGAAGGACAAAAGATGACATCTGATCCCTGGACCTAGAGTTACAGGTAATTGTGAAGCTATCTGATGTGGGTGCTTGGGAACCGAACTTGGGTTTTCTGCATGCCAGTGTGTGTTCTTAACCACTGAGCTGTCTCTCTAGCTAAGAATATTTTTCTAACATAAAAAAAAAGTCAGAGTGGGGCCAGAGCAAGCAGTGCCTGATGGAGAAGGGAAAAAAAAGAGTCGACTATCTCTGTTGAAAAACAAAAGCAGCACAAAGGACACAGAGAGGGAAGAGATGGCACAGAACCAGAGCCTGAAATACAAGGGAAACATTGTATTGGTTTGGTTTTTCTTTTGACACAGGGTTTCGCTTTGAAGTCAGGCTAATCTGAACTCACTATGTAGCCCAAGCTGGCCTCTGGAATTTTTTTTAAAAAGATTTATTTATTTCATGTATGTGGGCACACTGTCGCTGTCTTCAGACACACCAGAAGAGGGCATCGGATCCCATTACAGATGGTTGTGAGCCACCATGTGGTTGCTGGGAATTGAACTCGGGACCTCTGGAAGAGCAGTCAGTGCCCTTAACCGCTGAGCCATCTCTTGAGCCTGTGGCCTCCGGAATTTAAAGTAATTCTTTTCCATAGGACTGGGATTATAGGTGTGTACTGCCAGACTCCCCCTCTCTTTAAAAAGTAAATCTGGGAGGGTCTCTCTATGGAGCCTAGGCTGCTCTTGAACTCTGGATCCTTCTGCCTTTATTTCCTGGGATTGTCTCCACAGGCATGAGCCTGGAAATGAAGGTGATTAAGGCCAAACTTCTGAATTTGGGCATAAATCATTTCCAGCTCTCCTATGGGGCCAAGAAGGTGCAGGAACAGTGAGTGTGTGTGTGTGTTCACACAGGCTTGTGCACGTGGGGTGTGTGCAGTGCTATGTGCTATTATGTATACATGTTGTGTGAGGTGTGTGTTTGCTTACACAGGTGTGCATGCGTCACTGAGAACTCACTCAGGTTGCAACGTCTCAGGGGCCCCTGATGCTCAAATACACTTCAGGTAACATTGTTTCAGGCAGGAATTCTCTTCAGCTCTGAGGCAAGGGCATCTTTATTCGCTCCAGGGCCTCCCTCTTCTCCACCTCCGCCTCTTCTCCATTTTCCTGTCTTTCCGACTTCCCATTCAACAGCAGCCCCTAGTCCCTCACTCCTATCAGACTCAGGCATGCAGTGGGGTTCCTCTCATCTCCTGTTCCCTAACACCTCCTCCTGAGACCTTGACAAGTTTCTGGGAATGGTTAAGTGTGTGGAAGAAGAAAAGAGCTTCGCAGGCCAGGCAGAAGCTGAGAGAGGATGAGACCATCAGGGGGTGGGCGGGGTGGGAGGGGCAAGACTCCTTACAATGGACCCATTCCCTGATGGCTCCAGGGCTCCATGAGCTTAGTTTCCTTAGTCAGGCCTTGTGGTGATCTCATTTGATGACTATCTCTTCCTCTCTACACACGGACACACATGCTACAACTTGACTGCTGCCCCTTCCTATGGACCCCGGGGAGAGAAGTTTTTGATCAGGGAAGGACTGGGTAGCTTCTTCTCTCCTCAGAGAAACTCCAACAGCTTGACACCCAGAGACACTCAAGGTTCCGATCAAGACTTTGTGACAAATGACAAATTTGGGATAAATGTGTTTTCCACCATGGAAGATCAATGACCCACAGCAGCGGAGGGCCACGCTGCAGTGACAGCACAGCCTGACACTGGTAAACTTCAGAACACACAACTGTCGTTATTATTATTGACAATTCACATGTACCACAGGCTGGCCTCCACTCGCTGTGTAGCTAAGGATGACCTTGAACGTCTCACCCACCGGCCTCCACCTCACAAGGGTCATCATGCCTGGTTTTGTGTAGTATTAGAGATGGACTCCAAGGCTTCTTCATGCATGCTACATCTACAGCCACGGCCCCAGGGCACAATACAAGCAAACAATTGTCTACGGTGTGGATAACATTTATGTAAACTTAAAGACCCTGTAAAATATTGGTTGAGTATACAGCTCAGTGACAAAGACCTTCCCTAGCATGCACAAGGTCCTGGGTCCAATCGCCAACATTTAGGCCAGTGATTACCCCTGAGGAGTGTAGAATGAGGAGAGAGAGAGCCCAGGAGGACATCAGCTGTGCTGGGCTCCTAATCCATCGCCGAGTATCAAACTGTCACACAGCCCAGCAGCTAACGGCAGCACGTGCTTATTTTCTCCGTTTGAAATGGGAATGTGGGCTGTTAATGTGATGGATTACATTGATTGACTTTTGAATATTGAACCAGCCTGACATTCCCAGGATGAGCCCCATTCTGCCGTGGTGTGTGTAATTCTTTTTCTGTATTGATGCAGTCACCTGCCTCGTATTTTGCATAATATTTTAGTTGTTAGGTTCACGAGGAATGATGGTCGGCAGGTTTCTTCTTCTGACCTCCTGTTTAAAAATGAAGGTAATCTCAGCTCCACAGAGCAGTCAGAGATGTATTCCTGTCTCTCTTGTCCTTTGGAAGAGATGACTGGATAAGCATGACTCTCTTAATGTTTGGTAGGATTCACCTGAGAAACTGTACAGCCTAGGTTTTGCACTTCTTAAGAGAATTTTTAATTTACTTAATAGATACAGCATTGTGCTGCTCATTTTTGGCACCTATTTTGGTAATTAGTGAATTGATTGATTGATTGATATTGATTGATTGACACACGGTCTCCCTGTGTAGCCAACAGGAACATGATTTGTTGCTGAGGCTATATATATATATATATATATATATATATCATGGAGAGTCACAGAGATCAGCCTGTCTCTCTCTCACAATTACTAGGGTTAAAAGGCGTGTGTCCCCTGAGCCGGGCAGTGGTGGCGCACGCCTTTAATCCCAGCACTCGGGAGGCAGAGGCAGGCAGATTTCTGAGTTCGAGGCCAGCCTGGTCTACATAGTGAGTTCCAGGACAGCCAGGGCTACACAGAGAAACCCTGTCTCGAAAAAACAAAAACAGAAAAAGCCAAAAACACAAACAAGCAATCAAACAAAAAAGTGTGTGTCCCCACACTTGCCTGGGCTTTTATTTTGAAATACTTTTATGGATTCCAGCTTTAAACTCATTTTGCCACTTAGAATTCACAGGTGATGGATGGTTAGCTGCCTTGTAGGTGCTGGGAATCGAACCCAGGTCTTCTATAAAAGCAATAAGCAAAACCAAAGGGGTCATTCTCATTTAAACGACCACTTCCACCCACCTTCAGGCTTTGCTACTTGAAAAAAAAAAATTTAAAGCCCCTTTTGGCCTAATATTCCACTGTTTCTAGTGGAAGGCATATTTCATTTGAGAAACCTATACCATAGCTACAAGGCCAGAGGCTTCTTGACTGTTCACCCACCTCAGAACCATCGGGTCCTCTCTAGCTCCACTGGACTCTTGGGCAGAACAAGGGCGATGTGGGAACAGGAAACACAGGCACATGCTTACCCAAAGAGGGTTCATAAAGTTGACAGTCACTTACTTGGTCCCTCCCTCAGCTCCTCTACAGCAGAGCTTAAGACATTTAAAGATAGAAACCACAGGGTGGTTTAAATGAAAAATGGCTCCCCTAGGCTCAGAAATTTGAATGCCTGGTCCCCAGCTGGTGAAACTATTCAGGAAGGTTTAAGAGGTGTGGCCTTGTTGGAGGAGGCGTGTCACTGGGGGTGGGCTCTGAGGTTTCAAAATTCAGAGTCATTTCCAGTTAGCTCTGTCTCTTAGTTGCGGATAGGATGAAAGTTCTCAGCTAATGCTCCTGGGCCATGTCTGCCTGCCTGCTGCCGTGCTCCCCACCAAGATGATGATGGACTCACCCTCTGAAACCGTAAGCCCCAAGAAAAGTCTTCTATAAGTTCCCTCTGTCATGGCGTCTTATCGCAGCAATAGAAAAGTAACTGCCGGGTGTAGTGGCGCATGCCTTTAATCCCAGCGCTTGGGAGGCAGAGGCAGGCAGATTTCTGAGTTCGAGGCCAACCTGGTCTACAGAGTGAGTTCCAGGACAGCCAGGGCTACACAGAGAAACCCTGTCTCGAAAAAAAAAAAACAAAACCCCAAAAAACCCAAAACAATACAAACCTCACAACTTGGGAGAAAGTGGAGTGTCAGGGAGCTGGGGAGCCAAACCTCTGAGTTACCCCCACCTCTGCAATTTCTCCTTTGTAAGACTCGGGGACCAATCCCTTTACTTCTCCAGGCTCCAGTTTTCTCCTCTGTGAAGCACCTTGAGGTCTTGTGCTGTGAAATGAATCTTGGCCGCAGCCGCGTCTGATTACAGCCAAGTCTCCTGAGATCATCCAGGATCCGTTTCAGGCCCCTGAAACCCGGGGCAGGTATCCCCATACGCGCATGCCCACCACTATAAAGTTGGGCTTATGAAGGAAGCCCAGAAAGGTGTGCCATCGTAAACAAAACAATCTTAACAGCGCATGGCAATAAAAGCCTTGCAACCACAGCGTCTCCCTCCTCTAGGAGTCTAGGTGAAAAGTTTTGGACCATAGCTGTCTGAAATCGCAGGAATTGAAACCAGGCACAGAAGTGGATCACTGTACTGGGCAGAGTTAGTCAACAACTTTGCTTCTTCATGTCTCTGTCACCGTGCAGATTTATTTTGGCCACTCAGAGGGTGTCCCAAAGCTCCAGGTGAGCCTTGACCTTCCACCTGAAGGCGCCACCGGCTCCTAGGCTTCCCTCCCAGCTCTCTTCTTCCACCTCCTACTCCCTCCTCCTTGTATGTGGGGGATGAGGAAGATAAGAACCACCAGCTTCAATTAAAACCGAGTCGCTTGAACAATAATGGAAAAGTAATTGAGCTAAATTGAAATGTAATTGGAAAAAAAAAAAAGAAACAGTCTTGGCTTACCCTGGTTTTGGAAATCAGGCTGGGGGCAGGGACCTCTCCACTCTCCTGCCCGCAGGTCTTCTTATCTTGTCCGGTTCCTTTGCAGGCACCATTGAGTCTCCCCCCCAGCCCCCACCCCACCACCGATTCCCAGGCTCCTCCAGGTCTACTTGAGGCTCCTCCCTTCCCTTCTCTGCTTAGCCACCCAGCAGTGCTTCTCAGTGAGGGCCAACTGTGAACACCTGAGTTTATCACGTCTGACTCTGCCCACAGACAACTTTGGCTATCAGGAGTGGGAGTGAAGAAGCCAGGGTGCCACCAGACAACTTATGTATCTAAGAAAGCCCCGATAAGACCTGCGGAGACTCAGACCCTGTTTGCTTAGCATTCCCTCAGCTAGAGACAGTAATCCCTCTGTTCGGCACTTAAGAAGGCATCAAGGCCGAGGCTATAGTGATCTGCATCGAGAAGAGTGTAGGACTGCAGGGGTGAGGGATGAGGGCCGGGTGTGTGTGTGGCTCAATTGGTAAATTGTTCAAAGACTTTAGTTCAAGCCCTAGAAGCCCCAGAAAAAAATCCAGGTATAGTGAAGCTTGGTTGTATCCCCAGTGCTGAGGACCTGGTGACAGGAGGATCCCTGGGACCAAGTCCCAGGTCCCAGTGAGAGATCCTGTCTCAAAACACAAGGACGGGACCCTGGAGAGACTATTCAGCGGTTGTGTCCTGAGACTGTTCTCAGAGCCAAGATTCCAGGAACTCAGAGTTCAGCTGTGCCTCATGCAAAGGAATCCTCTCAGCTGGGCTGGGGAGGGTGGTGGTTTGCCATCCACCCCCAGGTTGGAGTAGAGCAAGAGTGAGTAGTCAGCTGCTCCCTACCAGGCAACCTAGCAAGCGACCTGGGGGCGGGACTAGCGCGGCTCGGGGGTCGGGGCTAGGTTAGACAGAAGTAGTGAGACAGAGCTTCATTCACGCAGTTATAAGAAATCGCTCTCTCAGGTCTGTTGGGCAAAGCTTTCCAGGTGCAGCCAGTTGGGCGAGGTGTGCCCACATAGCTGTGAATAAGCCCTCACCTAGGCTCGGTAAGGAAGTCCAATCAATTCATTGATTCTCCAGTGAACGTTGATTCACTCTGAATCGTGCCTCAGTTTGGCATTGGGACCTTGGAAGAAGGGGCAGGCATCCCTTGACTTCTCTTGCGGAGGACCCCAGCTCAGTTCCCAGCACCTTTAAGGTGGATCACAACGGCCTGTAACTCCTCTTCCAGGGATCCAGTGATCTTCCAGACTCTGTAGTGTATGTAAACGCGTGGGCACGCACCCCCCCCCCCCCAAACAAAAAACCAAGGCGGGTGGCTTTGGAAGAACAACACCGGAGATTGACCTTTACCCTCTGCATTCAGAAGCCCACGCGTGTATATTTGCTTCTGTACACATGTGCCTTCGTACGCAGAGCCTCAGAAGTGGCAGTCCTGGTCCGGTAGCCACATCCTATGACGCACCCCATCCCCCACAAGGGGGTCACCTTCACCCCCCAGGCCTTACCCCCCCTCCCCCATGTTTTCCTCTCCAACTATTACCTCCCAAAGGCCGGTCGGTCGGAGAGAGAAGAATAGGGCGGCCTTTTAAACTCTGTCCACCCATCATCCAAAACACTTCAGATGCTGGTCCTCAGAGGGTCAACCTTGAAGCCAGAGTGATTGCATCCTAGTACAGGGTAGACTTCACATCCTTAGAGGTGGCCCATAAGTAGGGACAGACCCAGGAAAGAACACATCAGGGCTAAAGCCACCTTGCCTTCTGGCCTCTGCAATGGCCACCACACTTGAGACTGAGGAAGGAGGGTCATCTCATGTCCTCAGAGTCTCATAGTGCTGTCCAGACTTGAACTTGATCCCCCTTTCATCTTTCTCTCTCCCCCATCTCTCCCTTCCTATTTCCTTCTCCAGGCTCCAGAGTGTGACTCCAGCAAGGGGGTGGGGACATGAGGGAGGGGTGTGAGCTGGGGGGTGGGGGGAAAGAGTGCCTGTTTGGGCATCCGATAAACTCCGAGAGTCAGCTGGCGTGAAATGAAGAAATACGGCTCCCAGTAAATATTTATTTTCTATCAGAAATTAGCAAACCAAATGTAATTAAAAACAACGGTGTATGTCCTTCTCCACTCCCACCCCCCAGCCCCAAGCCTAGTAAATGACATCTTGGAATACAAA
This sequence comes from Rhynchomys soricoides, assembly GCA_019843965.1. Classification (NCBI taxonomy): domain Eukaryota; kingdom Metazoa; phylum Chordata; class Mammalia; order Rodentia; family Muridae; genus Rhynchomys; species Rhynchomys soricoides. The sequence goes on along the minus strand of JADRCH010000129.1, from coordinate 569,642 downwards.
GTCATAAAGAGTGTGTCCTAATTAGCAGGCTGTCCGCTGCTGTGGCATTGCCTCTCAGAGACGCCCAAGGAGCTGCTGGTGCCTAGGGTGAACCCAAGTCCCCAAGGCCTATGCAGGGTTTCTCTCTCTACCCAATGCAGAGCTGATGGATGCAAACCCTGAATAAGGCCTCCCTAAAAGCAGAGAGAGAAATGGCATATCAGTGAGTCTGATGGCAGAGGCACAATTCCCTCACCATACCCTCTGCCTGGGGACGGGGTCCACCTGTGCCTAGGGAGGTCCCTGGGGTTGATGGTTGAGACATTGGCCTTGAAATGAGTAGAATCGAGTTCTACATTTTCTTTTCTCTCTTCCTTTCTCTTCCTCTTCCTCCTCTTCCTCATTCACTTCCTCCTCCTCTTCTTCATCCACTTCCTCTTCCTCACCCATTTCCTCTTTCTCACCCACTTCCTCATCCACTTTCTCTTCCTCCTCTTCCTCATTCTTCCTCTTCCTCCTCCTCTTTCTCATCCACTTCTTCCTCCTCTTCTTTTGGTTTTCTGAGAGTTTCCAGCCATCCTGGAACTCATTCTTTAGACCAGGCTGGTCTTGAACTCACATAGATCCACCTGTGTCTGCCTCCCAAGCGCTGGGACTAAAGGCATGTGCCACCATGATTGTCAAGTTCTCTCATTTTCTAGCTGTATGGCCTTGGACATGGCTCTTTAATTCTTGGGGTCTTGGTTCCCTCATTTGCATATTTGTCAAATATGTAGAAAGCCACACTGTGTACTGATAACCCAGAAAGCATTGCATTTTTATGACAGTGTCTGGCACAGAGTAGGTGTTCATTCTTCAAAATTGTCTTCTCAAAAAATGGTGAAGGGGCCAGGGGGATGGCTAAGTGCTTTGATTGCTGAGCAAGCATGAAGACCAGAGTTTGAATCCCCACAACCCACATAAAATTCCCAGTGAGTGTGGTAGCCTCAGAAGATGGAGACAGGAGAGTCCCAGAGCAAGCTGGTTAGCAAGACTACCAGCATCCATGAACTCTGGGTTTGACTGAGACCCTGTCTCGATGAGTGACTTAAAAGCGCTACTGAGGATGAGTCTGCCATCAACCTTGTGTCTCCATGTGCACACACACCTACGTTCACACACATGCACACACACTCACACCCACAGGAGTTCTGGCTGCCCAAACATTGCATGTGCTCCAGTAGATCAGATGTCACTCCTTGTCCTGATTTGAACTTGAAACATCTCCTCCAGACTTCTGAGGGCAGTCTTTGCTGAGCACCCACGATATGCCTGCTTCTGCAATCTATGCTGCTTTCTGCCTTGGAAGGGGCAGTAGGGAGCCTGATCCTTTCTACTTTGCCCCTACTTTGAATCTGGGCTGTGGAATGTTGGCTCCACAAACATTTGAGACCTACCTCTAGAGTGTTCTCTCTCCTGTCTGCATATCCGTTAAGAAGCCCATATTGGTGGGCTGGAGAGATGGCTCAGCCTTTATGAGCTCTTGCTTTCTCATCCAGAGGACCTGAGTTCCGGTCCCAGCATCCACATTAAGCAGCTCAGAACCTCTTAAAACTTCAGTTCCAGGAGATCCAGCACCCTCCTCTGACTTCTGCAGGTTCTTATGCTTGTGTACACCTTCCTGCTTGGCCCCATATACATGGAGGCAAAAATGAAAGACATTCTTTAAAACTCCACTGACCTGTGCCAGCATTGTGAACTCCCAGCCTGCTCGTGGTCTCCATGTCCAGGTTTCTGGCCCCAGCTTCCCAACCTCGCATTGTGGTCACTGGCCAAGATGCAGTAGAAGCTTGTGATGCTTTGTATCTGCTCAGCCCAGGGTGTGGCACTGTTTAGGAGGGATGGCCTTGTTGAAGTGGGTGTGGCCTTGTTGGAGTAGGTGTGTCACTGTGGGTGTGGGCTTTAAGACCCTCATCCTAGCTGCCTGGAAGCAGCTAGCAGCCTTCAGATGAAGATGTAGAACTCTCAGCTCCTCCTGCACCATGCCTGCCTGGACGCTGCCATGTTCCCACCTTTATGATAATGCACTGACCCTCTGAACCTGTAAGTCAGCCCCAACTAAGTGTTGTCCTTATAAGAGTTGCTTTGGTCACGGTGTCTGCTCACAGCAGTAAGACCCTGACTAAGACAAAGCTCACTCTTCTCTTCCTATTTATCCTTGTGGTGCACCAGCCCAACTTCTAACCAAGCTTTCTTCGGTGCATCCAGAGCCTGCTGCTTGCAGACACTGCCTCCTCTAGAAAGCCTGTTGCCAGTATTCATTGCTTTTACATTGCTATAACCAAGGGGCCTGACGAAGGTCAGGCTTGGGCTGGAGAGTTGGCTCCGTGGTTAAGAGTGCTTATTGTTCTTGCAAAGGACCAAGGTTCTATTCCCAGCACACACACGGAGGCTCACCATCCTTAGGCCCCAGGCATGCATGTGGTGGTGCACAGACATAGATGCAGGCAAAGCACTCATACATACGGAATAAAATAAATCTTTGTTTTGTTTTGTTTTTTTCTAGACAGGGTTTCTCTGTGTAGCCCTGGCTGTCCTGGAACTCACTCTGTAGACCAGGCTGGCCTCGAACTCAGAAATCCACCTGCCTCTGCCTCCCCAGTGCTGAGATTAAAAGCGTGCGCCACCACTGCCCGGCAAAATAAATCTTAATGGGGAAGGAGCAGACTTATTTTGGTTCGAGGCTGGAGAAGGAATACAGTCCTTCAAGGCAGTGGAAGATTGAGGCAGCTGGCCACACCGGCTGCAGCCAGCAAGTCGAGAGCAAACAGGATGCAGAGGCCCGTCCCCAGTATTCCACTTCCTTCAGCCATGCTCTGGCTTCTAAAGGTTCTAGAACCTTTCTAGACAGAGCCCGCAGCTGAGAAGCAAGAGTTAAAACCACTAGCTATGGGGGAAGATTTCACATCCTAACCTGCCCCGAGGGGCCCCACTCAGCTCTGACTGCCCCCTCCTTGAGTTCTGTACGTTTAGCTTTAGATCCCGTGCTCAGATTGCCTGTGTCTGGGAGTTCCAGGCCCTGTGCCCAAGCTTTATCTCATCCAAGGGAGTATACCTCCCTCTTTCCCCAACTCCTGTTGCCCCAAAGTTTTGGTGTTCAAATCCTAGCTCTCTCACTTGGGTGAAACCCTTCAGCTCTCTGAGCCCTGGCTTCCTCTCCTATAAATCATGGTGCTAATGATGAGGACTTTTTAGTACCTGTTTCAAGAGACGTTGTGTAACAGGCTGACAGGCTTAGTGAGGAAACGAGGCACCTGTCCCCATGATGGATAACCACCCTTCAGTCTCTCCAGTCTCTGCCCTCCTCCTAGAGGGCTCACCAGGCTGCCTCTGATTCCAGCAGGGGGCCTTTCGCAGGGATGCCCCACCCACTGAGATGTGATCATGGATGCAAAGCTGGGCAGGTCAGCAGTCTTCCCTGCAAATCTCTGGAAGAGGTTTTGCTGTTTTCTCACAGAAAAGGTTTGAGTGGAGAGGCAGAGGAGACGTGTATGTCCTGTGAGGGAAAGGTGCCTGGAGATCACACTAACTCAAAGGGCGAGTGAGTGACTTCGGGCTTGTGCAGTCACTGAGATCCATCTCTGCCCTTGCTTTGATTCTGAGAGACCCGAGTCCTCTCTGTGTTACTTCAGTGGCTTTAGTCAGATATTTTTTCATTTGCTTCCTTCGCATCATACCCTGGCCACCACTGAGCTTCGGAAGGGTATCCTCCCTCCTTCCCATCTGCTGATGCAGAAGGCATAAGACTTCCTGGATGGGGGAGGGAAATGGAGGGAAGGTGCTGACTTTCTCCTAAGGGTAAGTCCCATTTCCTTTAACACAAAGAATCCAATAAAAAGAAATTTAGCCTCAAAGAAGGCAATTAGCGATGAAGTTTCCCCACAGCAAGAGACACAATGGGATGAAAGAAACTGGTGTGAAGTTAGCCAAGACCCGAGGTCTCAGGAGGACTGAGGCCCAAGGCTCCTCTCCTACCATTGGCCCACATCCAGTGGCTAGAGAGACTCCCAGAGGTTTAAGGGACAGTCAGGGCCACCATGAGGCCTGCAGAGATGAAGAAGGTTGTCAGCTTCCCCCTCCAACTGGCTAGCATAGCAACATATTCTTCAGACTGCTCAAGGAAAATTGCCTCTCTAATTGGCTCTTCTCTCAAACAAGCTGTAATGAGGCTAAACTTTACTCCCAGGGTATTCAAACACCCATGAGCATTACGGGATGTCATCCGCAGCCCTTGCCGCCACCACAGCTCTGGAGACAGGGTAGGAGGGGTGAGAACAAGGATGGCCCAGCATTGCATTCAGAAGCCCAAGAGAATGGTCTGTGTCTGAAACGAACCCCGGAGATGTTTCATGCAGGAGCCCCCATCTGAGGAGGACACGGATTATTCTCAGAGGTCCCCAGTATGAGCAGAACATGGCTTATCTTCAGAAGGCCCCAGGGAGACAGGAATCATTCTGGGAAAGGCCATGGCCCATTCTCTGGGGACCTCAGTCTGGAGGAGACACATCCTCAGACTGAGGGAGATATAGCTTGGCTAACGGGGGGGGGGGGGCAGGCTGAGGAGATACAACCTGTCAGGGAGCCTAAGAGAACATAACCTGACTCCAGGGAGCTTCAGTCTGAGGCGGACACGGATTAACCTCAGAGATCCCCAGGCTAAGGGTAAAATGGCCTGTCCTCAGGGGGCCTCAGGAGACACAGCCAACCTTCAGGGAGCTGCAGTCTGAGGGAGACACAGTTTGATCTCAGCACACCCTGGTCTGTGGGAGGAAGGCACACCTCTGTAATTTCCCATACTGGATTGGAGAGCCCCCCTCGGCTGTAGTGAGTTCCAAGAATTTTGAGGACAGAACTACCTCTCTGACTCACCCATCAGCAAGTGTCTTTTGATCCTTGCCATCTGTCCTGCTGTGTTTCCAAAATTGGATCGGAGATTGATCTCAGGGAAGAATAGTAGTCTCCACAGAGTGAGTCACAAGCTGTAATCTGGGGTTCCCCAGAGTCTGCTGGCACACAGAGACGGCAAGGCAGAACTCCTGACTCCATTCTCCCAGAGTCTAGACCATAGACTGGATGCAGGATGCAGAAGGTTGAAGAGGGTATGGCTGGCCAACAGTTTGGAAACCCACTGACACAGCAGTGAACATGCATATACCTACGGGTCCCGGGACACACCCACCTTTTCCCAGCTCCATCCTATTTCCCTCTTTAGGCACAGGTGTCTGGGGCAAGCTCAACGACCTCCGGGAACCACTTGGTATTACTGGGTCTCCCCATACCGAGCACAGAGGGTCTGCAGCTCCTGGGATGTTATGAGGGCAGATCTCCCCCACCTAGAACCCCTGCAGTCCATTCCCGCCAAGGCTGCTCTTTAGCCCGATGCTGCTGGTGTGAGTCGAATGCTCACCTCTAGGCCCAGAGCCCAGAGCTCAGGCCTGCTCCGCGTAGTGTTTTATTCCACTGGCTGCTCTGACCCCTAGCCCTGGGCACCAAGCTGAAGCCCTGGGTCCGGGTCTCATGGCTCCTGTCAACTGTCTTCCTCCCAGTGACGGTGGGTCCCAGTTCAGGGGATGAGGGTGGGAAGGAGGAGGAGGAGGTCCACTCGATCCCACCTAGGCCTGGCTAGTGGGGGTGGAGACAACACACTCAGTGGTACCAATAGAAACAATTATGCATGTTGAGGTTCTTCTTGACCTTTTGTGGGTGTCTCTTCTCCTTCTTAGTATTCCTTAGAAACACCCAATTCTCTCCTCTCATGGATCATCTGAGCAGGAAGACATTTGAAGTTCAAACCTCCATGATCCTTTCCTAGTTCACAGAAAACTGGCTCAAGTCATCTTCACACCAGACAAGTCCTTTAGCTCACGTCATTTGTTCTGGGTTCAGTCTTTGCTACAGAGTGAGTTCCAGGACAGCCAGGGCTACACAGAGAAACCCTGCCTTGAAAAACCTTAAACAGCAGCATCAACAATAACAAGAAGAAGCATAAGCCCAAGCAAAGGCATGTGGAAACCTAGAAGATTCTGAAATGTCTCTGTCTCCTCCAAAGACCTACTATTGTGTGATTGTCCCTGGGGACGTAGACAAATACCTATTCACTCTGGTTAAGGCACAGCCGATGGACCAAAGAAATTATCCCCCCCCCCCCCCCCCCCAAGTCTAACGCGGTGAGCCAGTGAGTTACCTGGGCCATGGGTGAGTCAGAGGTAGATGAATCACTGAGAAGCTTGTCCCAGAGTGGGTACCAACTCACAAAAGCTGCATCTCTAGAGCTCCCTGTCCAATTTGTAGGCAGCTCTACTGAAGAGTCTCCTTTCCCTAGTGCTGGGCATGATGTGGCTTCACGAACATCATCGCTTTTTCCCTGAGGTCTTTCTACTCTCCCGTGAATTCCATGAGCCCACCCTGTTACTGTTTCAGTCTGGCAGAGATAGCTACACGGGACCTGCTGTCCCAGACCCTGCCCACTCCTTCTATTGCCTCTCCCTGGACTGAAAACATGTTCCCAAGGAGCTCTTCCATTCCTCCCTGAACCCCCAAACTCTCTAAGCACCCTGTACTGGCTGGTTCTATGTGTCAACTTGACACGAGCTGGAGTTAATCACAGAGAAAGGAACTTCAGGTGAGGAAATGCCTCCATGAGATCCAGCAGTAAGGCATTTTCTCAATTAGTGATCAAGGGAAGGAAGAGCCCATTGTGGGTGGTGCCATCCCTGGGCTGGTAGTCTTGGGTTCTATAAGAGAGCAAGCTGAGCAAGCCAGGGGAAGCAAGCCAGTAAGCAACATCCCTCCATGGCCTCTGCATCAGCTCCTGCTTCCTGACCTGCTTAAGTTCCAGTCTCGACTTCCTTTGGTGATGAACAGCAATGTGGAAGTGTAAGCTCAATAAACCCTTTCCTCCCCCACTTGCTTCTTGGTCATGGTGTTTGTGCAGGAATAGAAACCCTGACTAAGACACACCCCCTCAACGTTTCATCAGCAAGCATGTGATTTTCATTTCTCTCCCATTGGGGAGCTCTTGACCTCAGCATCTAGTACATTCAAAGCCTGTTGACTGGGGCATAAAGGGATCCAGGGAATGGTCGATAAACAGATGGTGGGATAAGAACTCTGACCCAGGATCGGAGCACTAACCTCCATAGTTGTGCAGGCTTCCTGCAAAGCCCCCTTTCACTGAGAGTCCAGTCTGTAGAGTGGGCGTAATGCACCCTCTCAGGGGAAGCAGAATGGTGGGGTTCTTCTATTTGCAGGCATTCTGGTGCAACTCCAGAGAGTTCATGGTCCAGAGTAAGAGCTGACTGACTAATCCTTGCCTCTCAGTCCCGATTTTTTTTTGGAGCTAAGGAATCTGATATCCTTGAACCAAAACAGAGAAGGTCCAAGGTGGCTTAGATGAAATGACAGGGCACAGAAGCCCTGGCTCACACCATCTACCCCCCCCCCCGCCACCTAGACCCCAGACCTTGGTCTCCCTTCTGGGTCCTCAAGTCTGGGTAAGGCTGATGAAAAGGATGAAGACCAGGAAAAGTGCAGAGCCTCTTCTCGGACGGTAGCCACCACCAACCTAGGGTAGCAATTAAATTACCCACTTGGCCTTCCAACTGATTGGAGAGTAAAGGTGGCTACAGGCACACATAGGTGAGCGTGCAATACCCTCACACGTGTGCATGCATGCACATGTGTACACCTTTGCATTCCCTCTGTCCCTCGTACACACAAGCACACCACTTTGGACATGACACTGCAGGTTAGTATTTCTCCCTGCAAACGGTGGATTCTCTTTGACACTTCTCTTACTTGGCTCAAGGTGGTTGACTTAGAGCGTGAAGGCACCTGCCACCAAGCATGGTGACCCGAGTTCGATCCCCAGGTCCTACATGATGGAATGAGAGACTGGCTCTGGAGAAGTGTCCTCTGACCTCCACATGTATGTTGTGGCACTCATGTGCCCATATGCACACAGACAATTAATTAATTCACAATTAATTACTTAAAAGTATGGTTCAATATCCCCACTGCTGCGCCTGGTCAACTCCTCCTATTCTTTCTGTCACCACCCCCAACCTTAAGAGTATTTTTTCTGTGAATAAATCAGTAAGGAAAGAGCTCAAGTTTCAAGCCCCTTCCCGAGTTCTGAAATGTCTACATGACAAAAATAGTATTTTGAACAGGAGGTGGACTTTATTTACTTTTACTCATAAGTCCTTGATGACTTCTGCCTTTTCTCCTCTCAAAAAAAAAAAATAATAATCAGGCTTTCTTCCTGGTTATTAAAAAATCATACATGTTGTCTTAGTCAGGGTTTCTATTCCTGCACAGACAGCATGACCAAGATGCAAGTTGGAAAGGAAAGGGTTTATTCAGCTTACACTTCCACATCACTGTTCATCACGAAAGGAAGTCAGGACTGGAACTCAAGCAGGCCAGGAAGCAGGAGCTGATGCAGAGGCCATGGAGGGATGTTCCTTACTGTCTTGCTTGCTTCCCCTGGCTTGCTCAGCTGGCTTTCTTATAGAACCCAAGACTACCAGCCCACAGATGGTACCACTCACAAGGGGCCCTCCCATCTTGATCAGTAATTGAGAAAATGCCTTATCGATGGATCTCATGGAGGCAGTTTCTCAACTGAGACTCCTTTCTCTGTGATTAACTCCAGCTTGTGTCAAGTTGACACACAAAACTAGCCAGTACACATGTTTATGTAAAGTATTTGGCTAAGGCAGAAGGCCCAGAGGCGAGTCAGAAATTTATCTGTTGCGATAACCAGTATTCCCATTCCAGTGAAGAATCTTAGGACTGGGGAGGTATGCAGTGCATGCACATAACTCCACAGATATTTGTGTATAAAAATGACATGGCAGGCTGGAGTGATGGCTGAGTGAAGAATTCTGTTCTGCAACCATGGGGACCAGAGTTTATTCCACAGAACACATGTGAGAATAGCCTGGTGTAGTGACAAGACTGTCATGCTCTCACTGGGGAGGCAGAGACAGGAGGCTCCCTGGAGCTCTCTGGACATCCAGCTTAGCCTTCTGAGCAGGCTCCAGGCCAGGGAGAGACCCTATCTTTACAAAACAAAAAGAGTGGAAAATGAATGAGGAATGGCACGCATGCGCACCTGCATATGCGTGAACATATTTACACGCGTGAATGAAATAGTAATCAGGGTGCCATTTCCCGATCGGCTGTTTTCTCTCACTCATGTACTGGGGACACTTCTGACTAGCACAGAAGACAGCCACTGCATTGATGATGTACTCTCAGACCCCTGGTTCACTGTCAACTCTACTCCTCCGTCTCTCTGGTGACAGTGACTAGGTGGATGGCTGTGTGGATAAGAGCGGATCTGAGAATGGAACCCTGCCCAATGCATCTGTCATAATTGGGGGGGGGGGGTACCTAAGTGCAGAACCCATGCACTGAATCCATGTAGCTCTGGCTGGCTGCAGTGCACCAGAGAGGAGCAGGAAGCCCCTGCCATCTTTAGAGAAGACCTGAACAGCTGAAGAGTCTGGGTGATGGATTTGGGGACTTGCGTCTGGGGGAGCTGCCAAGTTGACCTCAGAGCAGGAGACCACACTGGGTGCTGACAGGCTGCGTGCCCAGGAAAGATGGCCCTGGAAGCTGGAACTGTGAGAAGCCGGCTGGAGGGAGGGCCTCTGCCTGGGTTTGGGGTGACTTCAAGGAGAAGCATGTCAGCTTTTTCCCTGGGTTTATTTTTACTCAGCCTCTCTCTGAAAAGGTGTTGGTGGAGCTTTCAACAAAGGACATATGCAAAAAGGTCAAGATACTAGAAAAAGAAAAGCAGGACCAGGGAACAATTCCATCAGAGGCAGAAGGCTGGAGCCCAAGCTCCACAGGGAAGGACTCAGCTTATCCCTGCTCCTGGGATGAGCTGGTGAGCCAGATATGACAGTCCCCAGAAGGGACACAGAGCAGAGCATCCAGCTGGGAAGGAATTGCCATTCTGAAAGCCAAACTTCTGGGTGTCTCCAGACCCTTCCTTTCCTGAATCTTATGGACTGTCTTAGTCAGGGTTTCTATTCCTGCACAAACATCATGACCAAGATGCAAGTTGGGGAGGAAAGGGTTTATTGAGCTTATACTTCCACATTGCTGTTCATCACCAAAGGAAGTCAGGACTGGGACTCAAGCAGGTCAGGAAGAAGGAGCTGATGCAGAGGCCATGGAGGGATGTAACTTACTGGCTTGCTTTCCCTGGCTTGCTCAGTCTACTTTCTTATAGAACCCAAGACTACCAGCCCACAGATGGCACCACCCACAAGGGGCCCTCCCCCCTTGATCACTAATTGAGAAAATGCCTTACAGCTAGATCTCATGGAGGCATTTCCACACCTGAAGCTCCTTTCTCTGTGATAACTCCAGCTTGTGTCAAGTTGACACACAAAACCAGCCAGTACATGGACTTAGTTGACCACATCACCTTTCTGAACCTGGGTGCCCTCATCTGACAGTATAGAACTAAAACAATCGAGTCAACTTGGCACGTGCGAACCAGAACATTTACTCCAGGAGGGGTGGGGAGGCACACAAGAGTCAGGCAGAGGAAGGGCTCTGGGAGAGCTGAAACTTGCAGGCTTCTCAACGGTTCTTCCTAGCTTCCTATCTCAGGGCCAGCCGGTGAGAGGGGAGATTTTCTTGGACCGTGGAGCTGTCTGTAAGCTGTGCCAAGAGCTCCCAGGTTGCACCAGTTTGGGGGGTGCTTTTGGTGATGTAACTGCTTTTATAAGCTTGCTTTAACCCCAAACAGACAAAAACCTTATTGGTTTACCAAATTGGACTTCAGTACAATTGTTTCTTTGGTCTGTCATGGGTTCCCTTTCTGTATATTTACAGAAATATACAGAAATATACATGTGTATGTTGCCCCTCACATGAGCTAACAGGAGCTTCTGAAGAGCATCCTCACCAACCAGGATACTGGTATTGAGACCCACCAGCCCTTGGCCAAGGTCAACTGGAGGATGTTCATGGTACACACACCGCCCAGTGGTGATCCTGGAATGGATGGGCACTTTTAAAAAGGGCGAAAAAGCAAGAACTTAATGAGACCTGCCTGCCTCCTGCCTCTTTAGCTGGGTCTCTTTAAAAACGGTAGCCCCCATGTGGGCCATGTTGGATACCCACGACCCCTTCCTTCAGCCCAGTTGATTAGATCAGAGGTGGTGCATGACATCGGGCAACCAATCAACAGGTTGCTTTAACTGTGTGTGTGTGTGTGTGTGTGTGTGTGTGTGTGTGTGTGTGTGTGGCTGGACACAGCTACACCTGTCAGGCCCAGCAGACGATTCTCTAGAGAGACTGAGTCAGTAGATGCCAGCTATTTCCACAGGAAGCTTGTGTGGGAGAAATGGGCTGAGGTCCTGATATCTGGTTGGGCAAAAGTTTTGAGGGAGCCGACATGAGTCAGGGAGGAGTTGTGCGGGCAGGATGTGCACAGAGGGGATAGAGAGGAGGAATCATACAGGCCACATTAAAAATTGCTGCACTTGTTACAAATGATGAGCTAGCCCCAACCCCAGGACCAGTACTCATTACGTCCCTTGATGGTCAGGTCAGAAATTCAGGCAGATGTGTTCGGGGCTATATCAGTGGAGGAAGGGCCGGTCCAGAGTCCAAGATGGCCCTATTACCAGATCTTCTAGTGATTTGGCAGAAATGGTTTGAAGGCCAGGCTCAGCTGGGATAACTTCCTCCTGGTTGTCACGAGAGAGTTGGGTGCATGGTAGCTCAAGGCGCCCTACAGGACATCCCAAGACCCCTGAGCTGAAGCAGCTTTGAAAGTCAGATTCAGTTGTACAAATCGCTAAAACCAGATTGGAGGGGGTGGGAGTCAGACTTTGCCTCTCCATGGGAAGTATAAGGAGGGATTTCTGGCCATTTTTACCTCAGATCAAGAGCTAGAAGTTTCTATAGCTGATGGTCTCAGCTCTCAGTTTCTACCTTGAACCCAGAATCCCCAGCAAGCCCAGGAAACCATCTTTGTTGAAACTCAACACCTGTTGACATTTCAAAGTCTGCCCCTCTTGGCATGTGTATGTGTGTGTGTGTGTGTGTGTGTGTGTGTGTGTATGAGAGAGAGAGACAGAGAGACAGAGACAGAAAGAGACAGACACACACAGAGAGAGAGAGAGAGAGAGAGAGACAGACAGACACAGAGAGAGACGGAGACAGAGAGACAGACACACATACAGAGAGAGACAGAGACATAGAGACAGAGAGAGACAGAGACACACAAAGAGAGGCAGAGACAGAAAGAGACAGACAGACACACACACATGAGAGAGAGAGAGAGAGAGAGAGAGAGAGAGAGATTTTGAATCTTCTAGCTCCTTGTGAGCTAGTCTGCCCAAGCTCTGAGTCTCCTGCCAGGTGTGTCTGCTCTGTGTCTATGACAAACACCAGTAAAGCTCCAGAAAGTAGGGGAGCCCTCAGCTTGTTGCCTTTCGGAGCCTCAGTTTCCCCATGTGAAACATGGGCCTGGTGACTCAACCCATTTCAGTTACTTCAACCGTGTAACAAGACAGAATCTTCCTGCCACGTGCCGGATAGCCCTCCAGTCCCCACCCTGACACCCATCCTGATGTGGCCATTGCTCCCCAGGTACTTACAGGAGCATGGATTTCCCTCACCACAGCCTGTCCCGTGAGCTCAGCGAGCCCACGTCTCTTGAGGAAAACTGAGGAAGAGGCTCAGGTAGCTAACTGACTGTGAAGTCTGAAATCTGAGGCACCTGGGCAGTGGGAAAGGCTGGTGATGATCTGGGGCAAGTGCTCTGCCGCAGAGCTATGGCCCAGCGGTACAAAAGTATTTTTAGGGAGTGGAGGGATGGGTCAGCGGTCGGAAGCATGAGCTGCTCTTCCAGAGGACCAGGGTTCAATTCCCAGCATCCATATGGCAGCTCACACCTGTCTGTAACTCCTGTCCCAGGGGATCCAACAGACATACATACATGCAGGCATTTTAAAAAAGGTTTTTAATTATGTGTATGTGTGTTTATGTGTGGGGTTGTGCACATGTGAGCACAGGGGCCTGCAGAGTCCAGAAGAGGGGTCAGATTCCCTGGAGCTGGAGTTCCAGGTGGCTATCAGCCATCACATGTCCCAAAACCTAACATGGGTCTGGACAAGAACACTGCAAGGCCTTGCATCTGAACCATCTCTCTAGAACAGCACACCCTCCCCCACCCCCCAACACACTATTTATGGTTTTTGTTGTTGTTGTTGTTGTTGTTTGTTTGGGTTTTTTGTTTTTGTTTTTCGAGACAGGGTTTCTCTATAGCCCTGGCTGTCCTGGAACTCACTCTGTAGATCAGGCTGGCCTCGAACTCAGAAATCCACCTGCCTCTGCCTCCCAAGTGCTGGGATTAAAGGTGTGCGCCACCACTGCCCAGCATGTTGTTGTTGTTTTTGTTTTTGTTTTTTTGTTGTTTTTTTGGTTTTTCGAGACAGGATTTCTCTGTATAGCCCTGGCTGTCCTGGAACTCACTCTATAGACCAGGCTGGCTTTGAACTCAGAAATCTGTCTGTCTCTGCCTCCCAAGTGCTGGGATTAAAGGCATGCACCACCACTGCCCGGCTATTTATGTTTTTATATATATATATATTAAGACAATATCTCAATAAATTGTCCGGATTGACCATGAACTCACTCTGCTATAGCCCAGGCTGGCCTCAAACTCAAGACCCTCCTGCCTCAGCTTCCCATGTTCTGGGATTATAAGCATATACCGCATTCAGCTAAATGTCTCTTTTAGAAAGAAACATCTTCCCCCAAGTCCCGAGCCCAAATTCTCTTTGACAGCCCTGTTTTCACGATATGCTTCTCAGTGTTGGTCTTAGTTCCATGTTTATCTCTCCCACTAGATTGGAGATCCCATGCGTGACAGCAGATATTTGGCTGGTATCTGTGTGAATGAGAGCAGAAGTCCTCTGTGGGCAGACAGGACATAAGTGTCCTCTGTCTAGGCCACAGTGACAGGTGGCAAAGAAGAAAGGCTGCCCCTGCCCAGCCCCGCCCCGCCCCGCCCCGCCCCGCCCCTTGCTTTTCCTCCCAGACACAAGCTGGCCCTGAGTTCTAGAACACTGCATCTTTATTGATTGGAACAACTGTGTCCGCAACTAGAGGTTACATTTTGGGGTTTGTGGAAGAGCAAAAGATGGGTGGCGGGGAACAGAGGCTGGGTGGAGACAGAGAGCAAGGCAAAGGGGTGAGGTGGGGTCGTGAGAGACCCCTTCGTGTCACCCATGAGTGGGGGGGTCTCCTGTTGTGCTTTTACCTCAGTGGCAGGGTGGGCGGGGCAGACGAATGAGCCTGGGCATATGGGGAGGATTGGTTTTCCTCCGTCTATGAGGCGCCAGGACAGGAACAGTCCCTATTTTCCCTCCCCTTGTGGGCTGGGGATAAGCATTTGGGGTGGCAATGCTTGGCGATGCCCTGGAGCAGTCCCCTTTCTGCAGAACTGGGCTGATTGGGGTGGGGGATGGGATGTCTGAGTGGAGGGCAGGAAGGTGCTAGGAGGGAGAGCATTTATATCAGGACCCCTGGGCAATGAATGCACGCCAAACATGGAAGGGAGAGGGGTGGGGATAGGCAGATGCCTTCTCTCTGAACCTCAGTTTTCATACCTGTACAGTGGGCACACCAGATTTGATGTCCTTTAAAATCCCTTCCAGCGCTAAGGGTCAAGAGATCTCTAGAAAAGAGTGGTCCTCCTGCGCGCGCGTGTGTGCACACGAGCGTGCGCGCGCGCGCACACACACACACACACACACACACTCACTCGCACACATATGCCCAGTACTGACAGAATGGAATGAACCCAGAATTTGACCTCAGCCAGTGGCCTGCAAGAATTCTCCAGTATAGGTAGGTTCACTCACCACACTCCTCAGACATTCTCTGAAAACATCCCTCCCCAGCCCCATGGAGTTGTCCAAGCAGAAGAAAACTCAAGAACACTTCATGTCTTCTGCAGCCCTCCTGGGCCTGGGGAGGGCGTCAGAGTGGTGAGACACCAGCCTCCGCTGGCCTTGGTTCCCAGTTCAGCCTCCGTGGTGGCAACCTTGCTGTCCATGGGTGAAACTTGTCTGTAGCCTGGGAGAAGAGGCCAGAGTAGGACAGGAACATAGTTTCTCAAAACAAAAATCCGAGGAAGACCTGTCACACATGTAACTGGCCTCAGCAGCATCAAGAACACCCAGAGAAGGGTCAGTTCCACTCAGCTGTCGGTAGCTATTCTGGTAAGACGTTCCCAGGAGCAGTGGCCGACGCACAACATCCCCAGGGCTGTAGCACTAGGCTTCTGAGAATTGAGCCAGGCCTACCCGTCTCTGTTCCAGCTTCTGCATTTGAGCCATGGAAATCCTTTCTTTCTGAGGCTCATTCTGGCTCTGCTAGCCTGAACAGGTACTTCCAGAGAACAGGAGAAGGATGGGGAGTGGGAAAGGGAATTATGGGAGCAATGTGCCAGGAGCAGCAGGCTTTGTCTTCACGGATGAAAGAGGCATAGAGATTACCTGTGGTCCCGGGGCAGGACAGCCACGCTGAGGCTACCCACCGGCTGCTCTTCACTACCTGGTCCCAAGAATGCCTTTCTCCTCCCAGACACTAACTTGTAGGGGCCAGGAGTAAAAGGGCCCCAGAACCCTGAGAACTTGACTCTGAGACCCTTGCTTTAAGGCCACAATTTCCCTCAACACAGAGGGTGAGGCTGCCACTGAAGAGATACGCTAGATCCTGTCAGCCTGGTCTGCTGGGACTGGGGTGTTCACAGGTCACCTATCCCAACGTGGATCCACAAGGATACATACAGGAACGTCGACTCACAGATGTCCACGTGCAAAAAGCTCCTGCCTTACAGTTGCACTTAAAACTCCTACACCTGCACACGCCTAAATGCCTCTGGCACACGCACACACGAATCTCCCTCACAGCCGCTGCACACGGTGGGCTCACGCAGACATGCACACCCCAGCCTCTCTCACTTGTACATGAGGGTAGGCTTCTTAGGCTTTGTAATCTCAGGATACACACCCTGGTTCTGGAACATGGGGCCAACACATACTGTGCACCTTTCCTGTGTCCAGCTCTAAGATATAGAACGAGGAGTCCCCATAATAAAACAGTCAGGACTGATATGGGGGAGCAGGCTTAGGGTGGGGTGGGAACCCCGGGAGGGGGGAGCTGTTTCTCCAGCACAGCACTGGCCCAGAGGCCCTGGAGTTGAGAGGACCCCAACTTCCCCTCTTGGGTTATCCTATGAGGCTTCTTAATGTTTCTAATACCAGGCTGCATTCCAACGCTGATAAATCACACCCCACACCCAGGCTGACCCCTGCACAGTTGATGCTATAGCCAGGGCCAGGGACTACTGGCTTATAGAATGTTTTCTACATGGTTTCTACTCTAGTGTCCCTCGTGCCAGCGAGAATGAAGGAGGGGCTCAGAGTGGGAGGGATTCACAGTCTAGTTGGGGCAAAAGACTCTGCACAGATGGGACAATTAAAGAGCAATACCCTGCAGATGTCACAGAAGCGTGTTCTGGAAACCGGAGCAACTCACTTCAGACAAAGGGCTTGAAGGGCCAGAAAGGCAGCCACACTGATTGGGTACCAGGATGCTCTGCTGTAACCGGACCTGACCAGCTAGCATCCAGAGATGATGGTGATGATGATGATGATGAAGGAGATGGTGATGGTGGTGGTGGTGGTAGTGATACAGGCCAGGTGGGGTTGGGGGCTAGGCAGCAAGGGTCTCGATCCTCAGTGTGCCTCTGGGTGCTGCGATGATGCCGGGGGTTCCAGCCTCTTCTCTGTAGCTGTCCCCGCAAATGCACAAGGAAGGGCCCTGTGCCATGCCTCCAGCCAAGGAGCTAGCCTTCAATAGGGTCATCTGTGAGCTCTTTGTCATCCAAAGGGGTTGAAAGGCTGTAGCAGACAGGGCCAGCACCCCACAAACACGTCATCGAGGTGAAGATTGCACACTGCCGCTCACCCACAGAGACGGGGCTTACTACGCCCTGCATTCTCCCATCCAATGACGCACACAGTGGTGCATGGACACAGATGGGCACACACAATCTCACACATGCAGAGATGCACATACAGACACACTCGAACTCAGACACACAGACACACCACACACACGTGTACACAGACTTATCCTAGAAGGGGCTAGGATTCCACTCTCCCATAGAAGCTAGGTAGCGGGTAAACGGACCCAAAGAGGAAAGTTCTAGACCCTATTCTATCAGTTCCAAGGATAAAAACCTCTTTCTTACCAGCTCCCAGGGAACAAAGAGACATAACTGCCTCCATCCATGGCCTCCCCCTGCCCCTGTATCCACAGGGCCGAGTCTTCCCCTCCCCAGACCCCTCTTCCAGAACTCTCTGGCCAAATACCTAAGAAACCGGGGATCCACACCACTGTGAGTTAACTGTTCTCTGTGGGGACATGGAGGTCAGAGAGGCTGGACTCTGTGCTCCCCTCAAAGCCAATGCTCACCTGGGAAAATAGTATGGACATCACCCCTCACACACCGGCTCCCCCGCAAGTCCCAAGCTAGGACTATTTGGAGTGGCAGGCTGTGGGAAGCAGCCCTCATTGTAGGCCCTTCCACACGGGCACAGTGGAGAATAGGGTATCCTAGGAACAGGTCAGGGGATCTGAAATGAGCAGTGTGTCCACTCTGCGGCAGGCAGGCACCCCTTCCTTGTCAGCCTCTGTACAAGGGACAGTCGGCGAGCTCACGGAGTCCCGACTGGCCTGCCTCTGAACGCTGTGACCTCCATCCATGCAGCCCAAGTCTGATATTCTGCCCACATCCGGCTTCCTTTGGGCAAGCTTCTGGGCTGGAGTTCGGCCTTGAGTCAGGGGACAGGGCAAAGTCAGACAGACACAGCGCAGTGTGCAGACAAGATGAGGCCTGTGTCTCACTAAGGTCCCTGGAGGTGGACGCCATTCATATAAGTCCCATCTCCATAGCAAAGAAGGTGCTGGCAGGTCGAATAGAAACTTGTGCTTTAATATATATGTGTGTGAGTGTGTGAGTGTGTGAGTGTGTGCGTGTGTTGAACAACCACCAGAGCCTGGCCTGGCCTCTGTCCGAGTTCTCCGATCATCCTTGCAGCCAATGAAGGCCCCCTCCCTGGCGGGCCGCCCCCGCCCCTGGACACCCCGGCTGGCAGGGGTCAGTCTTTGGTACGATTTGGACACTTTGGTGTGCCGGGGGCAGGGTGGGGTGGGGGGCCACACAGCCCTCATCATCTCTGCAACGCCAAGAGGAAGATGACCATGGATCCCCAGAGCTGTAGGCTGGACAGGCGGGGGGCTCCACTGCCTGGCATCACCACCACTGTGACACAAGATAGAGAAGAAACAGGCCAGGATTCTGGTTAGCTCCATCTTGACCAGGGAGAGATGGACAGGTAGGCCATGAGAGGCCCCGTGACTCAGCTTCTTCTCTTCAGGGGGTGAAGGAAGCCCGAAGGTGGGCGTTCACACAGTCCACATAGTCTATGCAGTCCACACAATTCACACTGTCCACACAGTTAGAAAAGACTCACACATGAGGGCTGACTAACTCAGCATGCTGCAGTCTGTGCACTAAGACACAGAGCAAAGGACTTGACCTCTGTGGGCCTCGGTCTCCTTATCTACAAAATGGGTTTAATAGTATTTGAAATCCCTGCAAGCTGCCAGGAGCATTAAGCTAAGCCTGCTATGCAGGTTTCTGTCTGGTACTTGGTACACAGTCATTGCTTAGCCAACGGTGTGGGGGCTCTAGGTACTGGAAACACCTGGGCCATAGTATATACTAAAGA
The DNA here is from genome assembly GCA_019843965.1 of Rhynchomys soricoides. Lineage (NCBI taxonomy): Eukaryota > Metazoa > Chordata > Mammalia > Rodentia > Muridae > Rhynchomys > Rhynchomys soricoides. Next base: position 550,779 of record JADRCH010000129.1, on the reverse strand, counting down.
CACCTCAGTAAGCTTAGGGGAGGCAGGGCCAGTGATCTCTTTGGGTCCTCCATGTTCCTCACAGCCTGACTCGGGGTGGGCACTCACTCCCAGTCAGGCACACAGTTCTTGTCATCCAGGCATCCTGAGCCCCTCCATCCCCCCCCCCCCCACACCTCCTTTCCCAAATGCACTTCCAGACTCATACCTTTGTTGGGATCCATCTGCCTCCGGGGACACTCTCCCTTCTTCAGCGTGACATCATCTATGGCAATATCCCCCAGGTAGCCCGAGCCTCGAACCCCCTCAAAAATAATCTGGGATGGGGTCAGAGAGCAGGGGGAGGGGTTGGGGACGTTGGGCCTGGCACCAGAGCCTCCCCACCCCTTCACCTCGGGCTACCTGGAAGCCCCATCCCCTGCCTTAACCACCCCCAGGAGCCTGCAGGGGACCTCCCTAAGACCTCTGGCCAGGGCAGCCACCTGCCTTCGGAACAGCCTTCGGCCACCCACTCACCTGGAAGGGCCCACTGGGGTTGATGGGCACATGGGCCTGCTGCCACACATTGCCCTTATTACCACTGAGGGTCCAGACATGCGTGTCCAGAGCTCCTTTGTTTCTGGACCGCACCAGAAGGTTGAGGGAGCCTGTGGCAGGAGAAGGGACAGAGAGCCCGGTGAGGATGGCAGGATACCCCTGCCTTCCTGTCTTCCCCAAGCCAGCCCTCCTTTGCCCCTTCCCTAACACAACCCTGCTAGACGGGACCTGGTCCTGTCCCCAGACCAGCTGGCAGAGTTCCTTCCGTTTTTCCTTTCTTTCTCATGAAATCAGTGGACCAGACCTGGCACAAACACACACCACCATCTCCACCCAGGAGTGAAGTCGCCATCCCGGAAGCAGCCTCCCGCCTCAGCTCCAACAGGTACAATGTAAGTGGGCTGCAGAGAGGGACTGGACATCTTTATCTGGATAGTTTTAAACATTATATATATATATATGCCTGACACAGTGCCAGGAACCAAACGTAGTGGTCTAGGAGAACAGCAAGTGATTCTTAACTTCTGAGCCATCACTTATACTTTCTCTCTCTTCATTCATTCATTCATTCATTCGAGGAGAAAGGTAGGCACATACTAGAGTGTGTGTGTGTGATCACAGGACAACATGTAAGTGGGAGTCAGCTTCTTCTTCTACCATGTGGATTCTGAGGACTGAACTCATTATTATGAATTATTAGTGAGGCAGCCTGCAGTCCTATGCATGTTTGGTTTTAAATTAATATTTATTATTATTATAATTACTATTATTATTATTATCGTGTGTGTGTGTGTTGTATACATGCATGTGAAAGGGGTACATTTACACACACCCTCTGGTGTGTGTGTGTATGCATGTGTAGCTCACTGATCGACAGCTGGCTTGCCAGCAGACCCCTAGGATTTGCCCATCTTGGTCTCCATCTCCCCAGCCCCATCAGGTTGCAGATGTGAACTGCCTCTCAGCTTTTACATAGGTGCCGAGGATCTGCATTCAGATTCCTCATGCTTGAGTAGTAAAGGCTTCACCAGCTGAGCTGGCTCCCCAGCTCCTTTGTCTGGATGTCTTGTGCACTGTGTAAACCTAGCTGTCCCAGTCGTCCTTTCTCTGACACTGATGCTAGGGCAAAGCCAAAAAACAACAACACTGGAACACAGAAAGATTTATTTAAAGACATCAATCCAGGGGCTACTTGGCTATGGCAAATAGAATTAGGGTAAGATTTGGGGGCGCTAGCCTAGGGGCGCTGAACCCATCTGTGCAGCCTTGGGGGATCTGGAACTCCAGGAGCTCTGAGGGGCCTGGGAAGAGGAGCGGATTAAAGCTTCAGTGAAAGGCACCTAGTGCTGTCAGTATCCCCTGGCTGTCTCTTTCAGCCCATCTTGTGGCACAAGAGACCTGGCTCTGCAGGAAAGGGAAATCCATCTTCAGAGGCGCCTGGTGGCTGTCATTTCCATGGCGTTGTCCACAGACAAAGCTGCACCATCTGTGATGCCAGACAGACAGACAGGCCACCCCCCCCAACCCCCGTTGTGCAGAGAGTCACCAAATGTTACCTGCCTTGGATGAAAGGAGTTGGCTGGAACCAAGGAGAGCTGATGAGACACAAAGTTTAGGGACAGCTGGTGCCCAGAGCTGCCAGGAACTGTGGGAGGGGGGGTTACATAGCCGAGCCAGGCCTGGGGGACATGCTAATGCCTCAAGGCCAGCAGAGGTTCAACAGTCAAGGATGGGTGCCTAAGAGGGCAGCTACTTATCCCAGCAAAACAGGAAATGGCCACTCTGGCTTCCGTGGGGCCCATACCCAAGCCCCCAACTGCAAAACAAATTTGAGTTTTAGCTTGGGCTGAAACTCTGTCTCAAAAACAATTATTTTTTAAAAAAAGATTTATTCACTTTTACTTTATATATACGAGTGCTGGTCTGCATGTATATAAGTGTGTATACAAGTGTGTCTGGTGTCAACAGAGATCAGAAGAAGGCATCAGATGCCCCAAAACAGGGTTACAGACCATTTTGAGATGTCATGTGGGTGCTAGGAATTGAACCCAGGTCCTCTTCAACAACAGCCAGTATTGTTTTAACTGCCAGGCCATCTCTTTGGTGAAATCAATGGACTCTAGGTTCAATAAAAAACCCTCCCTCAAAAATTAACGTTGGCCAGGTATGGTAGTACATACCTGTAATCCTAGCACACGGAAGGCAAAGGTAGGCGGATCTCTGTGAGTTTGAGGCTAGTTTGGTCTATACAGTGAGTTCTAGGCCAAGCAGGGCTATATAGAAAGACCTTTCCTCAAAACAAAACAAGACAAAACAAAACAAAATGTGATACGGTAACGTTTGCTGGAGGAATGATGCCTGAGGTTGACCTCTGAACTCCACAGGCAGGTGCACATACACATACACACAGCCCCCTCCCATATGTGCACATAAAAATGAAAAAGACAAGGGAGCTGGAGAGATGGCTCAGCGGTTAGAGCACTGACTGCTCATCCAGAGGTCCTGAGTTCAATTCCCAGCCACCACATGGTGGCTCACAACCATCTGTCATGGGATCCGATGCCCTCTTCTGGTGCGTCTGAATATAGCGACGGTGTATAAAATACTTTTTTTTTTTTTTTTAAATGAAGAAGCAGTAAAGGGTCAGCTGTGCTCAGTGGGGTAGGAAGGGATTCCCCCAGGAGACCCAAGTGAAGGAGTGAAGGAGGAGAGAATAGTTCCCAGGCCAGGGACCCCTCTGAGCAGAGCCTCGGAAGCAGCAATGTGCCCTTGCTCAAGCAAGAGACTGGGATGCCAGCATCAGGTGGCAACAATTAAGGTCAGAGATGGTAGAGCTGTGCCTGGCATGGGAGACCTGAGAATGGTGACAGGAAGGGTCAGAGGATCCTGAGCCGAGGAGCAGTGTGACCTGGGATGGAGTCTCTACGGCTAGAGGGTTCCGTCAAGGGGGCAGGATGCCTTTTGTCTCTGGATAGCCCACTCCTGTCCTATAGGTCTAGCAGTGACAGTCCCCCTTAGGTGGCCTCAAAGCTACCTCCCGGAAGCTTTACTGCCCAGTGTTCTCCCCACCTCTGTGAAACTCAGAGCAAGGGCTTCGAGTCACACAGATGGTCCCGTCAGGCTTCTGTCTCCTTAATTCCCCAGGCTTTTACAACAGCCTGTGTCCCTCCTGACACCTGGATGCCCAGGAACACTCCAAGCTGACAGTGACTCACTATCTTCATATTTGCCTGGGGTTGTTGGGATGACTCGACTTCAAGACTGGGAAAACTAGAATGGATTGACTGCTCTGAAATTAACTAGAAACGAGGTCAGACATTCGGGGTCACCCACCTTTCTCACCCCCCGGGTGAACCTTTGCACAGAGCCCAGACCAGGCCACAGTACTGGTCTGCCTAAACAGTTGGGGGCCAAAGGTCCTGTCCCACCCCCATCCTGGTTCATCCGTCCAGCATGACCCTCCTCTCCTAGCTCTGGAACTGTCTCCAGGGCGAGCCGGAGGACTGTGGGCATCTTAAAGTTGCTGGGGGGGGAGGAGGGAGAAGCACGTAAGGACAATGAAGAAGCTTCAGCGGACTGATAAGGAAGGATTGCCAAGATGATGGATAGTCCAGAGGGAAAAGGTGAGCATAAAAACAGAGTATAAAACAGTGTGCCTTCTGCTGCGGTGGAGGGACCAGGAGGAGCGGGAGGCATTTATTGCGTCCTCTGTTACAACTTTCAGTCCCCGTAAAACACGTTAGCTCTCCTGTAGGTTAAAAAAACAACAAACAAAAAACAAAAAAACCAAACCAACCAACCAACCAAACAAACAAACAAAAAACAACTTTTTTTTAAAAGACGGGGGTCTCACTATGCAGTCCTGGCTGGCTTAGAACTGGCTCTATAGACCAGGCTGGTCTCAAACTAAGTCCTGCCTCTACCTCCTGAGTGCTGGGATCAAAGGCATTCACCACCATACCCTGCCTAAACAACACATTAAACAATTTCTATGCTCTCAGCAGGCTCCCTAGACCAACCCCCGCATGGGCTCCATGTTCCTTGTCATCTGCTGTCCTGATGCTGACCACCACTGCCACAGTGGTCACTACTAACTCCTATCAGCTGCTGTCAGCTGTCAGGTTTGCCATAGGGCAGGGACTTGTCTATCTCCTGCATCAAGGTGACTGATGCCTGGCAAGTGGCAGAAGCCATGGCAGCTCTACCTGCACTGTCTCCCCATTCTGAAGTCTTTACTTCACCCCACCCCCCATCCCCCACTTAGGGAATGGCTCTTCCTCTTGTGGCTCAGGGAGACACACCCTCCAATGCTGTGTTTAGGATTCAGGGAAATCTGACCCAGGATGGGTCACTGTGTGTTTCTTGGTCTTGAGGAAATGCTTAACCTCTCTGAATTATGTGGACCCCAGTACCTGGTAATCTGTCTACACAACCAAAACAGCTAAGGTATGTTCCCCATACCCAGCACCACTTGCCCACAGTTCCCCATCCCCACACCCAGGTTAGCCAACTTGAGAAGCTTAGGCCTCCTTGGGAAGTCCTGAGCCTCCTGTGACCCCCTCATGCTCCCCAGAGAGTGCATACAGTCAGATCTCATGGTTTCCAACTCACCGATGTGTTTCCCATACATGTGGTAGAAAAAAGAGACACAGTAGAACTTGGCGCTGGCGTTGTACAGGGGACTCACCAGCCTTGCACGGTCCCCTAGCTCCCGGGGCCTGGACGTCTCAATGAACATGTAATAGCCTGCAGCGGAGGTGGGGGGTGTATACTAGGAGTCTTTCCTCCTCGGCCACCCAATCTCTGTACAGCCGATTTCCTCCCTTCAGACCTGGCATTGCTGGTGAAGCCCATCCTCCCTGAAGCAACTCACAGAGCCTTGCAGGGCTCAACTCAAGAGTTCAGAGGCTCCATAATTTCTTCCTTTTTGATCTTCAGGTCAGAGTTCTGTCTCCCTCAGACTAGGGCTCCCTGGGGACAGGGCATGTCTCCCTCAGAGGGTCCCTGGGGATTGTCTGTGTCTCTCCCACTTCTCTCAGACTAGGGGTCTACAGACCTAGACGACTCCCAGAGGTCACCCTCTATTCCAACAGCAAGGCTACATCCTCACCTTCAGGGGTGCCACTGATGTCAGTAGGGGGTCCAGTATTGGGAGAGCGCTTGGGGTTCTGGGTAAGAGCATTTTGCCGTGTCCAATCAAAGTTGTCTGTCAGATCCTGGGTGTAGCCGCAGATTTTCTCATCCTCAAAGTGACAGGTGTTGTCTGCGTGGAGGCACAGGGGGTGGCATGAGGCAAGGTTCAGCTTTAGCCCTTCTTGCCTACCCTCCCCTCCTCCCCCTTCACAGCCCTAAGCCAACTTTATTTTATTATTATTAATTATTATTATTATATTTTTTTTGATTTTTTGAAACAGTGTTTTTCTATGTAGCCCTGGCTGTCCTGGACCTCACTCTGTAGACCAGGCCGGCCTCAAACTCAGAAATCCGCCTGCCTCTGCCTTCCAAGTGCTGGGATTAAAGGCGTGCGCCACCACAGCCCGGCCCCAAGCCAACTTTAAATACTCTAAATATCAGGTCCTGGGACTTCCAGGACTCTGTGCTTGTTTAAGACTTCCTTCCAGAATAATGATTCTAGACACATACACTAAAATGCACAGGGACTCCAAAGGAAATCAATTAAATTGAAATACAGTTGTCAAAATAGTCTTGTAATCTGTTATATAATAATAGGGGCTCCTTTATTATATAATTAAATCACAGCATCTAGAGTGAGGTCTAATGATTACCATTGGTTCTGAAATGCTAATGAATAGAAGTGACATCTGCAGATGTCTGCAACAGCTATAAGGCGACAGAGAAACATGGGGTATGCGCAGAATGACAGAGTAACAGGTACTGATGATTATTTTAGTGTGGTTCGTCGTTGTCTGCATTCATCATTAAAGAGCATGTTAAATTTCTGCAGGAAATCATGGCATGCCTCTTCAGATTCGGACACCCCTGGCATTTTATACAGAGGCTCCTCGCAGGTGCCCAGCATCACAGATTACAACCCTGCTCCCTCTCTTCTCTAAGCTGCTTTTTGTTTAGGGCATTCCATTGCAGAAACAGAGGACCTTAGGACAGTCCGACTTTTCTGTTACTTTGACAGACATCGCCCCCCACCCCACCCCCCACCAGTGTGTAGTCTTTAAGCCCCAGAATAAACTACGGGTGGGAGTGTCTCCAGCCCATCCTCTGTTGCTGGCCTTCTCCATAGAAACACAGGAAGAAGCAATTTTTCTCGCTGGATATCTCTTAAGGTTCCTAAGTCCCACCGGGAGACTCTGTGTCCCTAAAGAGTAAAGGAAGTGAAGGACTGGGGTCTCACCTGACAGGCTGGGAGAGTTGATAGCTGAAAAAAAAAAACAAGGAAACCAAGTCAGAACTGGGATGTATGGCTCTACAAAGCTTGCCCAGGCGGGGATGGGGAGGAAGAGTCTTCAGAGTCAGGACTAGGGGTGCTCCAAGTACAAGTCTGGGTGTAGAAGAGTATACGGGGTGGGCCCACTCCCCCCTGCCACCACCAGAGCTGCCACCACCGCCACCATCACCTACGCTCTGTGTAGTGGATGATTCGGGAAGCCATGTCACCAGCCCCAAAGGTGGTGTAGGGTGTGAGGCGGATCTCATAGCTGTTGGGCACACGGAGATCAGTCAAGATGTACTCCAGTAGCTGTCCCTTCTCCACACGCCGAACAGGGATGGCCTTGACCAAGGCATTGTGCTGGTTCAGCTGTGGATACAGGGGTGTTCCCAGATGCCCAGTAGGCCACAGCCTCCACTGGAGGGGGAGCCCAGGCCCTGGAATGCTTCAGGAGAGCAGAAGGAGGAAAGGTCTGGGACAGCAGGCCTTTGATTTCTCCATCTTTGAGACAGAACACTTTGCTGTCCCAGGACTGTCTCTATGCTAACAGTGATATGTAATAGCATATTGTAGCAACAGGCATGAGACAATTAGTGTGTTCTGGGCACTATAAGGCACTTAGCATCAATTCATCTAATATTCAAAACAAACATCATCTTGAAATAGTAACATTGCCCTGCTTCATTGATAAGCAAAAGAGCTATTAGCTCACTCAAACACTTTAGAAGCTGGCTCTGCCCTGCTAGGTCCTGTCCCCAAGGGCCAAAGTCCTCCCTCCCCCACCCCACTACAGCCTCTTGGGCCCACACAGGTGTGAGAGTGGCTCAGAGACTCAAGTTTTGCATCACAGAGCCCGGGTCCTCAGCCTTGGACACCAGAGTCAATGTTCATTCTGTGAGTCAAAGTGGCTTTGCCCTGAACCCAGCTGTCTTATGACTGGTTCCCCAGCTGTGTTCAGTAAGAGGGTACAGGTGCTCAGAGGCTCGCAGCTCTGGATGCTACATCTGGACTCTTGCTCTGCCTCAGAAAAGTTGTCTAGACAGAAGGGGCCCATCCGTGTCTGGGAACTCCTCCCCTGTTCCTATTTCCAGGACCAACCACCAGCCCATGCCCCACTGCGCATGCGTCGTGCCCCAACCCTACCTGTCGAATGCTGAGTCTGTAGTTGAGCACGGGGTCCACAGCATCCGGTTCCCTCTGCGTCCACTGTAGCACATAGGAGTAATTCTTGGACAGCTTGTGGCTGCGGGTGGGGTTGGGGGTGTCGAAGTAAAACTCCGGGCTGTAGGCTTTGGCTGAGAGGGCAGGGAGGGGGGCATGGGGCGATGGAGGGTGGGGGTGGGGTGGGAGAGACACAGAGGAGCCGTGGGAAAGAGGTACAGAGGTGGGGGCAACAAAGAGAAAGGGGTGTCGTGAGGAGAGTTGGTGTTGGAAGGAGAGGGGTTAACGAAGGTGGGGGGTGGGGGGGTGGCGCGGAGACGGAGGAGGCAGATTGCAAGTTCCAAGAGGGGATAGAGAGGAAAGGTCGAGGAAGAAAACAGAAAGATTGGTAAAGACGAGGGCCGGGCATAGAGAGGAAAGAAAGAAACGATGGGTAGAGGTCAAAAGGTTGGGAGACAGGAAAAATGGGGGAGCAGGGGAAATGGGCAGAGGTGGGAAATGCCACAGGGGCCTCTGGCTGGCAAAGCTGAGTGGGTAGGGAGAGACCTGGAAGGGGCCAGCAACCTGCAGCCCTCTCTCCTGCTATTGAGGGGGTGGAGGGGTGTAAGAACTGAAGAATGCACCCAGTGCTTTCGGGGGCTACTGAGAAAGTCGGAGGTGCCTGGCAATAGGGAATCAGGTCCCCGTGGGTGCTACCAGATCGGGTGGCTCTCCATAAAGAGAGGAGAAATGAGAGGCCACTGGGAACCCAGGTGGCCTGTCTATTGTCCTTGGCCCCACCATGCCTTCCTGCCCCTCCTCCTGGTCTTCTGCAGCCAGGTTGGCTCATGAGGAGGGGGCTGATGCAAAAAGAGAGGTGGAGAGGGGTCTCTTAGCACCCAACAGCCTGCGCCTCTAGGGTGGCAACTGGGGGAAGAGGGATGGGAGGAGATTATGTTCTGGCTAGTCTAGCCTCACCCAACTGTTCAGGGGCATCTTCTTTCCTCCAAGCTACAAGCCGGGTACCCAATGCTTTTCCCCATTTGCACCCTCTGGGGCCAGGGACCATGGAGGAAAGACTTGAGTTATGGCTGAGAGTGGACTGGGCCCAGATTTTTATTGTGGACGTGGCTAAAGGGACAGAAGCACAGAGCTAGAATTGGTTGAGGTTGAAGGGATCAAATCTACTGTAGTGCATTTGAAAGGGGCGTGGTTGTAAGAGGCCAAAGAAATTGACTGGTCATTGGCAGGGAGAAACCAGGAACAGGGGCGTGGTCTTGAGGTGGCGGGGCTTCAAGAGGAGGACAAAAGTCTTGGAAAGACAAAGGCCTAAAGACTGCAGAAGCTGGAAAGGAAGAGCCGCCCAGGCAGGTGTGGCAGGGCCTCAGGGGCAGGGGGAGGGGTGAAGGCTGGGGTGGATAAAAGAGCCTGATCCAAGAGTGTGTGGGCGGGCAGGCGGGGGTGGGGCCGACTGGACACTCACCGGAGACCTGGAAGAGGCAGGTGGCTGAGCCCACGTCGTTGGAGACGCTGCACTCGTAGCTGCCGCTGCTTTCACGAGTCAGGGCATCCAGGCGCAGCTCGGCATGATCGGGGGTTTCAGTAGCAGCGACAGGGAGAACAGGCGGTGGGGGCAGCAGCTGTCCTTTGAAGCGCCACACTGCCGAGGCGATGCGCTGGGGACTACCACGCAGGAGTGAGCAGCGCAGGAGAACAGACCGGCCCAGCGCCTGGCGCACGTCCTGGGAACTGGGCTCCACCTCTGGAGGGACTGGGGACCGGGACTACCGTCAGTAGGACCATGAAGGAAGCAGCTCATTTGACCCCCAGTCCCGTGACCTTGACCTGGGAGGATCTCAGGACTGGTACATACTTGCAACCCACTGACACTCACACTCAAGACTGCGGGTCATTCCCTCCAGCCATGCTTCCTAGACTGGGCCTCTGGGCCTCTGGTCCTGCCTCAGTGGGTCCCCTCGACCCATAACGAAAGACCGCATAGGCTCCGAGCTTGGAGCACTGTCTCTAAACCTGGTTCAAATCCCAGCCTTGTTGGGCAAATTGAGGCAAACTACTTCCCTGTGCCTCCACGGAGGGATTTCTGGGAGTTTTTAGGTAAAGTGCAAACAGTAGGAAGAGGAGTGGGGTTGGCCTAGATTGGATGTCTGGGGAGGGGACTCACAGTGCACGGTCAGCTGCACCTGAGCCTCCCGGGGTCGTACGTTGAAGCCATTGTAGCGAGCCGTCTGGCAGCGGTAGGTGCCACTCATGTCGCGGCTCACACGCTCCAGCCGCAGCTTCCCATCCGGAGTCTCTTCCAGGGCCAGCCCCGATGGCAGAAGAGCGGCCTCCTTGTCCACACGAGACCACAGCACTGGAGGCCGGGGCTTGCCACGCACTTCGCACTGGAGCTCAGCAGGAGAGCCCTCCCGAACTGTCACCACTGCTCGGCCCTTGGGCACACTGATGGTGGGCGGTACTGGAGGAGGGTGGAGAGGGGTGGACCGAGTTAGGGACCCCTGGCCTCTGACCTGGGGCGATATCTGTTGCCCACCCAGGATGACCTTGAACTTGCTGTGTAGCGGAGGTTAGCTTTGAATTTGTCCTCCTGTTTCAGACTCTCAAGCACGTTTAACCTCTCACTTTTCTTAGAGATATAGCTTTATATTTATTTATGCATGTGTATCCACATATGCATGCATGGCCCAAGGAAGTCAAAAAAGGGCACCGGATCCCCAGAACTTGTTTTAGAGGGCATAGTGAGCCACCATGGATTTCCAACCTGGATGCTGGGAACCACTGAGCCATCTCTCTAACACCCCTTCAGCTTTTTCTGGCCTCCTGAATCAGCAAGGCATATTAGTTTATCTCTCAACATCTTGTATCCCTTCTTCCAAAGTAATAAAGTTTCAGTAAGGGTCGCATTCCCAGAATAAAAACTACATTTCCCAGCATGCCCCTGAATAAATGCTGACCAATGGAATATTAAAGAAAATACAGGTCTTCCTGAAGGTCAAGATGCAGATCACTGCTCTGGTGGAGCCACCATCGTGGAGGTGACAACAAACCGGTGGCACCTAGAATCCTGAGGAACTTGTGGAGACCAGCTGCCATCCTAAGCCAGTCTGCTCCACAGCCAACTTCTACACGACAAGCAACACACATCTAGCTTGTGAGTGGGCTCAGGACGGAGCCCAGGGCCATATCCGTGCTAAGCCAGAGGCTCTGCTGCTGAGCCACACCCCAGCGGCCTAAGCACTATTAATTAGAGTTCCATTATTCACAGCTGAACCCACTCCACCCCAACACACTGCCAAATGGAGATCTTTTAGAAGACCTCCCTGGGTCTCGGCCCACATCAAGCATTTTATCATTAAATGTCAAGTATTGAGCATTAGATATAATTAAATAGAAAGTGACTATTTGTAAATAACTATACAAACCAGGCAAAAATCCAGTTATCTCTTTTACATAATTTGTACCCTGCCAACATTTGTGCATCTGTTGGCTTGCATTTCATGGCTTTCTCTTCCTATTTTGGAGCCAGTTGGGTTGGGTTTTTTTTTCCCCCCTCCAGGTTTAAATTGTTTCCAGAGGCTTTTACAAGGCTTCCCTGCTCAGGGCATCAGTCCCGGGAGCCAAATTCAGAAACACAGCCTGAGGCCCCTTCCCCCAATCAGAAACTTCCGGGCTCCTGAGCCTTCCAGGCCCCCCAGGATGAAGAGCTGTCCCCCTTTTTAGCCATGTGCCCTGGGGTTAAAGCTCTAGACTTGGGCTCTGGGGAGGAGACCCTTAGACTCTGGCCTCTACCACCCCACAGCCTTCCTAGATGCATACTCTTTCTTTCTAGAGATACTCTTGTCAGAAATCCTCTTACCCATTGGGAGAAACACCTAGTCTCCTGTGCTGTGGGGTGTCTGTGTTTTTCTGCTTGCTGTACTTCTCTCTGGGTTTGGTTCCTCACTTGGCAGAGCCTACAGCACCCCCAAAACTCAAATGGAGCCCACCATCTCCTCTGTCTCCTCCTTAGACAGCCTAGCTTCCCTTCCCTCATGCCCCCTTTCCAGATTCCTCTTAATCAAGTCTATCTCCTTTAAGAAATCCCTTCTGAGCTGGGCAGTGGTGGCACACACCTTTAATCCCAGCACTTGGGAGGCAGAGGCAGGTGGATTTCTGAGTTCGAGGCCGGCCTGGGCTACAGAGTGAGTTCCAGGACAGCCAGGGCTACACAGAGAAACTCTGTCTCAAAAAACCAAACCAAAACAAACAACAACAACAAAAAATCCCTTCTGCTCTCTCGGTCTCCATGAGTTTCCCTGTGTGCAGATGTCAAAGGTGGGAGGGGTCTGCCAAGGTCGCTGGGTTGACTTGCCCACCAAGAGAGGCTGATTAAGGGTCAAAGGAAGAAATACTCATTTCTATTAGAGTATTTAGTACTCCCAGTACTTGTCATAGAACTGCTTGGTCATGTGGCTCATCAGCCAAGGTCAGCTGGCTTCTATACAAGGCCTCTGGGGACCCTCTTCCAAAATATCACACTCTGGTCTCCTGCTATTCTCCCATAGCGGTGGCTGAGCACAGAGGACGCCAAAGGACCCTGCCTGGGCTCTCACCCCAGCTCCAAAGCATGCTAAGTTTCTCAAGTGTGAATTTCTAAGGCATGCTTATTCATCAGTAAGATAAGAAGATAAACTGCCACCCCTGGTTAGGTAACTCCACAGTAAAGGCACCTGCTACCAAACCAGTTGACCTGGGTTCGATCATGAGACCCGCATGGTAGGAGAAGAGACCCAAACTCCAGTGAGTTATTCTCCAGCTTGCACACATGCACCATGGAACACACATACACATTGCACACCCACACAGAAGAAATGAGCAAAAACCAAACTGCAGAGGTGAATGGAGCAAAAGATGCTCGTAAGAATGCATAGTGAACAATCAATGTCCTGTTATCAGCTCTTTGTATCACAATAATTATTATCAGAATAAAGACTTGAATCTTCAGCATGGCTTGTCTTAGGATGCATTCTGTCCCCTCTGAATCTATATGTTGGCATCCTAACACCATGGTCTGAAAAACATGACTATATCAGAGGAAGACCGTTGAAGGCTGAAGTCAATGGGACCTCCCCTAATCCCGTCTAGGACAAAGACATGGCACGGGGAGAAGAGGCAACCAGCCAGCCAGGGCTGGCACCCTGCTGGCACCCTGACCTCAGACTTCCAGCCTCCACACTGAGAGGTCCCCACAGTGGCCTTTCTGAGCTGATACCACTCCACTCTGCCAGCCACTGACCCTCTTCCGTTTTCTAAGTGGACAGTGTGCTTGCCTACCTCAGGGACTTTGCATAAGCTGATTCTTTGTAAACTATCTGAAATAGGTTCAGCTTCCTACCAAATTCAATGAACACAGCATTTTCCCAAGGTCGTAGGGCTTGGCTATAACAGGGACCCAATGTATGTATGTGTGTGCATGTGTGTGTGTGTGTGTGTGTGTGTGTGTGTGAGATCCTCCCTCTAGATGCCCATTTGCAAATTGCCGTCCACCCACCCTCGTCCCCAAATCCTGCCCCACCACCACCACCACTTTGGGTTTTTCCAGCTTCCCCACAGCTCCTGATGCTCCCACCTGTCTCGGAAGAGATGTTGACCTCTATGCTGAGGTCAGGCACAGGTGATCCGGGGAAAGAAGCCATGCACAAATAAGTGCCATAGTCACTGAAGTGCAGGTCAATGAGCTCCAGGCTGCTGGTGACAGCAGGCAACTCGGGGTCATTTCGGGTCACCAGCAGCCGCTTGGACGTGCGAGCCGGCTTGCCGTTTTTAAACCACTGGTAGTTCACCTTCTCCTGGGGCACCGCATCCACGTGGCACGACAGCTTCAGGTCCTGACCGAGTTGAATGTTTTCGCTTTCTTTGATCATGTCGGGGGTGATCTGGAATGTGGCGTTCTTCAACGCTGCAAGGAGATGGGGTTCGAAGGACAGGTATCCATGTCCCACCCCAGCTTCTCCCCTCAAACTGGCTGCATGCCACCCTTGCATGTGCATCAAGACACACACACACACACACACACACACACACACACCTCTCAGCCCAGAAAGGGTTCCAAGAGCTCAGAGATGTTTTAATAGCTTTAAAGAGCTCAATGCAGAGAAGTGAGGTTGGTGCTAACTCCAGGCGTTAGTAATGAGCACACTTCATCAGTGAGGTGCGCTGGCCCAGGCATCCATGCACCTAACCTGTCCTGCTGTCTCTGAGGGAGGCTGTTACTATGTATTCCTTAGGATGCAGAGAACTGGGACTCAGCGGGTCTAACCTACAGCCTCAAAGCCTTCTTGACCACGGTACTGATTTGTTTTTATTTGTGTTTTAAACTTTGTGTATGCCAAGTACTGATTTAGGAGACAGTGGCTCTAGGTAGCATGGATTCAAAGGACACTGAAGAGCAATTAAATGCACACTCCCCCCACTTGGCACTGTCTGACTCTTTGCCTGTGTGATTAATTTTTTTTTTAAGGATAAAAGCCAACATGATGATCCTGCATGCAATTGCATGACATCACAGGGTTTGGAAAGCCAAGGATCTGTATGCTTTTTAAAATGTGGGTCTTGTTTGAAGTCAGAGCCCTTACTTAATAAGTGAGGCGCTAACTTGACAGAACATGTACAGTGGCGGAGGTCAGGACTGGGCTGGACAAGACAGGCTGCAGAGTCATGCTGAGAGGTGACTGCTACTACTCAAGTCCAGAAAGATCTCGTCAGCCCATGTTTTAAAGGTCAAGTGGGGTCGGACGGAGACAGCTCGTCTTTATTGGGAAACGTGAAGCTTGCTCTGCGGAACAGCAAGCTGCAGCTAGAGAGCTTTATTCTTGTTACTTTGTTTCTCAGTCCAAGTCAAGTTGAAGAGAGTCGGCTTCTCGCTGAGTGGAAACCCAGGAAGAGACTGACTGGTCAGCAAGAGAGGAACACAGAAACCAGTCCCAACCAGCAGAAGCTCAGTTATATATGTCAGCCTCTCTACTTCACGCCCAGTGCTAAAGAACTGGAATACACCTGGGTCTTTTAAATTTACTTGTTTGATGTTTTAAACACTTGGGAGGCAGAGGCAGGCAGATCTCTGAGTTTGAGGCCAACCTGGCCTACAAAGTGAGTTTCAGGATAGCCAGAACTACACAGAGAAAGCCTTCGTTGGAAAAAAAAGTGTATGGGTGTTTGCCTACTTGTATATGTGTGCACCACGTGTGTTCACGGTGCCCATGGAGGCCAGAAGAGGGGTCTAATCCTTGGAACTGGAATTACAGGTAGTTGTGAACCACTATGTGGGCCCTAGGAACTGAATTTGGGTCCCTGAAGGGGCAGCAAGTGCTCTTAACTGCTGAGCCATCTTTTCAGCCTGTATTTTTGTTTTTCTGAGATTGGATCTCAGGTATCCCAGGCTAGCCTTAGACTTGCTATATCGCCAAGGATAGCTTTGATTCCTGATCTTTCTGCCTCTACCTTCCATTGCTGGGATGACAGGTCTGCATTATCACACTCTGAAAGTTTTGGCCTTAAAAATAAAAAATAGGCCAACCCACTCCCAAAACAATAATAACAACAACAACAAACAAAACCCAACCAACTAACCAAACCAAAAACAAACAAACAAACAAAAACAACAAAAAAGAAACTCCAAATCTTGACAAAAAGTTAAGGAAAGCAACCAAGGCTGAGGGTTAGTAAGGAATGACTCTGTACTCCTTTAGATCTTGTCTAAGTCTGATACTGTTTTTCACTTAGTAATTAACTTCGGAGTCATTGACCCTCTGTGCACATACACAGAACACTTTAATCCCAGCACTTGGGGAGCAGAAGCAGGCAGATTTCTGTCTTCTGGAGGAAAACCTGGTCTATAGAGTAAATTTCAGGCTGGCCGGAGCTACATAGTAAGACCCCATCTCAAAATAATAATAATAATAATAATAATAATAATAATAATAATAATAATAAATTATATATGGTCTATAGAAATGTTAATGTCACTTAGATTGGTTGATCTACAGCTAGGAAGAAAGCCAGGGAATATCCCCTAAAGCCTACAGTACCCACGTTTAGCTTTGTGTAGCCCCCGTTTACCTGTCTAAAAGAAACACGTCATCAATACCGGACCTTCTTGTAAATTGTAAATTGCTGTTCTTCTGCCCCTGATGGTAGGCTGCTGAATTGCAGGGAAATCAGAGGACCTGGACCGTGGCTCCCTGACACACCCTCTGGGGCAAAGAGATGGTTCCCTCTCCTGGTTGGCCTGCATTCCCTGGTCGGGGGACCCTGTTTGTCCCACTACTCCCCGCCTACCCCTCCAGATCACGTACATCGTACCAGCAGGTTGACCGTCTTCTTGGCTGGATTGCCTACATTGTTGGTGGCTGTGCAGTTGTAGTGGCCAGAATCCCGGGCCTGCACTGAAGGGATGCTGAGGGTACCACCCTGAGCCAGAGCACCCAGTGGCAGTGGACCAGGTCCGTGGGACCAGTGCAGCTGGGGGAGGGGATCGCCGCCCGTCAGCAGACACTGTACTGTCACGTTCTCCCCAGGGTTCACCACCAGAGTTTCGTTCACAGACAGCTTCAAGGCTGGAGGGGCTAAGGGGACAAGGCGGTGGGGTCTCAGGAGACTTCCCGGGCAAAATGAGAGGGAGACGAGGAAACAGAGAAACCTGGGCGGAATGGGCCAGGAAGCTCTGGTAGGGATGCGGGAAACCCAGAAATGGATGTTGGGGGTGGGGGGTGGGGGGAGCTGGGCATGGGGTGGGAAGTAGTTCCACCTGGGCGTGGGTGGGGAGGCGCCTGTACCCGTGGTGTTGGTGAGCTGGAAGGTGATAGCCTTGTCTGGGATGCCGCACACATTGCGCACGGACACCTGGCAGGTGTAGCTGGCATAGTCTTGGGGCCGCAGGTTCTTCAGCTTCAAGACCTTCGTCTCCCCCTGGGTGGCAGTGGACCACTGGAGTGAGGGACCTGCTTGGGTCTCCTGGGGTCCCCCACATTCATTCATCTATCCCACGCCACAGACAAGAGGCCACTCCTACTCTAGGTCTTATCTCCCCAAGCCCCACCCATACCATATTCCCAGGGAAGCCTCCAGCCCCGCCCCCTCCTGCTGAGCTTCCACCGGTCTCTATGGCAGAGGCTGCCCTGGTGCGCAGATGCCAGGGTTAGACCTAATCTTCCCCTCTGGGAAGAGGAATGAAAAGGGAATACCTTTGGAGCTTGTAACCCACACAACATGAGACTGGTCTACAGGCCACATAAGGGGCTGACAGCCACTTCTAAAAGCCTCCCTGGCAAAATGGCTTTGTCACCATCTCCTGGAACTTGAGAGGGACCTTTCTATCCCAGCTCTTGTAGTATCATGGGTTCCCATCTCAGCCACAGTAGCAGGCACAGATGGCTTGCTTTTCCTTCGGATTTTTTTTCCCCCTATCCAGCTATATTCCAGGAAACATGTTGTCTTTGGGAGCCCCGGTCTGGGACTCACCGTGCCCTCTGACCTCTCTGCTCCGACTCTTCACCCCAGGCTCTGTGGATTCCAGCCTCCCACCCAGGCACTGAATTGATGATGTCAGGCCAGTCTCCAGACCTCACCCCCCCTCCCATCTCTCCTGGGGCACAAGAGTGTATAGAGTCAGCTGCCCATCCTGACCTGCGTATAGAGAGGCTCGTAGATGTCAACCCCATTGTCCTGGCTGTGGGACAGGGTGTCGGAGCCCCGCTTCCAGATAAAGCGAGCGGGCGGGTTGGAGCTGACTGTACAGCGTAGAAACACGGTCTTTTCCTGGTAGAAGTTGCCTCGGACATCGCTTACCGTCTGATGCACCGTCAGCACAGGCTCATCCAAGTCTGCAAGAACACCAGCCTTAAGTCAAGATGAGGAGACCATAGAGCAGGGGGCTCAGGCTCCTTGAAGCCCTTGGGGAGAGCAGAGCTACTTTCAAAGGACACAGGAAGTGGGTCCAAAGGGCGCCTGCCTCTGGGTCTGTAAGCTTGACCAAGCTGTTAGAGGCAGGGAACTGGATCCGATGACTTCGAAGGCTCCCTATCAGCTGTCCTCTCTCAAGGACCTGTATGGGCTCTAGCTCTACACGGTTTATAGGATGGAACAGGCAGCTATAGACTGGAAACAAGTTGAAAGCCAGGTTTAAATTCCCTCGTTGGCTGTGAGTTAGTAGCGTGACCTATCTAAGTTCTTTTTCTCTCCGGGCCTCAGTTTTCTCATTGACCAACCAGACTAGGATGGGTAGCCTTCAGCTCTGTTTAAATGATATGGAGATTTTTTTTTGTTTGTTGTTGTGGGTTTTTTTAATTTTTGTTTTATTTTATTTATTTGTTTTATTATTAATTTTTAGACAGGCCTCACATCTCCCAGGCTGGCCTGGAACTCACTCCACAGTGGAGGCTGAACTTTTGATTTTCCAGCCTCCACCACTTAAGCTTGGCTTTTACAGGCGTACACCACCACACTCAGTTTATACAGTGCTGGGGATCAAACCCAGAGCATTCTGCGTGCTGAGCAAGCACCCTACCAACTGAGCCACATATGAACTGGAATTTCTTTTTAACGCTGTAGCCTAGAACTCTTCCTGGGTGGTGGTTGTCTCTGAAGTGTTGTTTGCTGGAAGAATATATCAAGGAATTACCTAGCAGGCATGTCTGACATTTTGACAGTGGGACATGATGCTCGCATCTAGAAAGTTCGTGACTGAGAACTGCATGATCAAATTCCAAAAGCCAAACAAACAAACAACAAAAAAACTAATGAAACTCAGTGTTTTCAGTGGGCTTACTGTTTTGTGCCAGGCAGCCTTCTTAGGGTGAACGTTGCCACCAGAGCACAGGTGGCACCTGCCCTAACCTAGCTCCTTGAAAACACACATCTAAAAACCTGTGGTGCTTCCACATGTGTGCAGATGTAAACACTTGTTGTACGGGTGGCTTATATACTCCCTGTCACTCACCTAAGAACTTCTGGAAGCACAGCCCAGGGATGAGGATAGAGGAGATGGCTTAGCCTGTTAAAGCACCTTCCACCAAGCCCGATGGCAGAAGTTTGACCCCCAAGACCCAGGACGCAGAAGGAGAGAACTCCTTCAAGTTGTCCTGTGACACACACTACATAAATACATACAAATTCAAACTTCCCTCAGAGAGTCTAGCATACAGTTGGGGGAAGGGGGGTTGGTGAGTGTCTACGGTTTCACAGGGTAGTGGGAAGCAGAGTCCCAGAACTGTTCCTGTGTCCCTAACTCTCGTAGAAGGCTGTCCCCACTGTGGGATGTTGCTGGAAACAAGACTGGGGTATATGCCTTTTAAAGGGTTACATCAATATCCGCGAGAGGACATGGAAATACAGGAAAGGGTTAGAGAGAGACAGGGCGGAGGATCAGCACACATCTGTGCATTCCCGGAGAGGTCTTTCCAGTCCTTCCGTACCTTGCCACGGTTCCATCCTATCCCTCCCACCCCTTGAGGGTTCGGGAGCTCTGGAGGTGTACAGCCCGTCAGGGTCCAGAGCCTCAAGGGTCCTTAACTCACACTGCACGTCCACGCGGATGGACTTGATGGCCGGCACGCCCACTCCATTCTCCGCCTTGCAGTAGTAGCGACCTCCCTGCGTACGGGCGATGCGCTCGATCCGCAGAGTCTCATTGAACACCGAGGTCTCCTGGAACTTGTCCGATGCGCTGCCGGCAGTTTTGGTCCACCGTACCTGGGTGGGCAGTCACCACATTGAGGCTGAAGGCCCTGCCTGCGCAGGCGTCCCCTGCCTGCTCCTTGCTCTCCAGGATACAGGAGAGGGTGGACCCAGGCCTGACCCCCATGACCCCTTAGGATGCCACAGTGAGAAGAACCGAGGGGCAGAGGTTAAAGGTCAGAGGGAGGAGGCTTTCAGGAGTGGAGGCAGGGCTGTGGGTCTGTCGGGACATGTATGGGACTTGAGAGAGCCTCTCGTGCCTCTTTCCCAGCTGAATTGCCTAAGGTTAACAGAGAGTTGGGCGAGCCATATACTTAGTGTTGGGAAGACTGCTAACTGAGCGCGTGTTGACCTGCTTGTTAGCTTAATGATCTCATAGGTGACTCAGTCTCTCAGGCCTGGATGCGAAAGAGCTCTGCTGGAAGCCAGTCTCAAAGCTGGCTTTACGGGCTTCACTCTCTTCTGTAGGCCCCGCCCACTGTTCTACCGAGGGTCTTATGTGGCCAATAGACTTCAGCAGGAGAGACTAGACTAGGATGCGAAACTGGTTTCCATCATGGCCTTGATGAGGAGAAAGCTCCCTCTTCTGCTCTTAGGAGTCCTGTGGAGAAGAGCCTGGAAGAAGCTACAGCCTCAGGCCATCAGCAACCACTTCTCTCTGAAGAGAGTTCTCCAGCTCCACTCCTCCTGGGATGACTGATACCCAACTGCAGCCTTTTGAGAGAGCCTGCGTCAGAATCTGCCAGCTGCTGGATTCCTGCCACCGACTCTGGGAGACAGGAAGTGTTCCGGGACTCAAGCCCCTGCATTTTGAAGTATTTGCCAGTCAACAATAACTAATATAGCGTAATGCCTACTTTGCAAGTTATGAGGCTTAGGGAGTGAAGCACTTAAATGTGGTACCTCAAATGCATTAGTCAGTCAACAGTTTCTATTATTAATAGCGCTCTCGGTAATTGTTGATGCTCTGAGGATTTAC
The DNA here is from genome assembly GCA_019843965.1 of Rhynchomys soricoides. NCBI lineage: Eukaryota > Metazoa > Chordata > Mammalia > Rodentia > Muridae > Rhynchomys > Rhynchomys soricoides. Next base: position 530,005 of record JADRCH010000129.1, on the reverse strand, counting down.
CTTAATTTGTCTATGTGGATTTTAACATACTATTCAAAACTTGGATTTTGTGGGCTTTTTTTTTTTTTCTTTTTCCCGGGTTATTTTCTAATGCTATGCAGCTGACAGGTAGCACTGAATTCCCTATTCTTCTGCCTCCACCTCCACAGTGGCTGGTATTCCATGTGTAGCGCTAGGTCTGTTAATACATGGTTGGGGTCAAATCCAGGGGTCCGCGCATGCTCAAGTCTCCTAACTGAGCTACACCCTCAGAACCCGTTTCATGATTTCCATTGCTTCTCCAGACTTGTAGTTAAAGTCCTTCATTCTAGCACCCAATTCGCTAATTTTCTCTTTGGCTATCTCTGAGGTATTGAAGCCATTAAAAACACAAAACAAAACAAAAAAACTGGCTGAGCAGTGGTGGTGCACACCTTTAATCCCAGCACTCAGGAGGCAGAGGCAGGCGGATTTCTGAGTTCAAGGCCAGCCTGGTCTACAGAGTGAGTTCCAGGACAGCCAGGGCTATACAGAGAAACCCTGTCTCAAACAAAAAAAAAAAAAAAAAACAACTTTTTTTTAAATAAAAAAATTAAAATTTAAAAATCCTGTACTGCTTTTATTTCTATGATTTCTGTTTGCTTTATCTCATACCAAACTGCTGAAGACATAGGGCGAGGTTCTGCTTCCTCCTAGGTGTTGGTACCCTTCTGGGACCCTGGGACCAGGCTTCCTCCCCACTTCACAGGCAGAAGCTCTTGGGCATCCACTTCAGGTTTCCTGAATTGACGTGTAGCCCTGCTATGGTTTGGATGCGCGGTACCCCAGAGGGTTCATGTGTTCAAGGCTTTGTTGCTAGCCAATAGGCTTTGAGGAGGTGGTTTACTGATGGGTTCAGATCTGCTGGTGTGGAGACTGGATAATGGGAACTAGTTTGAAGAAGTTTGTCACAAGAGGGGCATGCTTTGGGAGACTTTTGAAACTCTGAGATAAAAGTCTACTTTCTCCGGCATTTTGTCCTCACAGCAATGGAAACACTGCCTCCCGTGGGCTTCACTCCTACTGCTGTGTATATGACTGGCTCTACCTCCTGCTGAGCTGTGCACAGCCCCAGACTCCTCAGCTTCTGCTCACTGCTGTTGGCACCCAAGGGGTGAGGGGGAATCCTTAAACCCTCTCAATTCATTTGCTAGTAGTTGACTTAAATCCCACTAACCTGAGAAGTCACACCGCTGGGCTGTCCAAGGTGTCTTCCCATAGCTTTATCATTGACTGACACCCGACAGCTTTAAAACTCTCCCCGCCCCCACCCCCACCCCCAGCAAATGTTCTCTTCCTCTGTCTGGCAAGGGACAGTTGCTTCTCTCTGCCTCTCCCATACTCCAGGGAAAGGTGGCTTTTAACTCTCTCCTCATTCTCAAGGGGCCTTTCATGTCCTAGTCATTAACTACAGGACTAATTGTCTTTCTGGTCCATAACTTTTCCTTAGAGCTAAAGAACCCAGAACATTCCTGGGGCCTAAAGAGAACAGCGCTTGCGCATTAGAAATTCGGAACACCCAAAGTCTGTGACCACCCTGAGGACTACTTGGCTCCCATCTATCTGTTCGCTCTGCCCCTCCTCCACCATGCCCTACAACTGTCAGAGACCCTCCTTTTTATTTTCCAAACAGGGTTTCCAATAGCCCAGGCTGGCCCTAAACTTGATATATAGCTGAAGATGACTTTGAACTCCAGACCGCTCTGACTCCATCTCCGAAGTGCTGGGATGACAGGTACCCATCACCACGCCTTATTTTGATGTGCCAGGCAGAGCACATACCATACAGGTGCTCCCTCTGCTGAGCTACATCCCTAACCCTCTGCCTTTTCCAGCTTGCTAACCTTTTAAATCACTCCTTCTCCCTGACCAACAACTTGTCCTAAAGTCACTGGATTTGGGTTTGTGACTCCCCCTCAACCTCCACCCCCATTCTGCATAGATTTCCTCAATGTCTCAGACAATAGCATGCCCACACCCTCACTTCTTGTTTGGACTGATGAACTCTGTGTTCACTCAGTTCTCCATCCTGTCCTCATCATGGGTCTGTAGGCCCCGCCTTTGCTCCCCTGATGGATAGGTGCCCCAGCTGCATCCTTGCCGCCCACTGCTGTGTTTGGAACATGACAGATGCTCACTGTCACTAGAAGGAAGCAAGCAGGAAATGAGGCATCTGGAGAGAGAAGATCTCAATAGCAGAAGTGGGATTAACAGGGCATTCTGGGAATGAAGGGAGAGGCCCATATGGCCAGGACATGGGTGTGTGGGGCAAGTAGGGCCAGGATACAGAAAGTCTGCAGATGCACCCCAGGGGCTTAAGCAAAGCTGCTAAACAATGGGCGAGCCACTGGTTGTTGCTGGTAGGGGGGAGGTCACGGAGCAGACTTGGAGGTGTTCATTCCAATGAAACGAAGGGAAGGAGCAAGCCAAGAGCCTGGAAGATCAATCCCAATCTACCTCAGTGCGGCCAGGACCAGAGGCAGGACTGAGGATCTGAGCTGGGTGGGCTGATGAAAAGGAGACCCATATGAGACATGGAAAGCCAGAATCTGGCCAGCCAGCTGTGGGGGAGATGGGGCAGAGCCAAACATGTACGCTTATCTGACAAAGTGAACAATGAAGCCATTGACGGAAACAGGAAGACAGAGGGTGCCTACCCAACACACCTAGCATGCACCAGACCCTGGGTTTGAATCCCAGCACTGCATAAACCGGGCATGCGCTTCACAAAGTGTGCGTGTGGAGTGTCAGTACTATGTAAGCCCAAGCAGGAAGGTGAGCGTTCAAAGTTATCTTTGGCTAGGCAGCAATTTGAGGTCCTGCTTGGGTTCTATGAGACCCCGTCACCCAGCCATTGCCACCGATGGGCATATACGAGACACATACATAGGTGATGTGCACAGCCTGGCAGCCTCCTCACCAGCCACATCTCCACCCCTGCCATCCTGTGTGACACCCAGATTCACAGAAAGGCAGCTGCAGGGTCTTCAATGCCAAACAGACCTTTGAGTGGGATCGAGCTGTGGTGGAGGGAAGCTTTGGGTGGAAGAAATCTTCAGGGGCTTCCTCAAGCATCTGCTTATCTCAAAGCTGAAGCCATGAAAGCAGTCTCCGTTCCCCCATATTATCGGGGGGGGAGGAAGAAAAGGATTCTGTATTTCAATGTCCTTCCTAGAATCCAATTGCCACCTTTGTTGCTGCTATTCACGTATTAAAGGTCACAGCAGCTCGCCAGGCAGCTGGCTCCTCCAACCCTCTCTCCTCCCCACCTGCCTCCTCCATCAGCAATAGCCAACTACCACCTCCTGCCTGAACCCGAGCACTTGATCTATGACAAAACTCATCTGGCATTTCCAGACACTTGTCTTCTGCCCTGTTCTAATTGCTTTGCGTCTTTGAACCACCAGAGTTGGCTCTGGCAGGCCAGAGGACTGAAGTGCTGCCCGTATTATCTGTGCAGCTCCTGACCCAAAGAGGAGGGCAGTGTGCCAAGCTACAGAGGGCACGGCTTCTAGACTCAAGCTCTGCTTCCGCTTCCTTAGGTGCTGTGGGACCTTGGGAGTTTGCCCAGCATCCCAGGGCCTCACTTTCTCTTAGCTGTAAAATGGGGCCTTTGGAGGAGTAAGAGAGTGAGAGAGAGAGAGAGAGAGAGAGAGAGAGAGAGATAGAGAGAGCACGCAATGGGCATGGGGCCTTCTTAGCATACGGTCTGCCAGTTGGCATTTCTTGAAAGTATATGTAAAGATGTATCTTCTCCACACCGTTGAGGGGTGGAGTGTATTCCGTTTTTTCTCTCGGCTATCCATGGTCTCAGGTGACAGTACCCGCAGCATCCAACACTTCCGTGAAGAGATCATTTCCAGGCTAGTCATCTGGTCCCAGTCTTTCCTATCCTGTCATGTTGCTTGCTCTGTGAAGTCTCCAGCTCCCACTTCCTCTCAAACTCTGATCCCAGGCAGAGTGTGACAGTGGGGAGCGTGGTCAGGATAGGAGCCCAGCAAGGCCAAGGCTTCTCTTACCTGGGGCCGAGGGTGTCCAGTGACCAGGCACTGCAGCACCAGGGTGTCGCTCTCCCGGATGGTGTAGACCCGCTCGCTGATGTTATCCTCCTTCACCACGCAGGCCTGCCCCGCGTGCACGATCTGGGCCTGGGCTGGAGCTTTGGAGAGAGGACAGAGGATAGGGAGGACTTACAGAGCTCAGGAGCTCTGAGTGTGTCTGGGGAGAGTCCAGTCCGGCATCCCAGACTTCACTGGCATTGGGCCAGGACTGACTCTTTCTGAGTCTCAGGCCAGAATCAGGAGACCACTGGATTTGGGGAATATGTGGTGCCATATGTGTTCTTCAGTGAGGGACAAGTACAAGGGGCAGGGACACGGGTATCCCACACACTCTGCTGCAATAGGCATGGCAGAAGTGAAGAGATTCTCAAAAGACACTGTGTCTTCTAATCTAAACTATCAAGACTATTAAAACAGAGGACCCTAAAGAATGGAAATTTCCCCCAGGAATCCTACAGGAGGAGGAAAGGGACCAACCAGAAGAGGAACTAGGCTCCCAGGAAGAGACTTCACACAGTTCCTACAATGTATCAGACCACCTTACAGAAAGAGACCCATGTCCAAGCAATGATTGGTCAACAGTGGGCGGGACCACACCTTGATAGGGACGGCTTAGTGTGCACATCCTTGGTCTCTGTTTAAACTTTGATCTCATTTCAGGACCCCTAAAGATGGCCTTGAGGTTACACTGGATCTCTGTCCCTCTTCCCAACGTGGCCACGTTGAGTAAACCCTTTACCACATCCTACTAATGATATGTCCTTTCTAATTGGCTTATTGAGGACGGTGGCCAGACATGACTTGGGCCACAATAACACAATAATACTGCAAGCTGGGTAGTAGTCAGTTGCTCTATTAGCTTGGCTTTACTATCTTGGTAGCTCCCAGTCTTGGGTGCTCTTGGCGCTACACCCAGCTCTGCAATATGGCGGGTGTGCCCATCCCCGTCTACAACTAATGGCTCACAGCGCTCAGGCGATTCATTTACCAGCGTGTACACACACACACACACACACACACACACACACACACCCTCACTCAGAAGGGAGGACTGGCCATGGCTGTTCAGGCTCTCGGGCTCCCCCTAGGGACAGGCTAAGCCTAAACTTCCTAAACCCCATTTTTGTTTGGCTGCCTATCTCAGTTTCTCTTGAGGCCACATACCTAGCAGATCACATGCCTACACCCGCCTCTACCCTCTCAGCCTCTGCTTTTTTCTATTTTATTTTGCATGTGTGTGTGTGTGTGTGTGTGCGCGCACACACGCATGGGTGTGAAGGCTTTAAGCTGATGTTAGAGTATTCTTCCTCGGTCACTCTCGACGTTACTATTGACTCAGGGTCTCTCTAGTGAGCCCAGATCTTTCTCAGATGGCTAACTAGCTAGCCCACTTGCTCAGGGAGAATGCCTCTCTTCCACCTTTCAAGAGAGCTCTGAGATTGACCACAGGCAGGCAAGCCCACCCGGTGTTTACATGGGTTCTAGAGATCCGATTCCAGTCCCATGCATAAAGCAAGTGCTTTACGGAACTAAGTCACTACCTCAGCCCTCTCTCTGCCTCTGCTTTTAGAGAAGGCAATTCAGCCCAGCCCCTTCCTGGCCTCTCTTTGTATCTGCTTGCTCACTACTAAGAGTACAGGGATTAGGAGACCAGATACAGATACAAAGCACATGGTGGGGAGCATCCCCTCTGTGGGCCTTCTAGCATCCAGAGTGTGCAGAATGGCGATCCATAGGCCTCATCGTGGTCCCTACACAAGACCCCCTGTTGAGAAGGATTTCACGAGGCCTCCCGGGAGGAGAAAGCTGCTTCAGGGGGGATCCTGGGAGGCTCGGGGGAAGAGCTGCATTTGCCTCAGACTTCAAAGCACAAAGAAAACCCATGCCAGTGGCCAGAGGTGAGTCCCACATCCGAATGTCATCCAAGAAGAACGACAGTGATGTCTGGGCCTCTGTTTACCTGTCTCAGAAATGGGGATGCAGCCAGCTCCTAGAACTTACATGGTGGGGGCATGAACATGTTGAATGAAAAAACGGGATCGTCACCGGTTCAAAAGACGCGCCCGCCATCAACACTGATGGGACAGATCTAACCAGAGCACTGTCCCCAAAGGCCATCAGCCAGCAGGTCAAGAAATTGAAAGAGGGCCTCACCAAGCCCAGGCTGGTTTCTGGTACACTCTGTAGCAAAGATGAACGTGAACTTCTGACTCTTGCACTTTCCCCTTTCCAAGTGCTGGGATTATAGGCATGTGCCATCCATCTCAGATAGGCTGGAGAAATCTGAGGTACAGCCACTAGGCATGACAGTGGCAAACTGCATGGCTGTCATAGAGCAATGAACCTAGGTTGAGCATTTTAAAGATAAGCTGTGTGTCTTTGGGCAATTGGAGTCACCTCTCTGAGCCCGTTTCCCCACCTAGAGGAAGAAAATGGATGGATGACCTCGGAGGTCTTTTCAACTTGCTATTGATTTTGTAATCAGCGTGTGCACTGCACCTGTGTAAAACACACACCACACTCTAGGGAATGGGCCTGTCACTGTCACTGTGCCATAAAAATGCACGAATATCAACCATACACGTAAGAGATAGGCATCTTTGGCCCCGGTCCCCAGGAAACCTCATCAAGCAAGAAGCTACCAAGAGATGTCATGCATGTTGGTTGCTGATAAGACCAGGAGGCTGTATGGATGTCTGCAGGAAGCCCGGGGTGCCTCTTGACAAGGAAGACATCGGTTGAACAGGCTTCAATGGAAGATAAGCTATAATCTTGGGCGCTGTGTCTTGCCCACAGCAAGGCAGCATTGTAATGACAGGGGTTTTGGTCGCTGATAAGGAACTATGGAAAAGACTTACAAAGCTGCACATGTTCAGGGCACGGCGAGCCTGGGCCAGGGTGTGGGACTCTGGCCAGCAGACATAGGCAGGGCCTGTAGCTTCCTCACTGAAGGTGAGCAGGGAGCAGCCATCTCTGATGACATCATTAAGATGGCCCGCCTCCCTCTGCCAACATTAGCTATTAAGAGGCTCTAAGTCTAATACGTAGAGCACACTGGAAAAGATCTAGGACACACTTATGAATGCTAAACAGCCGTGCGCTCCATGATGCCACAGTTCTCTTGGGGATGGATACAACAGGAATGCGCTCTTACGGCAACCACAAAACAGGTCCGAGCATCTCCTGGGGGGCTGGAGAGATATCTCGGTGGTTAAAAGCATGCACTTGGCTTGCAGAGAACTTGAGTCCAGTTCCCAGAATCCACATGCATATACTTGCCTCCTCTAAACACACATACCCATAATAATAAATAAACCCCCCTTTAAAAAGAGAGAACTGCCTAAGTGGCTTTTCATCTTACAACAACAACAAAAAAAATTATAATCAAGTCACGAGCCTGTCAAGAGTGGTACAGGGGATCCCAGTGTGGTGATGTGTGCTTGTATAGAGCAATGGGGAGGCAGAGGCAGGCGGAGCCTTGTGAGTTTGAAGCCAGCCTGGTCTACGCAGTAAGTTCTATGCCAGCCAGGGCTACACAAAGAGATTGTCTGAAAACAACACCAAAACCAAAACCAAGGGAGCTGGAGAGGTGGCTCAGCTGTTAAGAGCACTGACTACTCTTTCAAAGGTCCTGAGTTCAATTCCCAGCAACCACATGGTGGCTCACAACCATCTGTAATGGGATCTGATGCCCTCTTTTGCTGTGTCTGAAGACAGTGACTGTACACACACACACACACACACACACATCTTTAAAACAAACAAGCAAAAAAACCAAACTGCAGTATGTATCTATCAGTTACATACTGCAGGCTTGCTGGACATAGTGGTAATTCTCCGGTCTCTGCTTCCCTTCTCCCTTAGGGTACCCTGGGATTACACTCTTCCATTAATGTGTCCAAATTGTACTAAGGATCCAACTCAAGTCCTTAGGCTTGCATGGTTCGGATTTTACCCCCTGAGTCATCTCCTCGGCCCACGCTGATGTCTTTTACACAATGCATCCTCAGCCAATGTGAAAGAAATGAGTGATGGCCGCCAACCCTGCCGATCCTCCCAGGCATAATTTGACAGAACCCAGGCACAAACGTGTCTGTAATGCATGATTTCATTTGTTCAAAATTCAGAACTGTGAAAGCTAACCTTGTAGCGACAGAGGTTTGGCAGCAACTGCCTTGGGTAGACAAGGTATTTTTAACGGGGAAGGGAATACCAAAATGTCCCCGAGAAGGTGGAATAGAAGATTGCTGGGTCTGAATGTGGGTTCTGTGGTGGCAAGGTCCACATGTCCAGGTACCTGTTTGGACATTCATCCTGTCTATTAAAGTTTAGATATGACATGCTTCTCTCCGAAAGGCTCATGTGTTGGAAGCTTGGTTCCCAGCTATGGCAAGAAGTGACTGGATCATGAGAGCATTAACTTAATGGAAAGCCTTTGATAAAGGGGGCTCAGGCTGTGGCTTGATTTGTGGGGCACTTACTTATCTTGAGTGTAACCCTGGATTTGTTCCCAGGCACTACATAAAATGAAGCATGAACCCCAGCATTTAGGAGGCTGAGGCAGGAGAGAGAACCATTTCAAGGTCATTCTTGGGTACATAGGGTTTGAGGCTAGCCTGGGCTATTCAAGATCCTGCTTCAGAGCAGGGCCGGGGTATGGTTGAGTACACACATCAGTCAATTAAGTACCTGCCTTGTACTCATGAGGATTTGAGTTTAATCCCCAGAACTGATGTGGTTTTGGTTTTTTTAAACAAACAGAAATAGCTGGTCATGGTGGCATGCATTTGTAATAATCATGAGCCAAAGCAAACCTTTCTCAACTCTTAAGTTGAATGTCTCGGGTATTGTGTCACAGTGACTAACACACTAAGTTCTACTTTTTATTGTTAAGAAACAATTAAAAAGGGCCGAAGAGATGGCTCAGCAGTTAAAAACACTGACTGCTCTTCCAGAGGTCCTGAGTTCAAGTCCCAGCAACCACATGGTGGCTCACAACCATCTGTAATGGGATCTGACGCCCTCTTCTGGTGTGTCTGAAGACAGCGACAGTGCACTCATATAAATAAATAAATAATTTTTTTTTAAAAAAAAAAAAATCTATTTACCTGTCTCTGCTGGCATTAATCATTGTAATTAGAGGATCTAGAACCATCTGCCACTTTCATATGAGGGATGGTTGTGTAGCCATTTCCTGAGAACAGAAACAATCCTTCCCTGAGGGAGGAGAGAGACTCCAGCAGGTTACCAGGCAATTCAGAGGGTTCCCTGCCTTTGAGTTGCCCAGTCTCCTGTAAGTAACCACCATAAACTCTGTTTCACTAGGTGCTTTATGCAAGTGAACAGATGTTCATTCACGTCTCCCCAGGAAAGCCACATGTTAATAGCTGATTTGGGCGGGGTGGTGGCACACACCTTTAATCCCAGCACTCAAGAGGCAGAGGCAGGTGGATCTCTGATTTCAAGGCTTAGCCTGGTCTACAGAGTGAGTTCCAGGACAACCAGGGCTACCCAGAGAAACCTTGTCTTGAAAAAAAAAATGGTTCCAGCCTTACATTTTTGTCCTGGTATAACATCTCTATTGCCTCCTCTCCCTGGCATGTTGCTGTGTGCCACACTGTCCTCTACAGGTCATGACCACAGACTATGCTCTCTAAATGAATGTTGATATTTCTGTCCCCAACTCTACTTCTCTGCCCCAGCTCCGCACATCCTGGGAAGCCTCCAGGAGCAGCTTTAAAAGGCCACTAGTCAGGGCCTGTCATAATCCTTTCTTCCATCTGCGGGACAACAAACGTCCCGGGGTCAGCGCCTGCTGGGTGCTAAAGAGACATTCTCTAAAAGTAAGCGGGCTCACGCTCAGAGGGCATAATCAAGCAGGAAACAAAGAGGGCCAAGGTGGCTTCGGGGAATGCAGGGGGATGTGACAAAGAACAGGAGGGACAGACTGGAGAGAGGAGCAGACTTCTGAAGTCGCTGGGTCTAGGACTGACTGCTAGGTTTGTTGATCCCTGCTGGGCGACGCATCTCAAGTTTCTTAACCTTTCTGAGCCTTGGCCTCTTGGCAGTCCCTCAGAACCACCATGAACGTTCCAAGCAATGTATGTATGTACATACATAAAACACTGGCCCAAATAACGCAAGCTCTCATTATAAGTGACAGCCCCCAAGAGTATGAAACAGGAGCAAGGAGGGGGACAAGGAACCACCTACTGTGGTCGTCTTGCAGATAACAAACTGGAAGGGATGTTTCATGAATACACCAGAAATTCGTCCCGCTGGTGGTGCAGGGACTGGAGGTAGGGGGCGCTCTTGAGTTCTTTTGAAGCTAGGGGGCGCTCTTGAGCTCTTTTGAAGCTAGGGGTTCAAAAAGAAAGCCCAGTACAGTACAGTGCCCCTCAAGCCTCCTGAACCTCAGTCTTCTTTTGAAAAATGCAGTCGCTGTGAGGAACGCGTAACATGTTGAGTGTTTAGGACATCTGGGAGAACACTCTGAAGGCAAGAGTGCTTGCGGCGTAAGCATGGGGACCTGTCAAATCCCCGGCACCCATGTAAAAACCTAGGGCTTGACTTTGGTATTGGGGGTTGGGGGAGGTGACAGGATGGCCGACACGACTGGACAAGAGGGTTCCTGGGTCTTGCTAGCTCAGAGACCCTTTTTTTAAGTCAGTAAGGCAGAAACTAACAATGGCTCACCTCCTCTGGCTTCCACAAGCATGCTCTCAGGAACATATATGTGGGCATATGTTTCCTGCTCACACACGCACGTAAATAGGCATACATATGTTGAATAAATAAAATAAAGTGATGTCTGGCACACAGCGAGTAAACTACCTAAACCATCAACCACTAAGACAGACACGACATCACCTCTCTACCATCCGTTCTGCACATGCTCAGTAGTGGGGTGGTCCTGCCGTGCCTTGCATAGGTTTGGACTCCTTCTCTCTGTTCCAAGACAGAAAAGGCAAGTCAATGTTTTGACACCTTCACGAAGAGGGAAACTGAGGCACAGAGAAGACATCACAGAGTGATGCTTGACAGTGTCACTCACTGAGACCACAGAAGGCCAGCACTCAGACCCTGGCATTCTTCACACTGCCTACGAACTCCATTCACTGTCCTGTGGAATTCCTGCTAACTTAGTTCCACCAGGAGGTCACCCGCTATGACTAAAGGCCTGCCAAGAGTCAGTCAGTGAGGGACTTGGGTGAGCTTGGGACCTGGGTCAGATTTCAGGTCTCCCCACAAAAGCACCCTCGCCACAACTGCATACTCAGGAAGCACACTCATTATGCCCTGTTCTACAGAGTATGTCATCTCAGAAGTGACCTTATTTACGGCCTTAATGAGCCTATCACTGTTCCCATTTTTCAGGTAAGAAGGATGAGGCTCAGCAAGGTTACATAAACCCTGCAAACCACTCTGGTCTGGAAGCCACAGCACTTCCTGGATTTCATTTGCTGGGGGTCCAGCACAGTGCTAAGGACTTGGCTCAGGACACCCAGGATACCCGATCTGGTCAGATCACATGGGCAGGATCCTTCAGCACCATCCCTCCTTCCCTCCCTGAGTCCCCTCTTGCCCTTCTGTCTCTGGGAACGAACATGTTTATTGATCCTTTTATGCATGTAAACGGACACTTAGTAACTTAGTGGAGTTAACAATGCTGAAATATTAACAAGCCTTTCTCCCTTAATCAGCTGCTCAGAGAATGGCTTCCAAGGACTTGGGAGTTGGCTTCTCTGGGGCAGGCAACATCAGGTTGATTCTGTGACTCTCTTCCCACGGCCTGTGGGCTACCAGACATGAGCCTCCCAGGGAGATAGCCTTGTCTTCCATGCCCTCAGAAATGGGTTTGGCCTAACCTTCATGTGACCCAGCTATTTACACAGCTGCCAGAAGCCTGGCCTCTACGCACTGCCAGCCAGGGGTGACCCTGGACAATTTCTGGGAGCCTGTTGAGACTAGCGGTACCTCCAGGTCCATGCTGGGAAGACCACTTTAAAACAATCCCATCTCTCTCTCTCTCTCTCTGCCCATCTCCCCTAGCCTCACCCCAGGGAGAGCCATCTGCAGAGAAACTCCTGCAGACTTTTGGCCCCATCCAGCCCTGGTCATCATCTGCCAGGCCAATCACCCCATGGCCCCATTCATTGATCTTCCTCCTCCCTCTCCCTCCCGTGCTCCCAAGCCTTCCTACTGCCCAACCACCTTTGATTTTTGCATTTATGTATCATTGGTTCTGTAATATTTCTTGAGCCTCCATGATGAGCTAGCTATCTCAGCCCTTGGAGCCTCATAGACAGAAAGCCTCCTGGGTGAGGAGCCCTGGGGTTCTTCAGCTCAGACCATGGTAAAAATCTGACCCCCACCCCACCCCAAAGCCTACTGTGCTGATTAAAGTCAAGCCCATAGGACAGAAGGAATAGCTCAGCCAGTGAAGCACTTGCCTTGCAAAGCACAGTGATCTCTGGTATCCACGTCAAAAGCTAGAGTGTGCTGGCTGGTTGTATGTGTCAACTTGAAACAAGCTGGAATTATCACAGAGAAAGGAGCCTTCCCTTGAGGAAATGCCTCCATGAGATCCAGCTGTAAGGCATTTTCTCAATTAGTGATCAAGGGGGGAGGGCCCAGCCCACTGTGGGTGATTCTATCCCTAGGCTGGTGGTCCTGGGTTCTATAAGAAAACAGGCTGAGCAAGTCAGGGGGAGCAATCCAGTAAGCAACACCCCTCCATGGCCTCTGCACCAGCTCATGCCTCCAAGTTCCTGCCCTGTATGAGTTCCTGTCCTGACTTCCTATGATGATGAACAGCAATGTGGAAGTGTAAGCTCAAAAAACCCTTTCCTCCCCAACTTGCTTCGTGGTCATGATGTTTTGTACAGGAATACAAACCCCATCTAAGACACAGAGCATGGTGTTGGTAGTGAATGCTGAGGAACAGGGAGAGACAGACAGGTCCCTGGGGCTTGCTGACCAGCTAGCCTTGCCAAATCAGTAGGCTACCACTCTCAAAAATAAATAAATAAATAAATGAATAAATAAATAAATAAACAAATAAATAAAGGTGGATGGCTCCTGAAGAAAAATACTCAAAGTTAACCCCTGACCTCTACACACATGCATCTTACACACATATAAAATGTTATATACTATATAATGTACAAATATGCAGTCACATGCACACACTAAGTAAATGATAAAAGGCCAATCACATATCCAACCAAACTCCCCCTCACCTCTGAGCAAGGCATGGGTCCACACCTAAGGATGAGCCCCCAAACAAGCTGGTTTTATATCGACAGATGCACACACAGCCTGTTGGCAGACCTAGAAGCTTCTGGAAGAGGCGGGTCATCTTATCAACCCATCTCTCTAAAAGCAGTGGCCAGCTTGTCTGTGCCCCAGTCCCTGGGAATGTTCTGCATTTAACCACATCTGCACCTCATTGGAACACAAGCAGGAGGTGAGCCATTTGTCAACGGCCAGTCGGCAGTCATCTGGCCACTGGGGAAGACTTCTGAATGAGAACCTTTAAGTTCCTATGGAGGCAGGGACCGCAGTCCAAGCTTGAGGACAAAGTGCAGAGGTAGCCAGCACAGGGCATCTACTCAGAGAAGAGAAAGCAGAAAGGTCCCAACCTCAGGCAGGAGCCTGCTAGATTGAGGCTGTGAGTCCTGGGCTGCCTAAGGTGGGTCTTAGGGACAGAAGCAGAACTTTTAGACTTCACAGTCACATGATCTTGGGCAAGTTAATAAACCTCCGAGCCTCAGTTTCTTTATCTGCAAAATGGAGAACCCTGGAACAGTGTTGTCTACCTGGAACAACATCCATTTGAGGATGGAGCACTGGGCACTGAGCGCAGAGTTTGGTGCCTGGGAGGCACTCATTTCTGCTTTATTTCCAGTTAGTAATAGAGCCCAGGGCCCTCTGAGAGCCAGACCCGAAGTTCCACAAGAGGAGTCAGTAAAACTGAATGGGGGCTACTTTAGCAAGGTACTAAAACCATAGCAGCAAGGGAAGCTGAGCCTGGTCACCAATAAAAGAGCACCCCTTGATGTTGGGGGACCAAGGCTGCTGCCTAGTGGCCAGGCTCAGGGATTTGGGACCAAGCTCACTGGTTCACTCATTCAACATCCTGACTGGATCCCCATCACCTAGTTCCAACATGCTCTCCCATTCTCATGGCTCCCTCGGCCCTGGTCTACTTATAACCCAGTTCCCATTCAGTATAACTATACAGATCTTCCCAGTGGAGGTACAGGCTGGGAGGAGACATAGGCCTCGATGTGGCTTCCTGTCCCAACTATGACAATAATTGCTGTGTGACTTGAAGCAAACCATAATGCTCTAACTTGGACCCTCAGTTTTCTGACTATACAATGGGCTGGCTATAAACAGTGAGGGTTAAACATTTTAGGATGGGATATCCCGGGCATAGCATAGGACACCTGACAGACACTCTATTAGGACAGATGGGGGGGGGAGGGGCCAGACACACACTACAGCCTGTTTATTCCAGTGTGGACCCTCACAGCTGCCTGGGTGGCTGCTATCCCTAAAAGCCTGGGACACAGGTCCTGGGGATCAGGCATCCCCTGCTGTACCTCACCCAAATTCCCATCTTAGAGGGCAGAGTCTGGTTCAGGACCTGACGAGAAGCAAGCAAAGCAGTGCTGTCCTGAAGCCATGGAGTCCTGAAGACTCCTGACCCCAAGCCTAAGAATATTAAGGGCTAAAGGAAGCTTCACCTGAGCCCATGGAGCTGCTACCCAACCCCAGGGCACAGGGCTTGACTTGGGTTTTTGGAAGGTATCTGGGACCCTGAGCCCTCTGACAAAATGAGGCAGCCATGGTTGGGTAGAAATCCTTTCCATTGAATTTGCTGGAACTCGGGGTTAGGGGGAGGCTCTGTGCCAGATTTTCACTCGGCTAAACCCCCACAAAAATAACATTAGGCTCACAGCATCTGATTAAATGCGACATCTAACTCAGTGCTGTATAAACTGCAAAGCCCGGTGCAGATCTAGTCTTGTTATGATCGTTAGGTGCTGAGAGGTCCAAACGCGGCCTTGGGGTATATGAAAAGTCAGATATTAAAAAGCACGAGAGTATATGTCCATTAAACCGGGTCAGACAAACACACGAAGAGGATCAGATACAAGTAGCCAGGCCGCGCATGCGCCTATCCAACTGTCTCGGTGCCGGAAGCTAGCCGTTTGGGGAGGAGACCTCTGAAGAAATTATTTCAAATGGAAAAATCACTCACACGAGGATATTCATGGTGGTGTTATTGAAGAGAAAAGCAAATTGGTACCTGCTCGGGAGCTAGCTGCAGAGAAACAGTGACCCAAGCCTGGTCCATCAATGCAGAGGGTGCTACCTGCCCATGAAAGTGGCAGGACTGAGGCCTCTGTCAATAGCGTGAGCCGTGTGCGGGAGATAAAGTCAGCAGAGAGAGCAGAAGGGACGACTGTTTACAGCTATGTAAAAACGTATCGACAGGTATGGGCAGGGAGCTCGAAGGAATGGTTAATGTCTGATGGGCACAGGGGCCGGCTGCTTCCTGTGAAGTTGTTTAAGTGGTTCATAATAGCAATAACAACACTGAAAGCAAAATCAATCCTGCAGCTCGGGAGCTGGCAGGGCCCCAACTCTCGGGATGGAAGAAGAAAGAAGAGAGGCAAAGAAGAGAGTCTGGAGTTCTCTTTCCCTCACCTCAGGTTGCTTTGAGTCCTCAATGGAGCTCTCACCCTCGAGATGCTCTGAGCCAACTTCAGGACTTCCAGAGTCTTCCAAAGACCGCCTGCATGTGGAGCCAGCAGTGTGGTCCAGAAGCTCACCCTAGCCACCCAGGGCCACCGGAAGGTTCGCTCCAAGGTTACACTAACTTCTTGCACCTCTTTAGTCACTGGCTTCTGGAGCCAGCACCCCGACATGGGCAGGACACACTGATGTCCTGATGACTACTACCAGTCAGTCAGGAAGCTCCGAACTCTCCTTCGCCTGTGTCGCATACGCAACCCGCTAGTGACCCTCTCCTGCTCAGTCTTCTGGAGCTTGCCTCCTGTACACCACTATCACCAGCTCCTGCCTGGACAGTTAAAGCAGCCTCCTGACAGGTCTGTCGGGCCTCCTCCCTCACCCACTAGCCTGCCTCCCTCACCACACAGCAGCAGCGACCTCTAATAGCACCCTCCCCTCGTTCATTCACCCCCACCCCCACCCCCGTTCCCATCTCACTTAAACCTAAACAAAATGTTCAGCACCAGCTGTATTAGTTTCTTTCCTCCTGGCTGTGACCAATCATCTGACATATTACAAGAAGAAGGACCAATCATCTGACACGTTACGGGGGGTGGGGGGATATTCTGGCTCGCAGTCATTGGTTATTCTGGCTCCTGGTCCTTCGGGCGGCGGTAGGATCCTGAGGCCACGCTGAACCCACAGTCAGAACAGAGAGCACAGCACTTTCTCCTCCTGGTACAGCCCATACGTTAGAGCTGCCTGTCTTCAGGCTGGGTCTTCCCTCCGCAGTCAAACCTTTCTGGAAATATCTTCATTGACACACCTAGAGGTGTGTCTCCCAGGTGATTCAATGACAGCAGACAGTGAGAATCAGCCACCATGCCTGCCTTGTCCCGTCTCCACTTCCTTGAGGCAGGCCATGCCCACTCTTCCCCCATAACCTTGGGGATGCCATTGCTCTGCTTAGTTAAGTATCCCCTTGACTCTCCGATCTCTCTCCAGCAGTTCCTTCCAAGAGACCTTCCCTGGGCACCTCACTTTCAGCCACCCTCCGTCTCCCTACTTTGTGGGTTCTTTTCTAAAACTCACTGAGGGGTCGGGAGACTGGAGAGATGGCCTGGCATCTAAGAGTACTTGATGCTCTTGCAGAGGACCCCAAGTTTAATTCCCAGCACCCATATCAGGTGGCTCACAATGGCCTGGAACTCCAGTTCCAGGGGATCTGACGCCCCCTTCTGGCCTCTGTGGATCTCTGCACCCACATGCACATAGACACACATACATAGACACACATACATACACATAATGCTTTTGAAAGAAATAAAGTCCATTCACACCTAGCCACTCTTTGTTCTCTCCGTGTGTGTCCCTTTGAAGCAAACATTCCTGAGGAGGGGACATGTTAAATCTCTAAAAGGACATGCCATTTTCTTCCAAGAGTCAGTTTTAAAACAAACAAACAAACAAACAAACAAACACAAAGTCTGGGAATCTATTCTCTTTAGCATCCAGCGTATTTCTAAATTAGGAAATAGAATGCCTGCCTTTCTTTTCAAGCATGCTCTTAATAGTTGTTTTTTTCCCCTCCCCTCCATTACTGAAAGATTTCTCTTCCTTTTTTTTTTTTTGGCTGTAAATGGCACAAACCGTGGGATCTGATTGCAAAGCTATGCCCACGGGCAAGCTGTAAAAGACCAGGTGGGCGACGGGTGAAGGGCTTGCTCCTGGGGACTGAGGGCTCCACAGGGGACGGCTTTGGATAGGACATGTGATGGGGCTGGATCTCAGGAAGGAAAGAAGTGTGATATTTGCAGTGAGACAGAGGTGGCCGGTGGGTCTCCGTGAGGCAGGCACACAAGAAGGTCTCGGGTATTAGGGATGGGGATGGGGGCTTTTCACCTTTTCTCTTTCCAGACCCACAACCTTAGCCTTGTCCTCTCTATCCCCAAGACTTTGTCACCTGCCTATACTCAGAGCATGCCGTGCCTCTCTTCCGGTGGCATTGTGCTTGATGCTGCAGGGACTGTGATTGCTTTCTGGGTTCTCTTTCAACCTCTCTGCCATTAAGGCAGTGGACTAGGAACAGCTTAGCACATGTCGATTCTTCTCCTAGGTGAGGAAATCGAGGTACGAGGGAAATGAAACCCTGCCCAAGTTTTCACCTGGCCGAGGCAGAACTACAACCCAGGATCCTTTCTAGAAAGTTCTGTGGCTTCCCTTCAGCCCACATTGCCCCACCACATCCCCCCTCAAGCAAGAGAGACATTATTCACCCACTGTGGTATATTTAGTTGCATGATGCTGGAATTAAATGCTGGTGGTATCACCTAAGCCTGGCAAGTCATGTGCAGCAGCTGACCTCAGAGCTGCCAGCCGCTGATACCTCAGTGTGAAGATCTTCTCCCATCTTGCCCTCTCTGGGGCTCTGAAGGAGGAAAGGAAGCTCTGAAGGAAGGAGGGGGCCTCCATGCATGTGGGGCCATTTGGCCAACCCTTCCGGGAAGCCTTCTCTCTGGTTGCCATGGCACCACTCGTGAGAGGCCTGGGCCTGAGAGGAGCCTGTATGTGGAGACCCTGGAAAGAGACTGCAGTGGCCCCAATCCCGAAGCTTCAGTCATTGGGGTCTCCCTAGTCATAAGAAAGGAGCTGCTGTCTGGGGTCGTGGGGGATGGGATGTGAGGAGGGCCAGGCAGATGGCTAAGGGGACAAGATACGGCCAAGAGCAAAAGGAACAACTGGGAGAAACTGAGGTAGAGGGGGAAAGGGGCGATTTCTCTGGCCTGGTGACCAGAATACACTAGGCATTTGCCAAATGTCGGGGGGAAGGAGGTTTTTTCTCTCTCTCAAGATGAAGGGGTCTCGGGTAACCCAGGCTGCCCTTGAACTCACTATGTAGCCAAGGGTGTCACTGAACTCCTGGACCACATGCTTCTACATCCCAAGTGGTGAGATCACAGGCATGTCCATCCACCCAGTTTATGTAGCATGGGGAATCAGCAACTCACGTATGCTAGGCAAACTCTCCACCAATGGCTCTACATCCCCAGCCCTGGAAGCAGGTATTATTGAAGGAGCTTGAAAGAAACTCCCTGGCTAGGCCACCAGCATAACATTGACTTGGAGCAAGCCCAAAGTAGGAGCCTGAGTCAGGAAGTAGATGCACAGGAGCCCTAAGGTGCTGGCTGCCCTTTGAGCCATGGCTGTCCCCAACCAGTTGGCCATGGAGCTTCAGAAGGCAGTTCCCCTCCCCCAGTCTACTGCTGGGCCCAGCTGGGGACATTGTGGTCCTGCACCAGCTCAGACTCTTTCCTGGCAAGGGTGCCCTGGGTGAGCGCACGCCTGGCACAGGGCCTGGTGCCTGGGAATGAGGCTCTGGCGGGTGGCTTTGTGTTTTGTGAAAACCAAACCCACAACCAGGTCCAGGCAGCCAAGCAAAGCCTGCTGGGAAGGCTGGCAGGCCTCCTTCCCAAGCCCCCCCCCCTCGGGAACTATGGGTAGCACCAGCTGCCACCCTGGCTGGCACAGGAGATCCAGTGGACAAGGCCTGGGTCCAGCTCTGGCCTCCCAGCCTGACCCCCTTCTCCCTGGACTAAATTGGAATAGAAATGAGAAGGAATCACTCTCCTCTGTTTGAACAAATTGCTATGGATCCCTCACTGTCTCAGGTCAGGGCTCTCGATGGGGGATATTTTCACTTGCCGACTGCTAATAGACTCGAGAGAAGCTGCTGGATCCATTGTAGCCCAGAAAATTAGCCATGAGCTCAGGGCCAGCCTCTGCCTGCCCCTACCCCCGACCCCAGGCCTCCTGGTGGGGGAGAGGAGAGGGCCTGTGCTTGAATCCGGGGTGCAGGGGCTGAGCCTGGTGGCTGCCAGGAACCACAATCTGTTGGAGTGCTGGGGACGAAGGTAGCTGCTCAGAATCTCCAGGGAGGTCCCCAGGGCACACACCCAGTGCACACATCCGGCCATCTGTATGCAGCACCAGTATGTGTCCATGCACACAATCACATGCTGGCCAGATTTCCATACATGAGAGAGAGATAAGAGACACTGGGTGAGGTAGCAAGAGCTGTCAGGGTCCACAGTGAGAAACACTTGCCAGTCTCATGTTTGCCTCCAACAGAATCAGGGTCAGGGGGACAGAGAGAAGGCAAGCTCACCATCTGCTTCCTCCTCTCCTCCCAAAGTAAAAGGAATGAATGAGCCACCCAGAGGTGTTCTGACTCGGGGACTCAGAAGCCAGCACCTATAGTCCCCACCAGCAGACTAGTGCCTGGGACAACATTGTCTAGAAAAGCTAAGGCAAAGTAGGGTGGAGCTTGCCGTAGCCTCTGAATGTCCCAGGAGTGAGGTAGTTGAGAAAGGCATTCACAACTGCTGGCTATCCTGCCATGTCAAATACACACACACACACACCCATGAATCTCAGCCAATGTGAGCCCAGGCCCACTGAGGAGACAGAACAAGGCCACCAGCTTACACCTGGCCACCAGTTTCTGCTTCTGAAAGACGGACTTAGTACAATAGAGCAGCCTCTAACCTCTGGCAGATCTGAGCTGCGTGTAGCACTTACGTGTACATATGAGTACATTGGGTACCCACTACGTGCTGAATTCACCTGGGGTCCCAGTTGGCAGCACCCCAAAAGGCCAGAGGTGTTCCTGTGAAAGCTGCAGCTGTTCAGGGCTGCGGGACAGCAAACTCCTTGAAGATATAGACAGAAGTCTGTCCACCTCAAAACTCAGCCTGTTGGGCAAGGTGCCATGCCCATTTTCACCTGATTTTGAATTCTTTAGAGCGGGGATCCACTTGCAACACTGTCCAAAGTACCCTGGGGACCCCTGCTTGTCCTCGACCCTCCTTAACCCTGTCCCCTCCAAAGACAGGCTCTACCCTTACCCTCCAGAAAGGTTTGGGCAATGGTTCTCAACCTGTGGGTCGCGACCCCCAGATTGTTAAATGACCTTTTCATGGGGTCACCTAAGACTAGCTGCTGCTATCAGATGTTTACATTATAATTCATAACCGTAGGGAAATTGCAGTTATGAAGTAACCACAACAATAAGTCCTTACCACAGTATGAGGAACTGTGTTAAGTCACAGCGTGAGGAAGGTTGAGGACCACTGATTTAGGAGAAACCCATGCACTGGGGTTTAATGGGCCTCCTGCTCTTCAAATCAGGCTGGCTCCATCCACAAAGACCAGGCTGAGGGGTGGTGCCTGCTGTCAGTGCCCTGTGTCCCTCTAGCCATTCACTGTGCCGCGCTTGACACCACCCTGGCCACTACAGCCGATGTTCCTTTGTGCCCCGTGGACTCAGCGGTCAGACTTAACCACAGTCCTACAGTGGGGGTGGTGCTTGGCCAATGGAGAAAGCAGAGGTGGGTGTGTCCTCATCCCAGGAGGAGAGGCAGCTGTGAGCTCTCCAGAGCTCTCCAGAAGGACACAGGGGAAACTGGTTTAATCAGGCTCCTCAAGGGAGAGGGGGAGGGGGTCCCTCGTTTCCAGAGCTCACTTCGCTGCTTCAACCCATGCTACTCAAACACCCCAGCTCCAAGGGAGTTATGATGGCCTATGGTGTCCCCCACTGAAGCATCATGGCTATAACCCCAAGTTCACACTGTACCTAACCACCCCAAGCATTGGCAGCCCCTGGATACCCCCATGCCTGAATCATCTACTCATTAGGACTGGGCCTGGGCTTCAGGCCTGGGTTATAGCTTCCAGGCCTTCCCTGCTGGAGGCGGTGCTGTCCCCTGCCAGCTGGCTGTTGACTGCATGGTGGATCCTGTGGGAAATGTGTCAGCAAGCTCTTGTCCCACCCCACCCACAAGGAGGCAGGTGCCTCCTGACATTTCATTAAGGGATCCGACATCGATCCCTCCAGACTCAAAGCAAGCATGTCACCCCATCTGGGGGGACACTGAGGCTCTGGGATGTTTGGGATGGAGTTCCAAGGGTGGGGGACAAGAATTCATTAATACCATAGTGACATGCCAAAGAGATGGCATGTGATATTGAAAGAGATTTGACTCTGGAGTCCCTCTATATGGCTATAGACTTCAGACTGTACACATGATGGCCATGTGGTCCTCACACACTTATCTTCTCTGATCTCAAGTCTCTTCCTTCAGAGATCCAGATGTTCGGGGTTGCATGAGGCCATAGTGGGGTGGCTGAGTCCTGTCTGCCACACCCTCTTGCGCTTCTGCAGCTGCTCTATGGGGAGCCCAGCCTTCACTGCACACAGACCATCACTGGTACAGGACGCTAACCCGACCTTCCTCAAGGTCTTCTGCATTTTACTGGAGCATTAGAACCAGACCCAAGGAATCAGGCCACTGGAATTCAGTTCCCTTCCAGCCTGGCCCTCCCAGGATTCCACTCAGAGTTGGAGAAATGAGCCTCTGTCAAGATGTCAAAACGAAGAGGCTCGGGGCCAAGGACAGATTTGGGCGGACTCAGCTCTGGGTCTTTCTGACAGCAGGTTATGTTCCAGCAAGTTGAAATAAGGTCAGACAATGGCAAGAACTTCCCAAAATGAAGGCCCAAAGAAAGGCACAGCGAACTGTAGTGGAGCTTCATGGTCTCACGAGAGAGTGGGCTCCCTAGAAGTTAGCAAATGAACTTGGTCACCTCAGAAGGATTTCCCAGCTCTTCAGTGTCTGGTCCTGCAAGCCAGGAAGCTGCCATTCCCCAGGCCACAGAGTTAAGACTGAAATGAGACACCTACTAGTGGAGACAGACTCCCTAGACAGCCAGGACAGAGGGATTGGAAGGATAGGGGGTCACTTGGGGAAAGGGACAGAGCCATAAGCAGGCAGGAGTCCAGGCAAGACTCTTACAAGAAAGGCTGAGTGACTGCAGACAAGTCACTTGCCTGCTCTGGTTTGGGTTTTCTCCAAGGCCCTGTCTCACCTGAAGGAGGTCAGCAGAGCAGGTGAAGTATGACTATCTACACTTCTCAGACCTTCTCAATCAAAAACTGGCAGTGGGAAGGGAAGATGGTTTAGCGGTGGGCAGGGTGTTCGCTGCGTAGCTGGGAGGCCTTGCCGCCGTCTCTGGTCTCAAGTCTCCTTCTCCACTCAATCTCAGAGATCCACATCTGGGTCACCTGAGGCCACGGGGGGGATGGCTAAGTCTGCCACACCCTGTTGGGACCCTATCCCTAGCACTACTGGAAAAAGCCAAGCTTGGGTTGGAAAGAGGCTCAGTGGTTAAGAGCATTTGCTGCCCTAACAGAGGACCCAAGTTCAGAGGACCTCACATCCGTCCACATCAGGTACACACAGGCACCTATAACTCCAGCTCCAGGGGACGTGGTGCCCTATCCTAGCTTCCCAAGGCACCTGTACCTGTGTGTATACACACAGAGACACGTGACTAAAAATAAAATAAATCTTAAACAACAACAACAAAGATAAAGCCAGACAGGGCTGTAGTCACAGTTCTGGGAATGCACCAACAGGCAGATCCTCAGAGCTTGCTGGTCAGGCAGTTCAGCCAATCAGTGAACGGCAGGTCAAGGTGTCGAGCAATTGAGAAGGACCCCTGACATAGACCTCTGGTCTCTTATACATACAAACCCCAAAATAGGACAGCAGCTGACTGGAGGCTGGCTCATCACCATCTACCTTCATGTCTGTCTCTCTTTTTCTTTTCTTTTCTCTCTCTCTCGTTTTTTAAAGATTTATTTTATGTATATGAGTGCACTGTAGCTGTCTTCAGACACACCAGAAGAAGGCATCACATCCCATTACAGATGGTTGTGAGCCTCCATGTGGTTGCTGGGAATTGAACTCAGGACCTCTGGAAGAGTAGTCAGTGCTCTAACCACTGAGCCATCTCTCCAGCCCCTCTCTTTTTCTTTATTATGTTTTATTATTATACTTTATTGTGGTGTGTGTGTGTGTGTGTGTGTGTGTGTGTTCATTCCAAGGTGAGCTTGTGGAGGTCAAAGGGCAGAAATCAATTCTCTCCTTCCATCAAGTAGGACCTGGGAATTGAACTGACGTCCTCAGGCTTGGTGGCAAGTGCTTTTACTGGCTGAGCCAACTCGTTGACCCCCACGCATGTCTTTCTATGGAAATCCTGTACTTCTGCAGGCAAGCATGTGCCCACTTCAGTGTCCCTTTACAGTTAAAGTGACCAAGGAACCTGAGGCTGCTCAATGTAAACAGAAGCGGGGGCTTCTGAGAAAGCTGTTTGAAAGGAAGGAGGCTTCCTGGGTATGCTGGCACACGTATTTAATCCCAGCACTCAGGAGGCAGAGGCAGGCCCACTTCCGAGTTCAAGGCCAGCCAGGTCTATAGAGCAAGTTCTAAGACAGTCAGGGCTACACAGAGAAACCCTGTCTCGAAGAAAAGAAAAAAGAAAAAAGACTGGCCAAAATGTCAGACATGCTGATTTAAGTGTGCATGACACCTCGGAGGACACCGATATTTGTTCAGCCGTCCCGGGTTACCTTATGTGTAGCCAAATCCAGGGACTATTGCTTAAGCAGAGCCCCCAAGGTGAAAGGAGCCTGAAGGATCCCTGAACCTGAGGAACCAGAGACTGAAGCCTCAGTGTTTCATAGGTAAACATGGTTCTTGCAGGGCAGGAGGGCTCCTCATGCTGCTTCAGGAATCAACCCTTCCCCCCAAGAAAAGCTAGAGAGCAAACCAGCAGGGCAGTGCCACAGGAGCCTCGCACTTGATGTAGGACAGGCAGGCATGAAGTAGGTCACTGGGCAGCTATGAGTTCAAATCCAGACTCAACCACCTATCTGCTAACTAACGGATCTCGGTACATCACTCAGCCTGACCCTCAACCTTTCCACTTGGAGCTCCTTAGGGACACCCACCCGCCCATGTACCTTTCAGCCCTTAGCTGGTTCGGGATGAGGATGCTCTGTGGTTAAAGGCAGGAATAAAATGGAAGCCTATCTCCTGGCCTGAACCTTCTATGAGAACCATGTGAGCCAAAAGGCCGCAGCCAGTGGCTTTGGGAACAAGTAGACTGCATGAAAGCCCCCAGGGTCGAGTGGAGCTTGACTGACCCTCAGCTTGAGCAGTGGCCTGGAAGCCTAGACATGCCCTGGAGACATCCTAGGGAGAAGATGCAGCTAGGCCTGACTTGTTCTGATGTATCTGCACCCACCGTGTCATTCCAGACAGCCTCTATGTCAAAGCACCAATTTCAGGGCTTCCAGCTGCAGCTTCCGTCTGCGGAGCTCCTGCCTTGAAGGGTCCAGCCTGCATTGAGGATAAGCTCCCGATGGCTTAAACAAGCCACCTCACCGTTTCCAACCCACCAGATAATCCTAGCATCCTGGCTGGCTCTGGGGCTGGAAGGGAACCAAGGAGAGCTTGAGATAGCCTCTCCCTAGCCAGCACCTTCTACCAGGGACAGAGAAGCAGGACTCAGGTTAGAGCCAACGTCAGGCCTCTATGGTTCTCTGTGGTTCTCACATGTGCAGCCACTGCTTCCTACAACACTGCGCTTCCGTGCAGAACCCGCTCGGGGATTTCCCTCTGTCTGCTGCCATTGCCTCTGCTCCAGAGAGAGTCCCCAAAGTTCACCTCAGAGCTGCCAAAGTACTGGCACCCTGTGAACCCCAGGAGCCATAGGTGGCAAACCCATCTTCCAGACAGAGAAACTGAGGCTCTCCTTGAAAAGGCAGCCAGGGATCCAATGGGCCTTGCCCACCTGCCTATTGCCCTTGTAATGCAAAGAGGCAATCCAGGTGCCAGCCAGAGTCTGCTGGAAACAGCCTAGATCTGCATTTTACCAAGGGCCTCCTGGGGGAAAGCTGGAGAAGGCCCAGCCCTCAGGGGACCCTGAAACACCTCCTCCTCTTCCTCACACAGTACCCCTCAACTCCGCCCCTGCCTTCCAGGTCACCATCCCTTCTCAAGCCACCACTGACATCCCTAATGAGATCGACTTTGTCTCTTCTCTCTTCTCCCTAGACGTGGGTACATTTCACAACCCCTCACCTCAGCCAGTGCCCTCAACGGATACATCCCTTCCCTGGTGTTGGTCGGACATAAACCAAGGCCCATAGTAACCTCTTCTGAGCTGTGCTCTCCTCACACCAGCCTCCCTGCTGCCCAACCTATGCACAAAGCTCCCCTTCAAAACCACGCTCAGTGGCTAGGATCATGGCTCAGTTGGCAGAATCCTTGCCTAGCATGCCCAAAGCCCTGAGTTCCTTCCTCAGCACTCCCAGCACTTCGAAGGCGAAGGCTGGAAGGACAGAAGTTCAAGGTCATTCTTGACTACGTAGCCAGTCCATCTCAAAACAACCCCCCCACACACCATTAAAGCTGTTTGCCTAGGCCTTTGTTTGCCTGTCCACCTCCGGCTGGCAGAAGGCTGCCCCCGTGGCCGCCTCTCATCTCAGGGTTTCATGCTGGGGCAAGATCAAGCAGCAATTCAGAAGCCCGGCCCTTACCCTTTCTACTCTCCTGCCCCAAATCTGTCTAATCAACAGCTTTTTACTCTGCCTTTTCCCACTGTGAGCCTGCTCCCCAACTGCAAACCCCCGGCCATTGTCAGCTTCTGTCCCCGTGGTGGGATCTCTTTCCCTGCCTCTCTCTGGGTCTTGTGACCTGTTCTGTGTCTCGTCTTGCTCTGTGACATGTTCTGCAGGATCTCCACCTCACCCCCTTCCCCTCCTCCAAGGGACTTCCCCTTTGCACTTCTCTTAGGCCTCAAACCCCTCCACCATGCCCCATCCCACATAAACTCAGAAGCCCTTACACAGCCTTTAATGCTCCAGACATCTGACCTGACTAATTCTCAGACCTTGTCTGCTCCCCTCCCTCCTGCTCCTGCTTCTTTCTCTTTCCCACAACGAACTCCTGAATTTTGTCCATACCCCAGGGCCTTTGCACTGGCTGTTTCCCAACTTGGAATGCTTCTGTAAATACCCATGCTGTTTTCTCTCAAGGTATCTTCAGATCTCTGCTTTGGGGGGCAGTTCCCCAGGGAAGGCCCCCATCCTCAGCCACCATGTATGAACTTGACCCCAAGTTTCTCTCCTCAGTTCCCTGCTCTGTGCCACATTCCTCTAAGTAGGATGCATTATATGCATGTCCTCGTGTTGTGGTCAGTCTCTCCCTCCGTAGGCATGTAAACTCCGGGAGAAACAAGAGCGGATCTTGAGCGCACTCCCCAAATCCTGCTTAGATTCAGTTCTTTTAAGTTCTTCTCCCAGACACTGAGCCAGACCAAAGCCTCAAGAAAGCTCCACACCCGGGACCCCAGAAAGTCTCTCCACACTGCACCCTCAAATGCGGCAAACATCACCATTTCCCTTCCTACCAAGACCTTCCTGCCTGTCTTGTTAAGCCATCCCAACAGTTCACAACTCTGGGTCCCATGAAAGGGCTGCAACTTCGTCTCTCTGAACCTCTTGGCTTTCTCAGGGGTGATGTGGGCTGAGGAGTCTATCTCTCCAGGAGGCTTGGTGCAAGCTGGAGACAGCAATGCATATTCACAATCTCCATCATCATCATCATCATCATCATCATCATCATCATCATCATCATCATCATCACCATCATCATCACCATCATCATCACCATCATCATCCCTTGGCCTTCTGATCCTCACAGCCCTGATTTCCTTTCAATCAATGCTTGGCCAACAGGACAACCCTCTCTATGTCCAGGGTCTTCAGTTCTGCATGCCCTCTGCTGGAGGGAGATAGCTTTCCCAAGCCTGGCTGCTGATGGCCAAGGCTGGTCCAATCCCCATCATCCGCAAGCCCTGGGAGGTGACTTTTCTATCCTCTGAGTGTCTCATGATGTTTTTGCCAAGAATGGTTTATTGGATCTTTGTGGAACTATTCTCTTCTTCCATGACTCATGTCAAGCAGCCCCATGGTGCCCAGAACGAGCTTTACCAGAGGTGGAGACTCAGTAGATACCCCTCCCCCCAAAAAAATCGATCCTCATTTTCCTTCTCCTTACCCAGAAGGCTCATGGGACCAACAATGGGGACCCTCTCTTACCAACTGTGCCACCCTGAGTAGGTTATCTATGACCTTGGAGCCTCAGTTCAATGACAAAGACAGGCACCCTGTAGGCTGCCTTCTCAGTTACATCATGGGAAATGAAGGCCACAGTGAGGTCAAGCCTTGGCAGGGCACCGGGTACCACCATGCCTGGGACTGGCCATCAGCTTCACCAAGGATCCTCCCAAAATGGGTCACTCTCTTCTATACTAAAAGATGCTAGGAAGAGCCATACCTGAGGCACAGAAGCTGAGTTTTATTTTCTTGAATTTCGTGTACTCTTTGATTGTTCTGCAGAGCACGTGTGTTATCCAGTCTTAAGAAAAAGGTAGACTCCATTGTTTAAAAATAAATAAAATCCATTCCTTTGAGCTAAGCATGGCTCCCGCCTGCCTCCTGCAACATCTATTAAATGCCACGCGGGCCTCTAGTCTTCTGACAGCAGAAAAGGAGATGCCGGCGGGGACCTAGGTTTGTAAAGATGCAAATGTGTAGAGGTATCAGACCCCTCCCTACACACCGCCTACTATAGCTAGAGCCCCTCAAGCTCAGCGGAGCCCCTACAAAGTTCTCGATGGCCCAGAGAAGAACTGAGTCATCTTGAAACTGCAGGAAGTGTGGCTTTATCCATGGTAGGTGCCCTTAGATTCTGAGTTAGGTATGTGGGAGTTGGCGAGAGCCCCCTTACACCCCAGGTTAGGGTGACAAAGGGGACTATGAGTCCCCTTCTTCTGTGATGGCGTGAGGAGGCCTGAAAAGAAAGGAAGCGGCGATATGGTGGCCAAGCCTGCCCCCTGCTGGCGATGTCTGGAAGAGCAGCATCAGCTTTACAACGAGGGGCCCAAGGGGATGACACCCCACCTCTCCGACCCTCAGGCGTCAGAGACTTACTCAAACTGTAGTGCCTGGGCAGGGAGAAGGTGAAGAGGGGCCTTTCCTAGACCGAGAGACCTGAAATTCCCTCCCAAGTCTCCCCAACTTTGGTGGGTGCGGTACCTTCTGGTCTAATCTTTCTGAACCCAGTCACAGAAAGAGTATCAGGGTCCCTGTGGGGAACACGTTGAGAGCAAAAGATCTGCCATATTCCTACCTGGGCCTTAATACTCCCAGGCCCCTCTGTGCCTCCTGGGCAACCAGGAGAAGCCGGCCCTGCTACCACAGCCTGATTTCACTCCCTCCCCAGGTATCGATCCCCGGCATCATTCATTTGCCAGGCCTTGGCGGCTGTGATTAGCTCCCCGCCACCTCCCTACGGAGCCCCCCGCCCATCCCTTCCTGTTCCAGCAAAGCAGAGCTAATACAGGGCTCTAAATGAGGCTTTGCCACCCGTCCTCAGCAGCTCAGAGCTAGACCTGGCCAATTACATGCAGGCCCCTCAGATAGTCCCAACCTGCCCCTTAAGGATACTTTCCTGATTTACACAATCCCTTCCAATCTAGCTTCCAGCCCTCAGAACCTCACCCATGTATGACACTCTTGGATGCCCAGCCTGCAGAGTAGGAGGGGCATCTGAAGTGGCGGGGGTGGGGGGGGCGCAAACAAGAAGGAGCTGTATAGAATGACCCTGTGGGGAGCCCCCAGGCAGTCTTGGGGGTGCTGCCAAAGCCAGCACAGGCAAAATACTCTAGATTTGTGGACACAAAACAATCTTTGCGTTGGGCAGTGTCTACAACAAAGAATGAAACTGGAAAGGGGAACCTTCCTGGGGAGTTCGAAAAACCTAAACCTACTGCAGACCCAAAGGGGCAACCTGCTTCCAGAACCTGCTTCTCCAGGGAAGAGCTTATACAGCCATGTTCAAGGCTGGGGTGTGGAACTCAGAGGGGAAAGTCCCAAGCGTCCTCACCCCCCTCAATACCAGAAACCTCACACTGGGAAGTTCAGTTCCCGAAATTCCTCCCCCCTCCTCCCACCCCCATTCCCCAGAGGTGGGGAGAACCTGACTTGGTGATAATTCTGTAAACGACATTGCTCTTGTCAAATTATTCAACATCTGTCTTCATGTTCTCACAAAAATTAGCATAGGATAGTAGTTTCTGATGACACCTTTGGTGAAATATTTTGACTTCCCCCAGTAAGTTGCAAACAACCTGTCTTAAGGATAATGTCACTTCCCATTCCTGCATATTAAATAATCCAGGGGTTTGTTGTGTTTTTGTACCGAGCTGAGTCCTGCTCACCAGCCCCTGCCTGAAAGTCTGACTGCCTAGAGAGGATAGGAAGTCTCTGACTCTGCCTTCATAGAGCGTGTCACCCCTCCCTCACCAGCCTACTGTCTTTGTCACAGAACTAGACCTCTCTGGGGCCAGCCTCAGCCACACGCGCGCGCGCACATGCTCGCGCGCTGCCCTGGCAGAAGGCAGATTATAGGATCCACCCTAAAAACAACAAACTAGGCTAGAGAAAGCAAGGAAAGGAGCAGGCCCAGCTCCAAATGGACCATCTGGTCCCACACCCGGCCACTGTGGCATCTGTGGCCCCAAAGAAAAGCAAAGCCACCTGGCCAGGCTGAGAGGGCCTCCCCAGTCCTGCTGCTGAGGACCAGCTTTAGAGCTGCAGTGTGGATCCAGCAAGATGCAGAGCCTAGGATGGGCTGACCCTCACCCACGTCAAAGGCTTCCATTCCTGTTCCTTCCCTGGTCTCACCCTCCTTAGGAGACTACCCCCTTCATCGCAGCACAGGCCTGGGTAGCATCTGAAGTCTATCCCTCCTCTCCCTCCTCCATGCTAGTAAAATCCAGTACTTCAGTCTCTTCCCTCCTTTGGGGCTACAAGCCTAGGGCCGGATGCTCTCTGAGTAGCCACCGTCAACTAAAGCCCTCTGTCTTGGTGAATGCCAAGCTCTGGAGACACCTGAGAATCTCTCGAAGCATTGTTAGCCTGCCCCAACCCTAGCTCTTTACCTACTCAAACCATCTCATTGGCGTTGCTACAGGGTATTGGGTACCAGACTGAGGCTGGATGCTTTGGTGGATGGTCAGGGTGGATATCTCCATCCCTGTATACTTCCACACTCCTGTTCATTTGCTTCATCTGCTTTGGGGTTCAGAGAAATGGGTGGGGTAGAACTTATCCTGGCTCTTCACCCTACTCCTTAGTTCCAGCCCTGCTGAGGTATCACCGAGTGCTTGTAACCTCACAAGGCTCACTGTCCCCCCAGTTCCTGTTTCTCCTGATTCCCATTCACCTCCAAAAAAGATGTCCCACTCAGTAATCCCCTCTGCAACCCAGCCTTCCCTGGAACCAAGCTCTCTAAGTGCAAGAGCAAAGAATGTCCCTGAAGAACGAGGGGTGGACCCAGTGTACCTATCCTTCTTTGATTTGTAACAAGAGCAACCGGGACCCTGGCATATGAGCGATGGGACAGAGAAGCTCGAAAATGAGGATCTACAGAGACTGTGATTCTTGTCCCCTAACCTCTGTCCTCATTGGTGGGGTTCCTAAGTAGACCCAAAGAGGCCTCCTTAAATGTACATTGGGCCGCCCAGATGAAGATGGAGAAACCCAAGCCAGAGAGCATGAGTTGAGGTCAACAGACCAGCCCAAGGACACAGGAGGAAGA
The DNA here is from genome assembly GCA_019843965.1 of Rhynchomys soricoides. NCBI lineage: Eukaryota > Metazoa > Chordata > Mammalia > Rodentia > Muridae > Rhynchomys > Rhynchomys soricoides. The sequence continues at coordinate 498,606 of JADRCH010000129.1, read as the reverse complement.
TGCTGGTGGTAGACCCGCATCTCAAGAGGGTGTGTGAGCAAGTTACAATAGCCACTGGGTGGCTATTGAAGGTGGGAGTGACTGAGCTCTGAGGCCTCTGGTGTCTTCCTCTGTCCTGTTTCATAGCCCCCCACCCCCACCTCTATACATACAATCCAGCCTCTTGCAGCACCCCTCCTGCCTGCCTTTTCTGGCCTATGCCAGGGGCCAGGCAGTAAGAGACACACAAACTAATTAAGAAGCAGAGTTTGGCTGGATGCCTGGGCTGGCCTCACCAGGGAATTAAGCCCAAGCCAGCTAGCTGTTAGAGCCCAAGGGTGTACACTTTCCAGATACCCCCTCCCCAGGACGCGCCTTTCTCCAGCTTGGCACAGTCAGAGACCCAGGACCTGAAGCTAGTAGCCAGGAGATATGGCCTCTGTCACCTACACAGTCCAACTCCAACTCCCTCTATCCTCAAAGAGAATAATTAGATTCTTAGCCCCAGAGAAAGCAGGAGAATCCTGCCCACCCCAGCCACACATCATTAGAAAGTAACTACAAAGCCCACCCTGCGGTGAGCAGAAGGCAAAGTCAGGGCCATGGGCTCTGGGGACTGACTGACTTTCTGTGCTGTGCACGTCAGGAGGATGACCCTGGGTAGTATTGAACCAAGCAGTCTTCAGTGGGAAAACCCGCGGCATGGAGTGGAGGAAAGGTGACCAGAATACACCATGGCGCGACCGAGCTTGTCTTGGGCATCCAAGAGCAGAGCTGCTTGGCGGGAGGCAGAGTTTAGACACGTAGCCGGGTGGGTGCGAGCCGTGTTTGTGTTTCCTGAAGACTGAATGTGACTGTGTGTGCAAGCAGGCAGAACAAGGCTGGGGCTGGGGTTCTGTGGTTGGGAACCAGGGACAGGAAGAGCTGGCTCAGGAGAGGACTGAAAAGGGATGCCGAGAACAGTAGGCGCCTGGGCTAGGGGAATGCCCAGCATAGGCTCAGACTGCTAAGAAGCCAAAAGAGGCGATCGAGCCGCGGCCACTGCCGGGAAGGCGAGCCAGCCTCAGGGCCGCCGTGCTAGAGAGCTTCTCACCCGCCAGCCGCGCACAACTCCGGATCGCGCATCACCCGCTTCCAGTCGGGAGGCTGAGCCGAGGGAGGAAAAGGATTCGGTGGGAACAGCTGCCCCAGCCCAGAGCTTGGGCTCTTCCCGGGTCTCCTGAGCCCACTGCATTATTCTCCCAAGACTTCCAGATCTCTCCAGCCCCTGGAAAGATTTCGGAAAGCCGAGACCTCACCCCGGCATCCCCAGCCTCACGCCAATACCCCAGGACCGGTTCTTGGGCTTGGGAGCAGCCTGCTCGGTCTCCTGGCGCCCAGGCGAGGGCGGAGACGCGGCCATCCGTTCTAGAGTGCAAACCCAGGGCTCCACCAAGCCTCGGCAGCGCGCACTTTGAGCAAGATCTTGTAAAGTTTCCGCGCGGCTCCGCCAGGGTGGAGCGGGACGCTGGCTCTTACCGTAGACTCCTTGTCCCCGACAGTGGAAGGGGATCAGCGCCAGAAGTAGAAGGCAGGTCACCTCCATCTTCACGGCCAGTGCTTCATCCCCGCGAGGCGGCGCAGCCTGAGAGGCGGCGGGGGGCGCATCCGCCGGGGCACCGCGATGCCCTCTGCGTTCCCTCCTTTTCCCTGAGACGCGACGGAGAGGGCGGCGACCGAGACTAAGAGTCTGAGCAAGCCGCGACTCTGTCCTCTTCCCACAGGGCGGCTGCCCGGGTGGAGACGCAGGGGGCGCTGGCCCAGACCTTGATGCCTCTGCGCACCGCGCGCAGCAGCCAGCTCCCTGGCCCAGAAAGCTTGGCCACCGAGCAGTCCTGGGTCCCCAGGGTTATCCGCCGAAGGTGCTGAGCGCGGGGGACCTCTCTGCTGCGGCGGCCGCGCTCCGATCCAACAGGCCACCGATGCCTGACAAACTTGTCGTTTCCCCGCCCAGGGGACGCCCCTCCGCGGAGCCAGGCCGGGAGGCCGGGGCTCTGCTTTGGTTAATCCGCTGGCTCCGGTCCTGCAGTAGGTGTGGAGGACTCCGCAGCCCGACCCAGGAGAGCCGGGCTGGGCGCCCTTCCCGGAGGCGAGGGCGCCTGGGTCCCGGTCTTCTGGAGCGCCCGAGCAGCGAGGACTGGGTTCGGCCGCGGGGCGAGCGCTCCGGGTCCTCGAGTCCACGAAGTTAGACGAGCCGCCGCCGAGGAATCCGGGGGAGGCGATCGCGTCCCGGCGCCCCCGCGGGAATCCGGAGAACGATTCCAAAGCAAGAGGGACCACAGCCAGCAAGGGAAAAAGGAAAGTTTGAGTCCTTTGAAAATAATTCGCGCTCTTGCGGAGGCCCGGGCTCAGGAGCCGCCGGCCGCCTCCTCTCTCCCCGCTCCTCTCCCGCCGTCTGGACGCCGCCGTGGCATTCCCGGGCTCCGCGATCTCGGGAGAGCGGGGCTGCGCCGCGCCCCAAGTTGGGCGTCCCCGCCCCCCTCCCGGCGGCCTGGGCCCGAGGGGGACCCAGCTGGCGGGGCCGGGCCGGGCTCCGGGGCACGGCGGCCACTCCGGCTCCGGGGCCGCGGGAGCGCTCCGCTCGCTCGGCAACTTGGGCTTCGCTGTGCTGCTTTCTGGTCCCTCCGAGCTTTTTCATTCCGCGGTTCCTCCACCTCCCCACCACCACCCCGCCTCCCGCTCTCCCTCCTCCCTCTCTCCCTCCTCCCATCTCCGCGATCGGTCTCTCGCTCTCCCACCCTTTGTCGCTCGCTCTCCTGTTTGATTCCCCTCCAGTTAAAAAAAAAAAGAGCCAATTAAAGGCAGCCCAGCTCGCCCGGCCCAGCCTCTGTCCAATTTCCTTGCTTCCCCCAGGACCAATTAGAGAAAACAAAACAGGGCTGGGGGAAGCAGTCTCTCTCTCTCTCTCTCTCTCTCTCTCTCTCTCTCTCTCTCTCTCTCCTCCCCTCATCTCTCTCTCCCTATCTCCGCCTCCCCCCCCCGCACCCCCCTGGCAGAAAAATGTCAGAAAGCAGCAATGGATCCATCTATCCCGAGGACAGTAGCGGGAACGTGGGTTCGGCGCGGGCTCTGCAGCCGCGCTTTCGCACACGCTCTCCGCCCGCCCTTGCACAGCCCAGGCTGGCAAAGCCCGGGCCGGGTGCAAACGTTCGCCGCACGCTCGCCGGGCAGGCACCGGGCGGCTGGTTTGCGGGCACCCAAGCCTGCAGGGCACTGGACACTTAGGAATGTTTTGCACTTTGGAGAAAGCGATCCTGGAGCCTACGATCGGAGGGAAAGGCCGAGGCGTCTGCTTCTCCTAGACCAGAGCTGGCGCGAGAGGCGGTTGCCTGCTGTCGCTCTGCAGGGATGTTGGCTCGGCTTGGGAATCCCGCCACCTCCACCACCACCCGCCCCTGGCAGAGCCCCAGCCCCTTTCCAAGCTGCCTCGGCCGCCCCCCGGGTCGGGCGCCGGGCCACTGGCAGAGCCGCTGAGGAGGAGGACGCGCTGGCAGCTCGTGTCCTAGCTCCGGCCCACAGGCTGCCAACAGGTTTGCCAGCAAGACCCCAGTGCCAGAGCTCCACAGGGACACCCAGGGTCCCCTTCAGCCCGCTTCTCTCAAACCCTGCCTACCCTTGAGACCTCAGGCGTGGCCAAGTGCCCAAGGGGTGCACGCGCTTCCCGCAGCCAAGCCGGGAAGCCTGAGTCTCCCCCCACTCCGAGACTCCGTCACCTTAATCCGGCCCTCCCCGAAGCCGTGACCAAGACGGAGTTCCTTCCAGACGCCCTTGGGGAGGGGCGTGGGCTGGGGAGAGTGGCGCGCGACCTCCCTGGCGCCTCCGATCGCGTCCTCCCTCCAACCCGGGTCCTGCTCATCTCACCTACTCCACCTGTCGCCGTTATTTATCTCGGCGTGAGCGCAGGGATTTTACTAGAGTGGCCCGTGGGAGCGCGGACAACATAGCCGCAGCAGCTAACAAGCTCGGGGCTTGGATCCTGTTCAGGATCTGCTTCCATGGTGGATCCATGACTTCAGGCGTCTGTCCAAACTCAAAGGCCTGTTCAGTTCACCCGAAGAGAGTCGATTCTCTTGCATGTAAATTAACGCATACATTCAAAATATTCATAATAAACCCCTCCTTCTCCGAACCCATTCCCACCGGGATGTTCGTCCTCTGGCCCTCCTGGGCAGACATAACCTGTTAAGGAGGAGTGGAACGCACAAGGAGTTGCCTGGTAGGTGGGGAGGGGTGCCATAAGCCTGACCCTTCTCAGTTTCCTTATGGTTCATCCAGGCTATCCACACTTGTTCCTGCCTTCTTTGTTTCTTTCTTTCTTTTGCTGGGGGTAGGGGTGGGGGTCTAAGGCTCAGTTAAGGGTGTCCAAGCTCAACTCAGCAGATGCCAACTGGAGATTTATTGAATGAATGAATGAATGAATGAGCGAATGAGTGAATGATGTCCCTCGTGGGTCAGATCCCGTAGTCCAAGGAAGACTACCTTCCACCTGCTGTACTCACAGCTTCCTGTTAACCCGAAGGGAAATGCATGATCTGCGCCATAGACGTCCAATGTCTTCCCACCCACCTCTCCCACTCAGTCTGAAAGGGAAGGATATCCAGTGAGGGGGTGATGGGGAGTAGCTTGGCTTATTGTCATGTTGGGAAGCTTCCAGAATCCCCCAGGAAGCTCCCAGGGAGTCATCCTTGATGAGTCAGGCTCTCTCTGGCTTTGCCTATTCTGGGAAACGGTTGTCTTCTTTTCCCGACCCCAAACAGCATCAAATTGCTCTTCTTCGTCAGAGCCGAGAGGATGGGTATACTGTCTGAACACATGGGCCTGGAAAAGAAAGAGGCCTTGTGGTGAAGGAGGGCTAGGGAGGAGGGGAGCAGAAGTCCAGAGCCTGGCAGGCTGGGATTGAACATTTGCTGTGCTAATCCACTTGTGAATACTCGCTGTGTGTAGTGTAAACACCTCGACAGCCTGTTCATGTGTGCCTGTCAACTCAGTCACTTCCTCCCCCAGTGTTCCCGGCCTGCTGCCTGGGACGGAGCCTCGGAATTGACAACGGCAGCCAACCTCAGAGAAAGCAGACGACCATCAGGCTTGTGGTCCAGCCCTAAGCTGTCTGGGCCTCATTTTTCACCCAGATACCAAGCAGGTGGGATTTCTACCTAACAGTAGTTAAGAGAACTGGGTCCCTGCTATGGGGGCAGAGGTTTTGTGTTGGGCACTGTTCTGCGTCTTAGGGACTCATGTTCACAGAGACGCTGCAGGGTCAGGAGCTCCGACATAAGAAGCCAGGCTGAACAGCTTTGTTCCTGCCTCCTAAGCTACCCAAGCTTCAGGTATGCAAGCCCAGAGGTGACTAGCTACACTTTCATAATTCTTTTATGAAACCAATATTACAACTAGCATCTCCTACTTTCTTTCTACAGGTACTAGAACAGTGCTCTGGACCACACACGGGTTTGTGATAAATGTTGAAGCATGACAGCTAGACCCCAAGACCTGCAGGAACCCCCCTGAGGGGAACCACAAGGAATCATGGGCCTTGGGATCAGACTGCAGCAGGCTACCTGGGAGCCGCTATCACTTCCTCCTTGAAGAAAGCCCTCCTTCCTTTGCCTCGGAGAAGGCTCAGCACTTGGGCGCCAGGAAGTACCCAGAACTAGCTAACTGTATCTAAGATGAGCCAGGGAAGCAGGATCCCAGGGCAGGGTCTAGCATGGGCAGTTAGCTGTGGTCTCTAATGGCATCATGGTTCCTAAAAAGCCCTCCACCTCTCTCAGTTGCTTGCTGCCCTCTTGTGAGTCAGAGCCTGCAAGGGAATCAAGGAAGAGTGCGGAGAGACTCCGCCTGGCCCCGATGGTGCCGTTGCCTTGTGAAGTAGATTGCGTCTGAAAATCATACAGTGGCAGGTATTGATTGAATCGCACAGCAGGCTGAGTTCTGGTCAAGGGGAGGAAGCTGGCTGGGAGGGGCTGAGGAACGGTGAGAGTTATGACCCCACTGAAAGACCAGTTTATTAATTCGAGCTCTAACAAATAGCCAATTAATGGCTCCAGCTGCTAATTAGTAAGCAGTTAACTTGGGTTATAAATTGTGTAGCTCAGGACTAAGGATAATGTAATCTTTCCATGACACCCTGGTTGGGGGGGGGGAACTATGGAATTTTGTCACCAAAGCTGTATCCCGCCCCACCTCCCACCCCCGCCACACCCAGGTAGGCCCTGCTGACAGAATGCAGGCTTTATATGAGTACACTCTTCTTTATGTGTGCCATTCATGGAGTGCCCTAGGTGCCGTGGACTAAGCACAAACAAGAGACACAAAATCCCTTCCGGAGGCAGTGAGATAGTTCATCAGGCAGAGGTGCTTGCTACCAAGCCTGAAGCTATCAAGCACTTGGGGGAGGGGGGGAGACACAAACACCTTCTTTATGGAGGTGTGAAGAGACACACAATAGGGCCAAGCAAATAAGAAAGCAATCTGGTGTTTAGATAGTAAGGAGAATGTAGTGAGGGAGAGACAGTAGAAAGCAGGAGGGCTGAGCTACCAGAGAAATGATGCACGCTCCCACTAACACAGAAGCCATGATACTAACGAGTAGAGGGACTGAGCCACACAACTATCTGGGGGGAGTGAGCACTTCGGGGATGAGGTAGCATGTGCAAAGGCCCTGTGGTGGCGAGGGAGTTCTGCCTGCAGGTGAGGAGGAAGAGGGAGTGGATGAGATTAAAGAGAGTCCTGGTTTGAATGAGAATGTCCCCTGTGGACTCATGTGTTTGGACACTTGGTCCCCAGTGGGTGGCGCTGTTTGGGAAGGCTTAGGAAGTCCGGCCTTGGTGAAGGGGGTGTGTCAGTGAAGGTGGGCTTTGGGATTCAAAGCTTCCGCCGCTTCCTGTTCATTCAGAGCTCTCAGCTCCGGGCTCTGGCCCACTGGGAAGCCTGCTGCTCCCTGCCAAGTCTTGCTCTACCAGGATGGACTCTTACCCCACTGGACCCATAAGCCCAAATCAGCTCATTCTTTTGTAGGTTGCTTTTGGTCATGGTGACGTCACGTTACAGAGTCGTAACCAGTGCAAGCCAAAGAGCAAGCCCTGTGTAGCCTGGGATTGATGTTTTTGCTCATGTGGGGTGAAAACTGTGATGGCTTTGAGCAGAGCAGGGAAGGGAAGGGGCAGTTTCTCTAGCACCTGATACAGTCCCTGGCATTTAGCGGGTGTTTGACAAACACCACATGACCTGATGACTGGTAATGGGCGGGGCTTGGCTGGGAGCCTGGGATCCAGGCCTCAGCTTGGAAGACTGCTTGATTTGGAATCTCTGATAACTGTCACCCATCATCATAGGTAGATTCCTGTACTGGTTGGGTTTTATCAACTTGACACAAACTTAGATATATCTGGAGAGAGGGGATCTTTTTTAAATGTTATTTATTTATTTTATGTATATGAGTACACCGTCGCTGTCTTCAGACACACCAGAAGAGGGCATCAGATCCCATTACAGATGGTTGTGAGCCACCATGTGGTTGCTGGGAATTGAACTCAGGACCTCTGGAAGAGCAGTCAGTGCTCTTAACCACTGAGCCACCTCTCCAGCCCAAGAGGGCATCTTAATTAGGAAACTACCCTATCAATTGGTCTGTAGGCAAGTCTGAGGAATTTTTTTTTCTTAATTAATGATTGATGTGGGAGGGGACAGCCCACTGTGGGCGGTGCCATCCCCTGAGCTGGTGGTCCTGGATGTCATAAGAAAGCAGGCTCAGCAAGCCATGGAGTGTAAGCCAGTTAGCAGGACTCCTCCATGACCTGTGCTTCAGTTCCTGCCTCCAGGTTCCTGCCTTGAGTTCCTGCCCAGCTTCCTCCAGTGATAGACTATGATATAGAAATATAAAATGAAATGAGCCCTTTCCTCCCCAAGTTGCTTTTGGTCATGGCGTTTTCTCTCAGCACTAAAGACACTGAGAGAGTGCCCTCACATTTGAACTTTCCAGTGAGTTCCATAGAGACCATACCACTTTCTTCTTACCTTGTTCTTGTGAAGTAAGACAAGTAGTCTGTCCATTTTACAGATGTGAATAATGAGGCTTCTCCCTGACTGGCTTGCCACTGTGCCGTGGTTGCACCCTGCTTCACTGCGTGACCTTCCGGTCTCTGGGCTCCAAATAGTCTGCTAGATATCAACATTGCTGAGCCACCTCCTGCAATTCCTCACATCATCACGACTCCAAGGCCCGTGAGCTGTGACCGAGGCCTGAGAGGTATAAAACACCATTTCCCATCAGAGAGCCACCTGTGCTGTCCCAACCTCCCTCTGCTCATACTCTTGCTGGAAAGGGGAGGTTTTGTTTAATCTTTTTGTAAGCTGATGGCTCAGCAGATCAGAAGTAATTATGTTTTAACACCAACTTTAAAAAGGAGATGGTCTTGTTCTCCATGGCGACATAAGGGAGAGCGGACTACGAGACCCCATGTCTCTACTGAATGAGTCAGGGAAGACAGCAAGCCGGAGAATTTCACAATTTATTTAGTCAAGTTTCATACGTACATCATACTGAACATCTCATTGCATAGAAGGTACCAAGCAAGTGAAGACCGGGCCAGTCTCCAGAAAGTCCCAGTCTAAGGGAAAGAAAGCCTGTCCTCAGCAAGCCCCATCTGAGGAGACACAGGCTGTCCACAGGGAGGTTAGTCTGAGGGAAGAGGAACAAACCTGGGACCCATCTCCAGCCTAAGAGGGGAGACTGTTTCCTACCCTGGTAAAGAAATAGATGCAAATACAGAGTTAGGGATGGGCCATAAATAGAGAGGAAAGTCCTGGGCTGGTAAATAACTCCATTTTCTTACTGAAAGATTATTTCTTGCCCCTTCTGCCTGGCTGGCTGCAGCCTCTCAGTTTTATCACCTGGGAAGCAGCCTGGTGTGTTATTTGGGTACTCTCCCTCAATGCAGATGTCTCTCAGGGCTCCTGGGGACTGAGCCTGCTTGATGGTGGTGAGTCTCTGACACCCGGCAGCTGGTAACACACACGGGGAGGAGAATCTGCTCTCTTTGCAGTACCAGACTCCATTCAGACAAGAAGCCTGTCCCCACACACTCCAAAAGCCTTTCCAGGGAAGCCATCTCAGCCCAGAGGACTGCCTGGCATCTGCAGATCAGCTACTTTCTGGAACCCCAGTTGCCCCTTGGTCTTGGATGTCACCCGTGTCCCAGGGCTAGAACAGGCATCTGTATCGTGAGCTATATAGTTCTATGTGTCCTGCTCACGTGGGGCTGCTCACAGCACCCTGAGCGGAGCTAATACCCAGAGGTCAGTCACCTGTACACTCATGAGCCACCGCAGTGACCAACAAAAATCAGCTTTGGACGAGGCCTGAATTATCCAGTTGAAATTTGGATTATGGGCAAATGCAAATGCCTGGCCGGCTTTTAAGAAGATATATTTGAGTCTAGTGCAGCCTGGTGAAGCTGATTCTGAGGGGCAGGTGTCCATAGGAAGCCCTGGGATAAGCAGGTTGCAGAGACGGTAGGTGTCCCCATTGCTTCCTGCTTCTGGGATGTGGCTGAACAAGAGGTCAGGCCAGGAGGCTCTTCCTGCAAGAGCAGGCTGAGAGGGCCTGTCCTCTGGCTTCTGGGGCCCCAGTGGAAGTATCCTGTTCCGCTGAGCTAGCTTTTCTCAGCCTCCTAGCAAGCTTTGCCAGAAACAGGATCAAATGTTCCCCAGCTTAAAGAGATGGCCCAGAAAGGGGACCGGTGAGGCTGAGGTCACAGCCTGGGGGCTCAAGGACAGGCCCTGAGTTCCTCTTGCCTCTTTCGTTTAACCTTCTACCTAATTGTTTTCTCCCTTGGAGGCTGAACCCCAGGCTCTTGGCTCACACTAGGCAAGCACTCTCCTACTAAGCTATGCCAAGGCCCTTTCTTCTTACAAAGCGGTCTTACGAAGTGGTCCAGGCTAGCCTTGAACTATCTCTGTAACCCAGGCAGACCATGACTCATTTGTGATCTGAGTATGGGGTTTAGGGACATGGAAATTTGCAGCAGATATGGAGGAGCAGCTTGTATGAACATACAACTGTATGCACGCGCACACACACGCACACACACTCGCACGCACCCACACACTCTCGCGGAGAAGGCATGGCATTTCCTGCAGGGGGCGCCATTCACACAGATTCCACGGGACCAGAGCCATCCTTGGCCCCCACTGAGCATTGAAAAGTATGGGGCCACTCCCTCTGCTTCAATGTGACCCCAGGCCAATATTACCCTAGCCAGTGCCTACCAGAGGGGATGCGGAACATTAAGATTCAGGCTTGGCTGCAGGGATGGAAGGAACCAACGGCTCAGCCCTTTGAAGATAATCCAGCCTGTTTATTGCATGCTCTTTCTATACCCCTACTCAAGGGCTTTCTGGGGCACCGGTGGGTTAAAATGCCACAGCCCAGACTAAAAACCACTTGCCTTCATAGACCTCCCTCCGTCGTCTCCTTGGAAGCTGCAGGGTACTGAAGAATAGAGAGGCTTAGCCACAGCCTTGGTAGCACACGGCTAGTTACCACATAGCAACACGGGCATCCAAGCCAGAAACTATTGATCGCCTTTTGTCTCAGTGAAGTTTGTTTGTTTGCTTTTTAAAAAGATGTATTTATTTTTATGTTACACGTGTGAGTGTTTTTCCTGAGTGTGTGTAAGTGTACTACATGCACGCCCGGTGCCGGATGAAGCCAAGCGAAGACATTTGATTCCCTGGAACTGGAGTTACAGAAGGTTGCGAGCCACTGGAAACTGAACCCAGGTCTTCTGGAAGAGCAGCCAGGGCTCCTTCTGCTGAGCCATCTCTTCGGCTCCAAATCTTTAAAATGGAGGAAATGGGGGAGGAGGGGAAGAGGAGGAGGGAGAGGGAGAGGAGGAGGGAGAACAGGAAGGAGGAGGAAGATGAAGAGGAGGAGGAGGAAGATGAAGAGGAGAAGATGGAGGAGGAGGAGGAACCCTCAAAGCCACCTAGGAAATTGAACGCCAAAGCTCTGCAGGTTGTTCCTCCACCACCACCATGGCTGGATGACATGGTGACAGCTATTGAGGACATTTCTAGATGACTCTCCTCAAGAATGCTGTGAGGTAGACTATGAAGCTGAGGCACTGAGAGTGTCAGGTCGCTATACTGTTTGTCAGCATGGTTGGCGCCCGTCCTTTTTCTCTCTGTGCTCCACAGCCCTGTAAATTAAGACGTGAGGTAGATGGGCAAGGGACCGTGTGTGCAAATTTCTCATTTGTTTACTGTGTGGAGCTATGGGATCCGCTGTCCTCTATAGATAGAATATAAATTAAATAATATTAATATGGCCTCAATTATTAAAGAGCTGGTATGGAATGAAGATGAGAAGGTTGGCTAATTCTATTTTAATGACTATCGTGGGTGATAAGAATTTGGGGTGATTTGCATCTCTGACTTTATACATTACGGTTTCTCCCCAATTTTCCACAAGCAGCCTGTGTTATTTTTACAATCAGAAATAAAGAAATGTTATTTTTCAAGTACATTAAAAAAACCAAAAACCATTACATTCCTCTGCTGTCTCCCATCTGGCCTTCTTGCCCTGCCCCCCTTGCCTCTTACCTCCCACTTGGCCAGAGCAGGCCTTTCAACCCAGACCCTTCCGTCTAGAGGCCCCAAGGGCCTCCTGTACTGGAGTGGGCTTGAATTTACACTGCCACATCCTCCTGCAATAAATGTCACCCTGCTTTATTTTTCCAAGTCAAATAAATTCGGATCCCAAGTCTCCAATTGCCGCAGTGCTGAGAAACCAGCCTTTGTTATGTTTGAATCTTCAGGGTCCAGGAAAAGAGACCTTGCGTTGCCATGTCCCTGACTCTTGTCATGGTGGCGCCTGGAGGTTGTGTCAGGCTGTACGGCCCTGGGCGCACTCTGAGAGGCACCCACCAGAGCATCTCCATAACCTCAAGGAGGCTGCGGACCCACAGAGGCTCCTGCCTCTGTATACCCACCGAACATCGCAGACGAGCCGAAGTGAACCTCCACTCTTCAGATCAGCATGCCTGCCCTCCTGCACCCTCAGAAAACCCTCAGTCACCCCTACCATACATGTGGGGCATTTTCTTGCTCAGACAACATCTAAAGCTCTGGTTATTCCAGCTGAGGAAGGAAAGAAAGTACAGACTCCAACATGGGTCCTGGGAGAATGGCTCATCCCTAAAGGATGCTTTGCAAGCCCCTGTGGGCTGGGCCAAACCAGCACAAGCCAAACTTTAGGGTATAGAATGCCCTAGTGAAGAATAGTGATCAGAGGGAACCCAGGGGAGGGCTGGGGGCAAAGAGACCGGAAGTAGTATCCCCAAAGTAGGCCCACCTCCTGTATGACTGGATTCAATCTCAACTATACCATTCTTTATAATTTATTATATTTTATTTTTATTTTATGTGCGCATGTATCTTAGTTAGGGTTTTACTGCTGTGAACAGACACCATGACCAAGGCAACTCTTATAAGAATAACATTTAATTGAGGCTGGCTTACAGGTTCAGAGGTTCAGTCCATTATCATCAAGGTGGGAATATGGCAGCATCCAGGCAGGCATGGTGCAGGAGGAGCTGAGAGTTCTACATCTTCATCTGAAGGCTGCTAGTGGAAGACTGACTTCCAGGCAGCTAGGACAAGGGTCTTAAAGCCCACGCCCACATCGACACACCTACTCCAACAAGGCCACACCCACTCCAACAAGGCCACACCCACTCCAACAAGGCCACGCCTCCTAATAGTGCCACTCCCTGGGCCAAGCATCTACCAACCATCACAGCAAGCGCACACACACTTGTGCACTCATGTTTAGGAACATGTGCCACAAAATGTTCACGTGGAAGTCAGAAGACAACCTTCAGGAGTCAGTTCTCTCTTTCCACCCTGTAGTCATGGGGATCAAACTGGATTCGTTAGGCTTAGCTGCATGCTTCTCTACCCACTGAGCTTTCCCACCAGCCCAAGCCACACCACTTTCATCAGGAAAATGTTCCTCGGTGATGGCGTCTACTCTTTGACTCACAGGACCTAGGGCCTTAGCCCAGCCCCCTCACCACTCTGGGAGGTGTGTCTGAGAATGTGTCTTGCAGTTCCCAAGTGATGCTAGCTTCGGCTCACAAGTAGCAACTTTATTACTGTTCCCTAGAATCGCCAAATACTGTTTACTCCCAAAACTTCTGCTTCTAGAAAAGTCTAGAAAATGCTATATACCAGAACACCAAAATTAAGATAGAGTAAGAGTAGGCGGGTGGGAGTGAAGAGGAGGTGATGTCATGTTAGGCAAGGTCGCCAGGGAAAGAGGAAGTGGCATTCAGTCAAGTGAGGGTATGGCAGAAGTGAGTACCCAGGCACAGGCAAGTGCAAAGGTCCTGAGGTAGCTGCCCTAATCGATGTAGACTATGAGACCCCAACCCATTCAGGCTATGAGGGATTCCCTCAGCCAGTCTGTGTGAACTGTGCTGCTCCAGAAGACAAGAGCTATGGGAACATGTAAATTCCCTTTCACACTCCTAGGAGAACCCCCCTGCCTCCTGGCACCATCAGCTCTGTGTTTGCTGAGTCTCTGGCCTGGAGCAGAGCTCAGTTTTTCCAATAACTCATTAACGCAGCTTTTGTCATGACCGAGGAAACAAAAGGCCCAGGTATTTATGAGAGAATGCTAAGCAGTGGTCAGAGCTGGGGAAGCCTGGGGTGAGGAAGGCTGGGGTTGGAGCATCCCTTGGGTCAGCAGGGTCCTAATTCCTGAGGCCTCTGTCCTCATTCTCTGCCTTTCAACAAAAGCAGCCCAACCTGCTCTAGCCTCTTGACTCACCTCTCAACCAGCCAGCTCTTCCTTCCTTCCTTCCTTCCTTCCTTCATTCATGTATTTTCTCATTCATATATTTGTCCATTTGCTTATTCATTAAAATAGGTATTGATTGAAGGCATACTATGCACCAGGTACTGACACCAGCTTTTACAGCTTAAGGAGATACTGCCCACACTTGTGTATGCATACCCCATATCCCATTCCCAGACTGGTGGGCTTCTTGGCATAGCCCTACCCCCAGGGCATCAACAGGGTCCTTCCCCAAGAGGGCCTGTTGTCAAACTTATCACATTTCTGCATGGATCCTGGGGTGCTAGCCCCACTAGAAAAACTCTTAGTCAGGGTTTGTATTTCTGCATAAAACATCATGACCATGAAGCAAGTTGGGGAGGAAAGGGTTTATTCAGCTCACACTTCCACATTGCTGTTCATCACCAAAGGAAATCAGGACAGGAACTCACACAGGGTAGGAACTTCGAGGCAGGAGCTGACACAGAGACCATGGAGAGGTGCTGCTTACCAGCTTGCTTCCCCTGGCTTGCTCAGCTGGCTTTCTTATAGAACCCAGGACTACCAGCCCACAGATGGCGCCACCCACCATGGGCCCTCCCCCCTTGATCATTCATTGAGAAAATGCCTTACAGCTGGATCTTGTGGAGGCGTTTCCTCAAGGGAGGCTCCTTTCTCTGTGATAACTCCAGCTTGTGTCAAGTTGACACAAAACCAGTCAGGACAGGAACCCAGTCTAAATCGAGACCATATTTATCTTACCTTTGACCCATCTAGAGCCCCGAAGAGACTTCTACCAGACACATCCAATCCAGAGGCCTGTAGGATAGCTGCAAATGAGACCCAACACGAAATTATAAACGTATTGAAATTAGCGGTGTGAATATGTGTGTGTGTGTGTGCGCGCGCGCGCGCGCATATGTAAAACCATTGAATAATGGTTCTCAAGAATAAACTCTGTGGATAACTACATGACCACATCATGTCAAACGTCAACAGTATGGGTGCCCTGTGAGTGTCTGCAACTAGAAGTACACCAAGATTAGGGAATTGAACTCGAGTGCTCTAGTCTTCCCTGATCTAGGTGCTCCTCCCCAGGCCCTGTGCAGTTAGGCAGAGCTGCATACAACAGGTGTTATGGGAACACAAACTCCACGGGGCCAGCAGGACCGCAGGACCCTCCCACCCTCCGGAAGAGGGTGTAAATAGTCAATAAGCCCAGCTGGGAAGGTCTTTGGCAAACAGGTAGAACCGAACTCCCCAAGTTTGGCTCACACATAACATGTGCTCACCCAGCAGGGTCAAAGTGCACAGGTTTCTAGTCACAGTTGCAACAGGAAGCTGGCTTTTGGAAGATGACATTGATATGACAAGAGGGGCGACTCTCTGGGGATTGTTTATTGAGCTGGAGCGCTGAGGCACCATGATGCCTTTCCCTTCCTCCCTCCTTTCCCTAGTCCCTCACCCATCACCTCTCCTCAAAGTTCTGACCTTTGGCGGGGAAGGGCTGCCCTATGCAGAAGGGGCAGCCAAGAGGCCACCATCCAGACACTCTGAATGCCACCAGGGTGCACCTTGGAAAGCAACTGCCCTTCCCACTAACTCGGGTTTGCTCCGTGGGCCGCTGGCTGGTACCAGACACGTGTGCGCATGCTTGGCTTACAGACGGTGCATCAACACCCAAACAAACTGAACGCTGCAAGCGCTCCAGTTATCCCCACTGCTTGGAAGAGGAGGTCAGCTGAAAAGTCACCCACTGGAGAGGCTTGTTTCTCAGAGAAGACATCTTACCCATCGCCTCTCTGGGATGTCCTTTTGAGCGCGGGACCGAAGGCGTGCACAGCTTGCACTCAGGCATGCTCCCTTCCCATGCAACACGATTGAGCAACAAACCATCAGCCATGTCCCAGGATAAGCATGGAGGTCACAATCCATCAGCCTCGACAGTCCCGTCCTGGGTCTGATGAATGAGCCCATGCCTGCTCCTCTTCGGCCCAGGCCCACTGACCTTGCCCAACTCGTCTGCCAAGCCACGGAGCTACCCACAGAGTCCCAGACAGCTTCCCACGCTCTTTTCCCAGTCTGTCACCAGCCAGCCACCTGCAGGGGTGGAAGCAACAGGAATGAGACAGTGCACTCCGTTTGTAGACACTCACACGCTCCTTACAGCCCTCAAAGTTGTCAGACATCCTGTCAATTAATCACGGGAACCCTCCACGGGTAGAGATTCGGGTGCCCAGTGTTAACAATGAAGAAACAGGCTCTGAGGGACTTGCCTGGCAGGGATGGGGGTGGGGTGGGAACTGGACCCAAACTGAAGTGTTTTGCCTTGGCTACCCACACCACAGGGATTTGCCCCATCTCCACCCCACCCCCATAGCCTGCCAGTGTTGTCTCGCTAAATCTTCATTCTAGCCTTTCAAAGGGACCATGTTGGAGGGCAGGCAATGTAACTGGTTGGTAAAGCATCTGCCTCGAGTTCGCAGAGCTCTTGTTTCCATCCCCAGCGCTGAATAAACTGGGCATGGTGGTACAAACCAGGAGGTGAGCACAGGAAAATCAGAAGTTGGAGGTCACGTATTTGTTTTTTTGTTTATTTTTTTTATTTTTATTTTTTCCTGTATATCGTGTTAGAGGCCAGCCTGGGATGCATGAGCCTCTGTCCCAAGAGAAATAACAAACAGGAACCATTTCTATCCTTACACCTCCGTCCTGGGCACTCAGTCTCCTTCCTACATCAGTTTCTTAAACTTGGGCTAGGCAGGACTTTGACCCTTCCAGGATGACTGATGCAAAGGATTCTGGGTAGGAGACAAGAAGATAGTGAGTATATATTTTAAGGGACCTCCAGGCAGCCTATGTAGCCTGGGACACAATTTAGCCAAAGAATGTCTATCCGCCTTAATCTCGTTTCTGTTCCTCCTATGTGAGCTACCCACTCCAACCTCTGGTCACCCTCCACACTGTTTGCTGCAGGCAGCAGGGTGTGGGGCCAGGACCGTGCCCTGAGTCAGACAGCAGCTACCCTGTGACCCCTGTGATCCCCGCCACTTCCATGAGCACACTGTGCCCCAGTTTCCTGGCCTGTGAAACAGGACTAACGATAGTAAAATTAACAGCAAATTCTCTTAGCCTGCTTGCTTTGTGAGAGGCACGATTCCCAGCCCACTGTGTGTATTAATTCATTTAATCTTCCTGCATCCCTGGGAGGTCGCCCTTTTCTGCTGCATGCCTTGGTAATTGTCCGCCATCATTAGCTGCATCTCCAGCCCAGCTCCCCAGGGCTGCCACCTCTCTGCTTAGAACACAGCCCCGGTTCTTCCTCCCGTATCTCTCATCTCAGCGTAGGCTCAGCAGCACCCCCATCTCCCAGGCAGACTCGGGGGACCTCACCCTGAGTACTTCCTTTCCTCTTAGTATGCAGGGTCCAGGCTTCCAGCTCCCTGCCTCCCTTCCTCATCCGTTACCCCTCTGTCGGTTTCCACTTCTCATCAACAGGGTTTCATCCCAGCCCGGCTCATTTCTCACCTGGATTACATAAAGGCCTCCCAATAGCTCCCTCCTTCCAGCCCACACACCCTGCAAACCTGCAAGAGATTTCCAAATTGTAAATCCACCGAAAATCCTTTCATGGCTTTGCAGCCTCCAGGATCAGGTTAGGCTCTGTAGGCTCAGCATGCAGAGCTTGGGGCTTGGCAATCGGAAAGGGGGAGGAGGTCTGAGTCCTACCTTCCTGCCCTCCCTTTCATGCCCCCACACTGCCACAGGCCACTTCAGCCACAGAACCTAGTGCCACCTGTCCTTTGTGAACACACTTTCCACAGTCTGGAGTGCCCTGCCCATCTGCCTCTGGCCAACCAGTTCTGTAATGCACAGGGTCATAGTGCACAAGGTCATAGTGCACAGGGTTACAGTGTTCAAGTCATCTCTCTTCTGGCGGACAAGTCACCTGGCTAAGAGCAGGCTCGCTGGTAGTGGGATGCCAGCTGTGTGTCTCAGTCAAGTTTCTTGACCTCTCTGAGTCTCAAGTTCCTTGTCTCCAACAAAAGGTCAATGACAGCAATCACCACAGGAAATGGTCGTAATGACTAAACAACTGTAGGGGTGAGGGTGGGAATGGTGCTCCGTGTAGTGTCTGTCTCAGTCCACTCGGTCGGTGACTAAATGTCAGCCAATGGTTTTCTCTTTTGGATTTTTTTTTTTAAGAGATTTAATCATTTACTTATTTCGTGTGTATAAGCATTTTGCCTACATATATGTATGTGCACCGTGTGTGTGCACCTTGTACCTGAGGAAACCGGAAGGGTCCTGGAAGTAGACTTATAGATGGCTGTGAGCCATTGTGTATGGGCTGGGAACTGAACCCAGGTCCTCAGCAAGAACAAGGGCTCTTAACCCCTGAGCTATCTCTCTATTCCCAGGATTCTTTCTTTTTAATTTTTCCTGTATCTATGGTATGCATGTATATGTGTGTGGTTTTTCCTGTATCTATTGTATGCATTTGTGTGTGTGTGTACCTGCATGTGTGTGGGCACACACTGTGTGTAGGCGTACATGCATGTACATGTGTATATGGAGGCCCAAGGCTGATATTGACCATCATTCCTGGCCACGCTTCCCCTTCATTCACTGAATCGGGGTCTCTCAACCACACCCAGAGCTAGCTAATTCATCTGCTTGTTCTTAGATCCCATCTCCATCTTGGGAGGCTGGAATCTCAGGCGAGCCACCATGTCCATGTAGTGCTTGCATGGGTTCTACAGTTCCAAATTCTGGTCCTTAGGCCTGTGGGGCAAATCTTTGAACTACTGAGAGGTTTCTCCAGCCCTATCCGTTCGTTCTGTGTGGTCTTGGAACAGTGTCTTGTGCAAGGCAGGCTAGCCTCCAACTCCCTGCGTAACCAAGAAAGACCCTGAACTCCTGATCTTCTTGCCTCTATTTCCCAAGTGCTGGGATGACAGGCATGGGCCACCATGCCCAGCCGTGCCAGCTATTATTATCTGATAATATCAATCTAACTCAAGCATGTTTGCCTCCGTGCTGCCTGTAATTGAGCCAGCCAAGGGGCAAGTACTCAGCGTGCGGTGAACGGATTCAAAGGAGGAACCAAGAGCCAGTTGCATTTGATCAGGCTTTCTAAGCTGCAAGCAATGTAGATCACTGCTGCTGTGGCTTTCAGCAGAAGAGGGACTCACAGGGAGATGGCTCAGTCGGTAAAGTGCCTGCCACACAACACAAGGACCTGAGTTCGAGCCCCCAGCAACCATATAAAAATTCAGGTGGGCTTGTATTACCAGTTCTGTTGAGGCAGATAGAGAGATGCCTGGGGCTCATTGACCAGCCAGTCTAGTCAAGTTCAGCTGAGCCCCAGGTTCTGAGAGAGACTGCTTCTCAAAATAAGGTAAAAAAAAAAAAAAGCTATACTTGAGGAAGACACCAGACATTGACTTCTGGCTTCTACATATACCTACGTGCCCACCGCCACATGAACATGTGTTCTACACCCACTAACACACAGAGAGACACAATAGAGAAGTCCACAAAGGAGATGAGGTGACTCATGGACTCTGGGGAAATCAGAGGACAAAACCCAGAAACTTACCAGATAGGAGCTGTGTCTAAATAAGAACTAGGCCAGCCAGCCTTCTACACCTGTCACTAGACAGATTTCAGCGGCACTGGGTCCCATTCATTGGGGCTAGTCCCTGACATTTGCAGGACCAATGGATTCTCACATGCTAGAAATTCCCAGCTAACAGTTCTAGAGTCACCAATCTGTTAAATAAAACACATTAAAATCTATTCTAATGACTATGATTGAATAGCAAGTCTAAGACAGAACTTAGCAGCACAAGATAAACACAAGGCTCGCAGAGAAGCGTCTTGAACTATAATCTCATTGTAGATTTATTGTCGATGTTTTAATGAATAGGCTTGGCTGTTAGGGCTTTAATGAACTGTCCCTCACAGGCTATGTGTCCTGGCCCTGGTCCCCAGCTGGGGGTGCTGCTTGGAGAGTTATTGGGAACAGAACCAGGTGTGGGGTCCAGCACTCAGGAGGCAGAGGTAGGTGGAGCAATGAGTCTAAGGCTGGGCTGCTCTACAGAGTGAGTTCTAGGCCAGCCAGAGCTATATAGCAAGTGTGATGATTTGTATATGCTCAGCCCAGGGAGTGGGCCCTGTTGGAGTTGGTGTGTCACTGTGGGCTTTAAGACCCTCATCCTAGCTGCCTGGAAGTCAGTATTCTGCTAACAGCCTTCAGAGGAAGATGTAGAACTCTCAGCTCCTCCTGCACCATGCCTGCCTGGACGCTGCCATGCTCCCACCTTGATGATAATGGACTGAACTTCCGAACCTGTAAGCCAGCCCCCATTAAATGTTGTCCTTGTAAGAGTTGCCTTGGTCATGGTGTCTGCTCACAGCAGTAAAACCCTAACAAAGACAGCAAACTCCTATCTAAAATAAATAGATGGATGGATTCTTTACTCTGTGATTTTGTTCATAGAAGGGCAGAACTTGTTTTTAAATTGTTGTTTATTTACTTATATTTTTGCGTCTGAGTGTTTTGCCTCCATGTGTTTGTGTGCTTGGTAGCATGAAGTGCTCTCAGAGGCCAGAGGAGGGCCTCAGATGCCCTGGAACTGGAGTTACAGACAGTTGTGAGCTGTCTGGCATGAGTGCTGGGAACCAAGCTGAGTCCTCTGCAAAACCAGCCAGTGCTTTTAACCATGGCACCATCTCTCCAGCCTCCATTTCTTTCGTTCTTAACAGCGACTCTGTGCAAAGAGTTTGCCTTGAATCTCAAGGGAGACTTTGGTCTTGACCTTCTGAGTGATGTTGGAATTGTTAATATTTCGGAGCCTATTGGAGATGGGAGATAAGCTAAATCTATTTTGCTTGCTGAAGTAGATATGAGCCTTTACCATCTTGGGTTTGAATAAACAACACCCCATGGGCTCATGTGTCAAAGCCTTGGTTCTTAGCTGGTGGCACTGTTTTGGAAGGTTCTGGAAACCTTAGGAGGCAGGGCCTACATGTAGGAAGTAGATCAGTGGGTGTGCTCTCCTTGGGGATTCTATCTTGCCCAGGTCTTTTCCTGTATTTGTCTCTTGGCTTCCTGTCTGTCATGAGGTAAGCAGCTTTGCTTTACCACACAGTCCCCTCTGTAGTGTTTAGCTTCATCACAGGGTAGGAGGCAATGCAACAAGCTGAGCATGAACTGAGACCATGAGCCAACATAGGCCTTTCCTCCCTTCTATCAGTTGGATAGCTCCAAGCCCAGGAACAAGGTCTATGCCCGCCCTTGGAAGACAGGCCCAGGAA